>OY992896.1:46668793-46941293 GCA_963921405.1 Cepaea hortensis
AAACAAGAGCGTGGTGGAAAACGCAGTTTAATGGACCCAATATCCTTCAGAGTGAAAGAATAGTACTGCAATAACAAGGCAATAACAAGGCACTCATTTGTGCTAACAGCCGGAAATTACTGCCAAAGGCGTATGTTACAATCCAACCATGTATGGTGTGTATTTTTAATGAATGTGCAGTGTTTGAAAATATTGCCGGTCCAAGTTTTATATTCACCCTCTGTAAAGTTCATGCAGCGTAATGGGTAAATACAAAACTTGAACCGGCAATATTTTCAAACACTGCAGTCATTAAAAAAAATACACCCTGATGTAGAAATTAAAGGTAAACAACTACACAATCTTCCAAAAATACGTCTCTTCTTCTTCTTCTTCCTCTTCTTCTTCTTCTTCTTCTTCTTCTTCTTCTTCTTCTTCTTCTTCTTCTTCTTTTCTTCTTCTTCTTCTTCTTCTTCTTCTTCTTCTTCTTCTTCTTCTTCTTCTTCTTCTTCTTCTTCTTCTTCTTCTTCTTCTTCTTCTTCTTCTTCTTCTTCTTCTTCTTCTTCTTCTTCTTCTTCTTCTTCTTCTTCTTCTTCTTCTTCTTCTTCTTCTTCTTCTTTAGCTCGATTGAAATGTATCTGTATTTGCAATGTTGTCTCTTGTATGAACTTCACTGTTACAGTAAATAATTGTTGCATGTCCTTTGCAAGACGTTGCCAACAACCCCAGATTGATCTTCTAGGCAATTTTACGTTGAGTAGTTTGCTTTCTGAACGAGAAGTCGACGTTTCAATCCAACTCAATGCCGGTATAGGGATTTACCGTCCTACCTCGCCATCAATTAAAGACGTGTGTTGCCATGTCATACATCTGTATCTTTTTAAAGGCAATGCTAAAGTCATCGACCAGCATAGTCACTGGCAACGAAGAAAGATATTGCAGACTACCGTCTTTAGAGTTGCTTGAAAACTCGACGCTAATCTCTCTCACGCACTTTCACTCACTCTCAATCTCTCACTCACTCTCACTCACTACTCACTCTCACTCACTCAATGACTCACTCTCACTCTAACTCTCTCGCTCACTAACTCACACTCTCTCTCTCTCTCTCTCTCTCTCTCTCTCTCTCTCTCATTCACTCAATCACACACACACACACACTCACACACTCACACTTTTAAAAGGTAAAGGGATGGGCTTCATTGCACCGGGTTTTATCCCACATGGCTCGGTCTCTTTCCGCTGGGTGGCCTGCCGGAAGTGTCGCACAAAGCACGAACTCCGAAGCTCCAACGACGACCCAAAGGAGTCTCGGAGTAAATTGCACCCTTGAACCGGAATCGAACCTTGGGAGCGCGAGGCAGTTGGTGTAACCACTTCGTCACGTAGACTTTTTTTTTTGGCATATCCCTTACAGGACGTTGCAGTCAACATAAGCATTTTTCAACTGCTGTTGATGTACTAGGCAAGATACGCTCAGCAGTTTGCCATTGCTTTCTGAGCGACCGGCTCACATACCCCGTAAGTTACCAACGCGTCGAGAACCGCTACCGATTCTCCCACAGGTTACGTTACTCACGAGACAATATGGGATTACGGAGAAAGACGTTAACGCCTAGGCCAGGGAGCCCGGCTCACGTACTGTAGACTATCGGCGCTAATAGCCGGGGGGGGGGGGGATAGTACCGTCTACTGTTATACAGAAAACTATAGGCATAGGACCAAAGAAATTGTGGAGTACAATGAAATGGAGATAATACTAATAGATTAGATTCGCTGATGTTTGTTTTTGTTTTAGTCACACAGCCATACATCCACACAATCATACACCCCCACTTCCTTGCACACATATATACCTACTCACAATCACACTAAAACATTCACTCACTTATACTCTCTCTCTCTCTCTCTCTCTCTCTCTCTCTCTCTCTCTCTCTCTCTCTTTCTCTTTCTGTGTGTGTGTGTTTGTCTGAAGAATGAGGAGGGGAGGAAGAAGAAGAAGAAGAAGAAGAAGAAGAAGAAGAAGAAGAAGAAGAAGAAGAAGAAGAAGAAGAAGAAGAAGAAGAAGAAGAAGAAAGATTTACACACGGAACGATTTAATACGAACCAGAACTCTCTATAAGGAAAGATATGAATCTATACATTGTTACCAAGAAACCCATCCACAAACTATCACTTCCGGGTCAAGACCATTAACATTTATCGACTGCTAGACAAGATCACGACCAGAGGCGCCAGGATAATGGCAATAACATCTCTTTTTCGGTCTATCCAATATGGGCAAATGCCGATGTACATTATTATCTTCACGTGTATGTTAAGCACAGCAATTGGCGCTGACGCGGAGGATGCCAAAAGAATAACGGTAAGCGAGGAAGAAGTTTCCGAGGAGGGTGCAGCAGTAACCTATGATGAAAAACCCGAAGTTGAACGACATAACTGTACTTTTTTCTGTAAGTAAATATTAATATATTATAAATATTGCGTCGTATGTATAAATTGTCTAGTGCAGTGGTTCTCAACCTTTTTTGGCCCATACCCCCCTATACCATATGTTCAGAACGTCATTGAACCCCCACCCCCACCCCCGTTTCGAATTTCCTCCCTATAACCCCCCCCCCACCCCACCCCTTTTTGTTTTACACATTATACATAAAAATGGAAGCTAAATTTAATAATACATACTACAACAAGTCTAGACATCTACATAGTCACATGAAGGGTTTGAGTGATGCAGACCTGGAGGAGATAACCTACTGCTTTAACCAGAGCATTAGGACAGCAACAGTACCACAGGATTGGGTGCACACTACACTACAGCTATCTCATCCCTCTCCCAAAACTATTCAAGGATCATTCAAAGCTTAGCGGCTTTAAAATCATCACCCTTCAAAATACATTTGGGAAGGTTCTAGAGAAGATAGTCGCTGTCAAGCTGCAAGAGTTTTTGGAAAGGGGGACGCTTCTTCCAAGAGGCCTGGGGAGCTACAGGTCAGGAAAAGATACCAGGTCAAATGCAGCCACTTTTGCCTTTGACATTTATGAGGGGTTCCAGAGTAGACAGGAAACGATGGCGGCAGAGCTTGATCTCGAGGATGTGTACAATAGAGTTTGATATGATATTTTGATGACCGCGCTGATGGAGAAGAGGGTCAATCCCTGGTTGGTGAACTGGATAGCAGCCGTCCTGCATTCTCATCGGGTTGCTCTCCGTCTGGGTGCATGGACCTCAGAGCCACATATTTTAACCCCGGGACTGCCACAGGGATCTGCAGTCTCACCGGTGCTCTTTAACGTGTATACGAGCAAGATTGCAAACCTAGAAGCACCAGGGGTTGGAAGAATACTAACATTTGCAGATGATATTCTTGCATATAGGCAGGGGAGAGAAAGGGAGCAAACAGCCCAGGAGTTACAGGCGACAGTAGATAAAGTGATTGACTGGTGCACAGAAATGAGTGCTGTCATCCACCCAGAAAAGGCGGCTGTTTTGTGGTGCTCTCTGGACAACATGATTTTGAGAACTGATGTCCCAAGCCTCGCGATAGATGGTAGAAATGTCAGCAGAGAGAACAAACTGAAGTATCTGGGGATCACATTTGACAGGAGCCTATCCTTCAAGGACCATGTGGAGATGATTGTGACAAGATCTCAAAAGGGACTCAGTGCACTTAAAACTATGGCTGCAATGGACACAGAGCAGAGAATGCTTTTCACATTATACCAGCACTTGATCCTCTCAGTAATTGATTATGGATTAGGACTGCTCACTGTCTCAGAGAGTCAGCTGGTGAAGTTAGAGCACATACAGAACGAAGCTATGCAGGTCATTCTGGATGCACCAGAGACACCCCAGTAGTGTATATGCATTACATCCTTGGTCTGCCGACTGTTGCTGGTAGGCTCAAGGTGATGCAGGCGAAGGTATACCTCAGAGTTGCTGCAGACACAGACCACCCGCTGCATGAGGCGCTGGACGCAGTTAAGGGTCAGCGACTGATAAGAGGGAAATCATGGATGGCTCAGGCGGAGGATACGATCAGACAGGTGTGCCCCTTGGAAAACATTAGGCGAGGAGAGGAGTGGGTCAGAGTGCCAGCGGGGCAGTCAGACTTGTGCAGAGTAATAATCACATTAAGCCGGGAGTGCAGGGAGTGGCCAGCAGGGGCCACGGAAGTGGAAATCCAGCAACTAATTCAGGATAATGCTCACTTGGGTGATGTGATTATCTACACAGATGGTTCGGTGTCAAGAGGTGAGAGAAGTGGCTGGGGGGGGGGGGGGCTCATATCCAAAGCTAATGGTCGACGTTTGGTGCAGGAGAGCCTGGCATATGATACCACAACATCCAGCTTAAGAATGGAGGTGGAGGCAGTCACTGCGGCTCTCCGCTGGATGGAGAATACGACACACACACACATCGTGATTGTAACTGACTCAGAAAGCATGCTGACGAGGGTGAGGACGGACAGGCTTCGTGCGGAGTGGCTTGCTTCGCTTCAGAGGTCAAGGGTGACAAGCATCGCCTGGATCTTTTCTCCGGGGCATGCCGGTGTGCTGGGAAATTAACAGGCGGACAGATTGGCTGGCTCTGCAGAACTTGGTGGAGTATTGATACATGACAAGGCAGACATTGTTGCGGCCTTGTGGGAGCACGTGTACACCTCGGTGGAGCAAATAGATTACCATGGTCTGGCAAGAATGAGACAGCGGGGAGTGACGAGGGGATCTGGCCGACGCTCAATGCTCAGAGGAAAGGCGAGACGGACATATAATCAGATTGCTACTGGTACTATTGGTGTTGGAACTCTTCGCTGGCTGCTGAGGATGGGGACGGAGCGCTTATGGGAATGCCCCAAATGCTGTGATGTTGATTCCTAAATCAATCAATCAATCAATAGACATCTACATAAAACGTGATTTTTGGGTCTATTTAGGTTATAAAACGAATTTCATTAGGGCGAGAAGTACAGAACTGTAAAATTTAGAGGGAAAAACAATATCAAGTAACTAACTGGTTTTTGTATTAATGTGATCTTGAAATAATCTGAATTCCCCCCCTGGAAACCCTAACATCCCCCCCACCCCAGGTTATGGGGGGGGGGGTGGGGGGGGGGGGGTTGAGAACCACTGGTCTAGTGTATACGTAAAGTATAATTAATCAGTGAGACTTTCTTCGTTGTGGATCTTATGCTGATGCAGTTGATTTGTGTGCAGCTTTTCTTTACTCAAAGTCTTTTGGAACTGCACTGGCACAGGTGTTGTCGATACTCAGATACTGATTACTGATCGACGGTTGATCAGTACTGTTCAGTACACATTCACCGATAATAACACACTGAGATAGATAGTACGATACTTACTAACTGAGGACCAGAACAGTACCATGGAGTATGGGCTGAATGGTTCGATATTTAGTTAGGATAATCTGATGACTAATTACTTTAGTAGGTGCAGTACCATAGTGATTAGTGCATGCTTGCTTCTTCTTTTTCTACATGCATTTATTTCCTAATGAAGCCTAGGACCTCGACTCAATCACACCAAGCCCTGCTTGCTGGTATAGGTAGACTTGTTCACAAATGGTTGGATTCTGCAACTGATGTTTTCTATAGGATGAGGTGGTAATCTCACGCAAACCCTAATTAGTCACCTGTTACTATTTATGGTAGGCTACAGTGGAAAGAAAACCCTAACCTGCACAGTACGTGGGGACTGCACTAACCAGCGGCTTTAATTCCTCAGGCTCAAGACATATCCCCCCTCCTGCCCTACACTGCAAGGTACTATACAGGCAGTAGATGACAGTTTTTGACAGTGTAACTACTCATTGCTTTCCTTGATTTTGATGTGTTTATATAATTCTTGTGCCCCTTCCTTCATCTCTGTCAAAGTTTCTATGATGTTAGTTTAGGTGTTTGGTATCTGTTGTTGAATGAGAACTTTGCATTTTCACCTTTTTTTTTTTTTAATGATTCCATGCCACATGTGCCATTTTCTGCCATTGTTTGGCCAAGAAGGAGAAGTGTAATGGCTAGACACTCACCTGCCAATGGTGTTCTAGGGTTCAAATCTGTCTGTATGTACAGCTTGGTGCTTGTTTGAATCTTTCATTATTTATATTAATCCCAACTGTCAAACTGTCCTTCCTTATAGTGAAAAGTATTACCATATTTTTTAAATAATATAATTATAATAATTCTAAGTGTATGTATACAATATCAGTAGATTCTGCACGTGTTTCGGGTTCTCATTCCTATGATCCTGTTGTATGCATATCTGAGATTGTTAATGTTTTGTCCTCTGATGTTTCACCTTGTGCCTCTATGGTTAGTCCTGCACTATTGTTTCCATTTTATTTACCTACATATATCACTAGACAACAACCGCTATCCAGCCTTAGAAGGAGGTCTGGTCAATTGCTCGTGGTACTCGGGTAAGGCATGCTGCAAACGTACAGAAGTGACTTCAGTTTTCTCTGCTATGGATCCATTGTATAAGGCAACAAAGCTGTGCAAGAATTACATCAATTTTCTCATGTGCTTCTTCTGCAGTCCAGATCAGTACAAGTTCTATAAACCTAATACGTGAGTAATCATCAACATTATCATCAGGCTCATCAACTTTATCATTATCATTACCATAATCAGGCTCATCATTCTTATCATCATTAGTCGTTAGCCATGGTACCAATTTCACAGCAAAGGGTCACCCAATAATGCTCCGTTCCTGTGCCAGTAAATATCACGCAAAATACTCCTCACTGTCCCATTGGAAAAGTGGAACAGACAGCAATCCCAATAAACCAATAGCATGCACAGATGTACATGAATAAGGCCGCTGCCAGAATGCCATTACAAGAGTCCACTACTAAATTATAGTTCATTATCCATGGAAGCGGCAGTCACTAGAAAACCAGCAGTTGCACACTCATTACTGCATAAGGCAAAACAAGCTAGTTCAGCAACTGGCCACCTACCATCTTTCTGAACATGCAGTTCACAACACAAACCACCACGGACAAATTATACATTTTTTCTATAGGAATCCAAACATTTTATCAGCGCTGGAGGACTTGCATTAAAAGCAATGGTGACTACATCAAAAAGCGATACATTTGTTCTTTACTTTTTCAGAATATATTCACAAACACACAAAACATTTAAGGTATACATTTGAATTCCCCCACATTCAACTATAAGAAGGAGATAAAGGGTTTCATTGGTCATGTAATGAGAAGAGAGGCGTTGGAAAATGTTGTGACTGGAAAGATCAGCGGTAGAAAAGATAAAGCAAGATAAATAATCATTGACGATCTGGGGCAGTGGCATGGGGAACTATCATCAGGAGAATTGTTTCACGATACCAGCGACTGAGATCTGGGAGAACATGAATGCTTAAGCCTGTTGGCAGGACACGTGATGATTATTTAGTTATGTAAGTATTATCAAAATAGAAATTGAAGAGAACATTACTGAATTATATCAAGGCTGGACAATTAAAGCACTTTATGATGCTATATGGCTCAATTTTAAAGGAAGCTCTGGAGAGAAAGGTAAAGGGAAAGCATGCAAGAGACAGACAACATAAAATGTAGGTGAATAACACCAGGAGATGGACTGGAGGAAACCTGTATGAGAGCACCATGAAAACCCAGGACAGAAGGAGAGGGCTTTGGAGACTCATTATACCCTTGCCACTTGATGATGATGATATTTAGTATTGTAGACATGGTGACATGGTCCCAGGTTTCTTGCCTAGCAATGGCAGGGTTATATTTGGTTCCAGTCAGTACAGAACTCACTTGGCAAGTGACCTGGTGGTCATGTGTTTACATCTCCATTGAGGCAGATGTTTAGAAATGTATCAGGGCTCATAGGTTGACCCAGCCCAAAATTGGAACCAGGAAGTGTTGTAGGAAGTAAAGTTAGCTGGCATGATATAGGCTACAGCAATCATTGATTGTCGATGTGTTTATAACAGTATAGGGCTAGCACCATATACATAATAGACGTCGAGGCTTGTAAAAGGGTCCTTTACATTTGCTTGTTTACACTCTCTAGTTTAATATTGTAGTCTTAACTTCTGTATGTGTTTCTGATCTAAACTAAACTAAACTCAACTCAACTGTAGTCTTAACTTCTGTATGTGTTTCTGAACAGAGAGATCACTAGTTTAATATTGTAGTCTTAACTGCTGTATGTGTTTCTGAACAGAGAGATCACTAGTTTTCTGTATGTGTTTCTGAACAGAGATATCACTAGTATAATATTGTAGTCTTTACCTCTGTATGTGTTTCTGAACAGAGAGATCACTAGTTTAATATCGTAGTCTTAACTGCTGTATGTGTTTCTGAACAGAGAGATCACTAGTTTAATATTGTAATTTTAACTTCTGTATGTGTTTCTAACCAGAGAGATCACTAGTTTAATATTATAGTCTTTACCTCTGTATGTGTTTCTGAACAGAGAGATCACTAGTATAATATTGTAGTCTTTACCTCTGTATGTGTTTCTGAATAGAGAGATCACTAGTTTAATATTGTAGTCTTTACCTCTGTATGTGTTTCTGAACAGAGAGATCACTAGTATAATATTGTAGTCTTTACCTCTGTATGTGTTTCTGAACAGAGAGATCACTAGTTTAATATTGTAGTCTTAACTTCTGTATGTGTTTCTGAACAGAGAGATCACTTGTTTAACATTGTAGTCTTAACTTCTGTATGTGTTTCTGAACAGAGAGATCACTAGTTTAATATTGTAGTCTTTACCTCTGTATGTGTTTCTGAATAGAGAGATCACTAGTTTAATATTGTAGTCTTAACTTCTGTATGTGTTTCTGAACAGAGAGATTACTAGTTCAACATTGTAGTCTTTCCTTCTGTATATGTTTCTGAATAAAGAACCAACTAGTTTAGCACTGTAGCCTTAACTTCTGTATACTTCTGATATCAGCAGAAAGGCTATGGTGTGCCTGGATTATTGTGAATCCATGTATGATGAATGTAAAACAGCAGGATTTAACAAGACCTTAATAGGTAAGCACATCATGGATATTTCAATAGAGCTGGGTATTTAAATTGAGCATTTATTTGGAACAGAAATTATTGATAACAATTAGTTTCCTTTCGTCTATATGCCTTTTATAGTTTCAGTTCACTTGTATTTTGTGTGTGTGCAGTCGCTCATTTTGAACTTGAGCGTAATCCATACACACTAGTAGTTGCCACGACTGGGGAGTGCACTGGACTGATATTTGCATGTGGATTAGCTTTCATAATTACCAGTGTCCCTGGCCATCAGGCAAATCCACTCCGACTTATGAGGTACTCGTAATTTATATCCCAGAGTCAAGGACGAGAAGTCAACATTTTAATCCAGCTGACTGGTGTAGGGGTTGAACCCAGGTTCAACCCCTACACCAGTCAGCTGGATTAAAATGCTGACTGTTCACCACTACTCAATTTCTTGCCTTGTAAAAGCTGATCATGTAGCACATCCTTGGCAGAATGTCGCTCTTCACAGCCCAGTGAAAATGTTCTCGATCTCTTGCCATGTCTCCTGCTTCATGCTTATTTCTGCCCGAGATGTCCTCAGTGCTCTGTGTGCCATCTTCATGCTTATTTCTGCCTGAGGTGTCATCTGTGATCTGTGTCTCCTCTTCATACTTATTTCTGCCTGAGGTGTCCTCGGTGCTCTGTGCTCCATCTTCATGCTGGTCACCCTTGCCTCTTCTCCCAGAAACCACGCCTTCCATCACTATGCTTGTCAAGCCACTGTGGTATTGACTATGGCCTGTGTATTTCAGTTTCAAAGACGTGTTACAGTTTATGAACCAATCGTCTTTGATGTTAAGATCTTTATTGCCACATATTTTCATGGACCAATCAGCACTGGAGGGGGGTGTGGTCAATGTCATGGCCGTGATCTTTACTTCTCAAGACATTTTCTCATACCCATTTGAGGCTGGGTGACCTAGTATCCCAGGTAAGATTTTATACACCCACTTCGATGCACATTCAAACCCATAGGAGTTGCAGAGTCCCTGTCCATGTCCAAGCTTTACCATCCTCAGCTGGTCAACTGAAAGGTCCGAGTTGGATGGCCTTTTAGCAGGCAAGCTTGTTAGTCACTGTACTACCAGTGCTCCCAAACTCTTTGTAAACCTGTTCATAATTGGTTGGATTTTGCTGTGAAAGTTTTCTGTGAGATGAGGAAGCCAGTTTCATGCCAACCCTCCTTAATCGCCTCTTATGTCATACATGGCGGATTACATTGTTACTATTCTTTGTATCCTGTAATGAGCCCCAGTAGCACACAGGCAGTAATGTTATAATTGTTCTGTTTCATGCTGTGTAGGTGTTTATTAATTTAACATATAATGTTATCTTCAAATGCCATGTAAATTAGTGCTTTAAAAATGAATATTATAAAGCTATATAAATATCCTTGCAGGTGAAATGCTGTGTAATGGTGTTTTAAATTACATATAATGTAATCTTCAGTTGCCATGTAAATTACTACTTTTTTTTTTTAATTTTGCATATCCCTTACAGGACGTTGCAGTCAACACCAGCATTTTTCAGTTGCTGTTGATGTACTAGCCAAGTTTTACATTCAGTAGTTTGCCATTGCTTTCTCAACGACCAGCTCACATACCCCCGAAGTTACCAGCGCGCATAAAGTTATATAAATATCCTGACAGATGAAATGCTGTGTAAGGGTTTGTTAATTTAACATATAATGTAATCTTCAAATGCCATGTAAATTACTGCTTTAAAAATGAAAATTATAAAGCTATTTAAATATCCTAACAGGTGAAAGGCTGTGTAAGGGTTTGTTAATTTAACATATAATGTAATCTTCAAATGCCATGTAAATTACTACTTTGAAAATGAATATTATAAAGCTATATAATTATTCTAACAGGTGAAGCATATGCAAATGGTACAGCATTTTGTGCCGCCCAGAATTTTCACGTTACGGAGAATGCAGACTGCTTCAAATTTAACCCTACAGTATTCGACCATTCTTACAGAGCTGGTCCATGGACCCTACCACTGCTGGTGGTTTTTGTGTTTGCCTGTCTTAAGCTGCATCCAGCATCTTGGTCATTTCACATGTGATATTTTATTATTTGATAATGGAAAAGGTAGTAAATGATGATGACAGCGAATAGGAATACTTAGAAACAGAAGAATCATGAGCTACTGAAAGGACACAAACTGAGAAACGTCAGCGAAAAATACAACAAAACACACACACTCACAAATGGAAATCAGAAATAATGAGTCCAAATGACATTTAAGACCTGAAGACAGGTAGAGATGATATCGCCAGTTATCCTGACAATTTAAAACAAAAAGAAATCAAGGCTATGAAGAGTTCACCAAGGGAATATTTCTTTACACAGAAACTGGGTAACAGCTAGTGACAAACAACAAAATATACAAATGTATTGTACTGGCATCTGACCGTTTTGACAGATGATAGATATTGTGCTTTAAAAAAAAAACAGGCATAATAACCTCTCCAAAGCACAAAGCCTAGGTGCCTAGTTTACTCCAGAGGAAAGGTAACACCAATACATCTGGACTAAGTCAAGCTGCAGAAGTTGCCAAATCAGCAAAGTAATATGTATCAATTATGCAAATATAACCAGAAGAAATAAAGCCAATGAGGAGGTAACGTGACATAGAGGTATGGCATCAGTATCTAACTGGAGAGGTCCTAGCATGATTCACGATGTGGGTGGCATGGATTTGTATCAACAAGCATGGTACTCTTTCCCTGATCCTGGTGTAGTATATAGGACATTTAGCCTTATTGAATCGGAGCAAAATATTAGGGGGACCTGATTTTTAGCCTGTGATCCTGAGATAGTGTAGAGGACTTTTAGCCTTATTGACTAGGGGCAAAAAACTAGGAGGACCTGATCTTGAACCCTGAGATATTATTTGGAGCAGATATGTCTCTGCACACTGTAAGCTCACTTTTGCAAGTTAAGAAGACTGCTTCTTATGCTAGCGATTGAGGGCTTAAAATAACAATGAGTTATAGTTTTGTTTTTATAGGAGTGACACTAAAGAAGACAATCAAGACTTAGAGTACCTACAAGTGTCCAGCATGAGCCTTGTGGTTTAATGGTTACACACCTGTCTTAACGCCAGTGATCCGGAGTTCGATCCCGGGCCCAGTCAGGGATATGCACTACTGACGAGCTCAAACGAGAGCGAAACTCGAGTCTAGTGCTTCCAATCTGATGTGGACAAGGCCCAAGTTTGTGCTGGAATGTGATCAGCATAGCCAGTAGTGGGTTGTGCTCAGTCTTCAAATAGAAAATAAAGAATAGAAGCTTTGGTAGAATAGCTTCTGTTACATTGTCATCATGCATTTATGAACTCTTCTTCTCACCGTTCTTCCTCCCACCAACACTGATATATAGAGATGCTTTTTAAATCGTATAATTGCACATGTACTGTTATTTTGACATGTCAAGACATTGTGTGTCTGTTTACATATCAGATGTACAGGACCACCAAGTCTTACTTTCTTCTACACCCTAAGATGCAGGAAAACACATGAAATAACATTTGTACATACCATCATCCAGTACCATGTTTGCATTGTTGTTCAGCTGAACATAAACATATCATTAATTTACTTTGTTACTGCCCATCAAAGTGTTTTTGGGAAATTAATGTGATGGTTGCTGATTTGATGGTAACATTTTAGCATAAATATTATTCAAGTATATGCCCCAACAGGAGAATCCAGTGAAGATAGTGTAGAAGAATTTTATAATGACATAGAGTCTGCCTTAAAGAAATGTAAAAATTCAGAAATAAACATCATAATAGGGGACTTCAATGCAAAAGTAGGAAATCAAGGAGATAGATACACAGTAGGAAACTATGGTTTAGAAGAGAGAAATGAAAGAGGATACAGACTCGTAGAGTGGGCAAAAGAACAGGAAATGATTGTAGGAAACACCTGGTTCAAACAACACCCTAGAAGATTATGGACATGGAGGAGTCCTGATAGCAAGATTAGAAACCAGATTGACTACATTCTGATTAGCAGAATATTTAGAAACGCATTAACAATAGCAAAAACAGTTCCCAGTGCTGATTGTTATAATTACCACAGATTACTCACAGGAACATTGAGGATAAAGTTGAAGAAAGTCAAGTATATAACAGGAAACACTAAATATGATTTGTGTACATTGAGTAATGACAAGGAAATACAAAACAAATTCAACATAGAAGTACAGAACAGATTTGAAATTTTGTCTGATCTAGAGATCCTATTCCAGGATGTGGATGATCAATGGGAAACGTTGAAGAATTCAATCAATGTGGCTGCAGAAACAACTATTCCAAAATTAAAGAAGGTGGGTCGTAAGAAATGGATGACTGAGGAAATTTTACACCTCATGGAAACAAGAAGACTCAACAAAAATAATTATGTCAAATATGAAGAAATTCACAGACAAGTCAGAACATTATGTAAGGAGGCAAAAGAAACATGGCTTGAGGAAAAGTGCTTAGAAATTGAAAGCCAACACAACAGTGCACAAAAGAATTCAGGAACTTACTAATAAAAGAACAAGTACATCAACAGGGTGTCTAAAAACTGAAGATGGCAAAATCATAATAGAAAAAGACCAGATTCTACAGGTATGGACAGATTATGTGAAACACCTTTATGATGATAACAGAGACGAACAGTATGATATTAGATTTAATAATGAAGGACCACCAATTTTGGAGATGGAGGTTCGAAATGTTCTTAAGCATATGAAAGCTGGCAAGGCCCCCGGTGCAGATAACATCACATCAGAAATGATTAAAGCTTTAGAAGAATTTGGACTAGATCAAGTCACCAGACTGCTGAACACATTATATAATACTGGAGATATACCTCCTGAATTATGTAACTCTATATTTATTACAATCCCAAAGAAATCAGGAACCCTGGAATGTGATCAACATAGAACAATTAGTATAATGAGTCACATCACAAAGATTTTGCTAAGAATTATCATGCAAAGAATGAAGAAGAAGATACAACCTGAAATAGGGGAAGAACAATGCGGGTTTGTAGAAGGAAAGGGTACAGTAAATGCTGTGTATATGCTGCGAACAGTTATTGAACGTGCTATAGAAGTAAACAAGGATATACATCTTTGCTTTATTGACTATACAAAGGCTTTTGATAGCATTAGACATGTCAGCATGGTGGATATGCTTGCAGATCTACAAATTGATGGGAAAGACATTAGACTTATAAAAAACATATATTAGAAACAACAAGCTGCAATAAGGATTGATAATGAAGTGGGACAGTATCAGCCAATTAAGAGAGGTGTTAGGCAGGGATGTGTGATGTCTCCAGATCTTTTTTCCCTGTACAGTGAAAATATTTTCAGAAATGTAGAGGATATAAATGGAATCAGCATTGGAGGACGAAACATCAATAACATTAGATATGCAGATGATACAGTATTAATTGCAGACAATGCGCAGGACCTGCAACAATTAGTAGATGCGGTTGTTGTACACAGTGAGCAACTGGGGTTAGAATTAAATTGTAAAAAGACTCAGGTTATGGTCGTCAGTAGGAAGGAAGAAGTGCCACAATGTAATATACAAGTAAATGGAAATATTCTTCAACAAGTGAATCGGTACAATTATCTTGGAACAGTTATAACATCTGATGGGAGATGCCTTGAAGAGATTAGAACAAGAATCGCCATGGCGAAAGTAGCCTTTAGCAAGATGAAAAACATTCTGACCAATAAAAAGATGTCAATTGAAATGAGAAAAAGAGTGTTGAGGGATACATAGAGCCTGTTCTTTTGTATGGATGTGAAACTTGGACAATGAGCAGTCAAGCTGAAAAGCATCTGATGGCTGCAGAAATGTGGTTTCTGAGGAGAATGCAAAGAATACCATGGACAGACAGAAAAACCAATGACCATGTACTACAGGAGACAAATGAACATCGTAGACTGATTAGAGAAATTAGACGTAGACAGTCAAAATTTATTGGACATGTTATGAGAAGAAATGGATTGGAGAACTTAGTGACAACTTGCAAGATAGAGGGGAACAGACCAAGAGGAAGACCGAGAGGAAAATACCTGGATGGCTTGGCCACATGGCATGGACGAGACAGGAACACTGAGCTGATCCACGACACTGGTGATCGAGTGAAATGGCAAGTCATGACCGCCCACGCTTTCCGGCATGGCACATGATTGATTGATTGATTGATTCCCTTGAACTTCCTCATCCACATAAGAGATTGAAATGCTAATAATATTATTTTGTTGTTCGTGTGTTACCAGGGTCCATAAGGGAAGCAACGATTAGTAACACTATAAACTATCATGCATGTCATAAGAGGCCACTAATGAGGTTTGGTGTGAGACTGGCTGCCTTAACATTAGACAATTTTAGTGGCAAAATTGAACCAATCATGAACAGGTTTACAAAGCGCTTGGTGTGGGTTGGTTAATGGCCTATGCCGCATTGGGAGATTAAAGGTAGCAGCAGCGGAAGAAAAATAAACTTGCTTTGTGAGTAGTTTCTTTCCAAATTTTGGAAACTTGCCACAACGGTGACAGCTACAGCCTACCTGTTCCAATTTCCAACTGTTGAGATATCCGTACCCCATCCTTTTGAAAAGACTGGACATGGGATACACTAGTTCGAGATCAAGGGAAAGTATAAATCATCAAGTATCTTATTTGGAAGGGAAAAGGGTTTTCATTTGGAATGGAAGAGGGTTCCTGAGATAAATTTAAAAGTTACAATATCAAAAGAAGTCAACATCTTTCAGTTGTTTTATTACTTTCCTTTTAGACTGCAGCTACAAAACTGTAAAAGAATAGATAGAAAGATTAGAGTGAAACAGAATAGAATGAAGCAAAGAATGAGAGCTTGCTTGCTTGCCTTCGCTGGCTGTGAACTCCAGCGCAAAGTCCTGTATGTCGGATGAAGACATCCTGTTGTCCAACATCAGTGTGATGTCATACCGGACCTGAGGTTTGCGTGAGTATCCGTTGTCCCTTGTCTGGCTTATTGGTGTGCAGACTGGTGGTTCCTCGCCGTGCAGGCAGATACTCTTCGACCTCGGAAGAATCAGCGATCCTACTATGTTAGCCAGGACCCCGAAGGGACCTGTTGTCCAGGACGCATGACTAGGACATGTTAGTAGGTCTGTATAAAACCTGGCCCTGGTGCCTTGCAAACACCTCTGTTGGCCAGGACGCATGACTAGGACGTGTTAGTAGGTCTTGGCCAGTGTAAAACCTGGTCCTGGTGCTTTGGAAACACCTCTGTTGTCCAGGACGCATGACTAGGACGTGTTAGTAGGTCTTGGCCAGTATAAAACCTGGACCTGGTGCCTTGGAAATACCTCTGTGTCCCGAATGAGAGACTAGAATGACGTAAACATTGGGATAGTATTTGTGTAGCAATATTCCCTGAGATTTGAAGAACTGAATATAGAAAAACTGGAGAAATATAGGGGATATAAAGAAGTTGTTTTGCTGAATTATGATGCTGGAAAAGGGGAAGAGAAAGGAGGAGAAGAATAAATATATACAGGACAGCCCATGATAAAAGTTGAACCTATTCTTGGTAATAGGGAGTCTCTGTGGTGAAGTGGTCAAGCCCTCTGCCTCATGCTCTGAAGGTTGTGGGTTTGATTCCAGGCCGTTGTCGTGAAATACTGAGAGTTAATGATTCCCAGATGGACGACTGCATACACCGACTGCCCAGGTAGGAGAAGGGTTAACAAACCAGGCAGGCGAACGGTTAATTCCCGAGTTAAAAACAAAGAAGTGACCAGGCGAAAGTGTTTATAGGTCAAGACACGGAAGTGCCCACCGACAGCCAGGTAAATCTGTCGCGTGGAAAAATTGGGTTGCAACAAAGGCAGACAACATTATTGGACAGCATATTGTGGTCTGGGTGAATGAATGACGGAAAAGTTCCAGTTCTGTAATTTTCCACTAAAAGGGGATAATGAAGTAGGGACTTGAGATGTCGAGCAAGGTCAAGGACTATGCGGCAGAGATGACCGATATAAAGAGGGTCAATTCTTTGTGTAAGTTTAGTGTGTGTTCCAAACTGACCTGAAGGAGATATGTTCTTGAGTGGGAATAGAAATACACGTCCCTAATGATGGAAAGAGGGGATAATAGTGTGTTATTCGCTAAGTGTTTTTTCAATTCCAGGAACATAGATGCCTAAATAAGGTATAAAGATATTAGATATAGTTTAGCATAGGGATATAGATGTGTGTGAATAGCAATTACCATTTCTTTCTATTTATGGATAGTTTAGACTTTGGTGAATTCATATGTCTTATGCGGATGTACTTCGGAAGCCTTATCATTATGGCTGGAGAAGGACACTTGCATAAGTAGTAGAAAGGGGCGGACGCTTATCACTGGATTTGTTATACTTTTCCAGGTTCTACTCTCCTAGTGAAAGCAGAGACAGGATGAAGAGTACTACATTGAGCAAACAAAGTACTTACACGGAACAAAACAGAATATGAACAGATTTACGATGAAGAAAGAAATAAGTTAAAATAAATACAGAACACTGTATGCTCAAACGAACATAACTCTAAGGCCCTGAAAGAGAAGAGATGAAGAGGAATACCCTTGAGTAAACAAAGAAGAAAGAATAGACAATTAGAGACATTGATATTAATCTATAGACAATAGGAATAACTGTAACGAGGTGGTGGTTTTTTCGATGTTGGATATGCACCGTCATGAAACAGACTCGAGCGCAGTCATAAACTTACGGGACTTTTATTACGGTACAGTGACTCAGTGGTGAACAGTTTTTGTTTCATTCAATAACGGATTTACCATCAGATTCAAGCATACGGATAATCCCGGGTGAGCTCTGTCCTGTTTGATGTGCTGTCCTGTGATCTTGAAGAATGACTGGGCGAGAAGCCACACCGCTGATAGACATGCAGAGTTCTTTCTAACACCAACCATAGAACACCCTATCAACTACACTTACAAAATCCATACATACACCAGACATAGTTTTATTAATAAATCTTTTGTTTATTGTTGAAAGAAACTGTTCTCGGAGTATGTGTTGAGAGAATAACAGAGAGAGAGTGAAACCACTAGATATATGGAAGGGAAGACAGAAGAGAGGAGGGTAGACTAAAGTCAGGCAATAATCCCAACAGATAATAAGTTGAAGATGTACTTGTTGATTCCCACTCTCCTCTCGGGGAAGAACAGGACATAATTGGTGGAGCGAGCGGGGTAGGAAAAATACCCATATGACCTGGGCATAACAGGGCATATGCATAGAGGGGTACCTGCATGTTGGGACATACTGATTGGAATAAAAGGAAAAGAAGTATATATTGATGACTTTTAATGGAAGGACGTCCATTGGATATATGGTGCCATTACATTTATGGTAGAAACAGTTCATTAATGCTGGTGACTTTACAGTGAGAAAGTTCCAGACAGAGTGAATGTGGATAGGTGGTAAGACACATTACATACCTAGTCACACGGTCACACGTCTACATAAGTCTTTATCCTATATCTCCTGTTGTGGATGAGAGAGTGGTGGTGATGTACTGTGTGGTGTTGTAGAGTTATAATATTAGATAGACATAGATAAATGATATAGGTTCTAGGTAGGAACATAATTGTATAGTGAGTACTCTTTACTGCCTTGAGGTGTCTTTACTCAACGTGCTGACTTACCTGCTTTAACTATGGCCACCCCCAAACTAACTACAGCAGAACTTAGGGCCAACGGAGAGGAAATTGGGTTGGCTGGTTCAGACTTAACTGATTATATCCAGGAAAGAGAGCGAGAGATTCGTCAAGCGGAACGAGAAGAGCGGAAGGCCGAGTTGGAAGTGAGAAGAATAGAGGTGGAGACCAAGCGACTGGAAATGGAACAAGAGGCCAAGAAAATGGACCAGGAGACCAAGCGACTGGAAATGGAACAAGAGGCCAAGAAAATGGACCAGGAGACCAAGCGACTGGAAATGGAACAAGAGGCCAGGAAAATGGACCAGGAGACCAAGAAACTGGAAATGGAACATGAATACCGCTTGAAAGAGTTGGAGCTCAAGACACAAACTAAGGGTGAAATAGATGCAGCAGAAGGAAGTTCATCTTCACCTGGGGCAACCTACATGAGTGGACAGGGTTACCATGCCATGAAGTTTCCCTTGGCGGTCTTTGATGAAAGTAAAGAGAAGGTATACCAGTTTTTGGATCGGTTCGAGGCTATGGCAGTCGCTATGGGACTGGATAGAACCAGATGGGCTCTTAAATTATCCCAGTCTTTACGTGGTTCAGGGTACGAGGTCTACACACGCCTACCACCAGGACAGGAAAATCAGAATGAGGAATTGAAAGCCGCTTTGATGAAACATTATGAAGTCACAGCCCAAACGTATAGGAAGAAGTTTAGATCGTCTAGACGAGAGCCGGGAGAACTATTCGCCGCCTACAGTCTAAGGCTGAAATCCTATCTCCAGAAATGGATGGACTTGGCAGAATTCAAGAGGGATTATGAGAGTCTCGAAGAGATGATGGTGGTCGACCAGATGCGAAAGCAAATGTCGAAACCTCTCAGAACCTTCTTGGGAGAACAAGGGGCGGAACGGATTGATGTTGTGAATAAGCTGGCAGAACGATTCGTGGAAGTACATGGTGAAACTGAGGAACTAAGTACACAAACCAAAGGTCAGGAGAAACCAGAGAAAAAGAAACCTAAAAACTGGGAAGGAGAAAAAGTGGAACCTTATATAAAGCACACCGAGGAGAGTTCAGAGAAGGTGAAGGTAGGAAACCAGAGCAACTCGAATTCTCAAGCGAAACGACCGTGGTCCGAGAAGTGGTGCTCGATTTGCAAGGCGGCCTCGCACAACACAAAAGACTGCAGATCGAAACCTAAAAGTTCTTACTTCGCAGCATGCAAAGTGATTCCTACATCGGTGATCACAGACAAGGCTGAGGTCAGCGAAGGAGAAAGGAACAAAAAGGACACACGGAAACCTAGGAAAGGAACATGGTGTACACACTGCCAGTCGATAACACATAATACTGTGGACTGCAGATGCAAGGCAAACGACGCCAATTGCATAACCAACCTCGAGGAATTAACAGAGGAAGGCAAGGAAACGGTCAAGGAGATGAAAGACACTCAGGACCAAGAGAGACCACCTGTGGTTGAACTGATTGAAGTCAATGGCCAGCAGGTTGCTTGTCTCTACGATACAGGTTTGGATGGGGAAGCGGTGATAGACGCCAGCTTGGTAAGCCCAGACCAACTTACAGGGGAGACCATAGAGCTAAAGCCGGCAATGAGGAGTGCTGTTACCATGACGCTGCCAATCGCCAAGGTGGAGATTAAATCCAGGTACGTCACGGGCATTATTCCTGCGGCTGTATTAGCTGACTCCCTATTCCCAATGATCATTGGCACGAAATATGTCTTTTTGGGGATGCCCAAACAGCCAACCCACAAGGGAACAGTAGTCAGTGGATCTAAAGGGAAGGAAAACGAGGCAGAGACACTATGCGACAACTCAGGGATAGGAGAATTGCATACTGCCCAGAGGAAGGATACTACGTTGCATCCTTGCTACAGGAAGCTGCAAAGGAGTGCTGAGCCACCAGAACGGGGACAGTACTTTCTGAAGAATCGACTACTCTATCGGAGAGCTGGGAGGGGAGATAACCTGCATGAGCAGTGGGTGGTTCCAGAGACCCACCGTCCTCACATTCTTCAGAGTGGACACATCATAGGCGAGAATCGACATATGGGTGTCAGAGAGACCTTGCAGCAAATATCCGGCCATTATTGCTGGCCAGGAATGACCGGAGATGTACGCCGGTGGGTGAAGTCTTGTTCGGAGTGCCAGAAAGCACCACCCAACAAGCGAATTAAGAGGAAACTAGCTCTTAAAGTGGAAGACAAAGTGGAAGTGTGGAGTCCAGCAGAGACCAATATACTCCAAGTAGGATGGAAAGGACCTTATCCTGTGGAAAAGGTGGTGTCCAAGAAATTCTACAAAATACGGATCGGGGAAGAGAAGACAAATCTCCCTAGACATCTCATTAGGAAATATGAAGAGAGATCCGGGAGCAAAGCTTCGCACTTTATGGTGATGGCAGCCATTGGGACAAAGGTTACCAGTCCAGACGAAGACCAGAGATCGCCAGTACAACATAGGAGGGCCTATGGGACAGTACGTGATAGGTCAGATTTACCCAACGACAGGAGGAGGGAAATCACAAGTCAGGGAAAGGACAAGAGTGAAAGTTTCACCGGTAACCAAGTTCAGAAGGGGTGGGTAACGTCGGGAAAGGCGAGAATTACCCAGGACTCTAACCGACGATGGGCTGACCAGATACAATATCGCCCAAGATGGTCCTGGAAGCAAAAGTCCAGGAGATTTGGGAAAGACGACTCGGTCCATCGAGGACGAGGTGGAACATCCCCAGAGGCAAAGCCGGGGGAAACCAAGAGGACATGGAAGCAGTGTTACAATCACGATGGGACAATCTGTCTGTATTGTGAGCCGTCGCTGACGCAAGTCGAAAGTAGGTCGACCGGACGTACAGGAGCGAGGAGACAACACTAGTTTCAGTCGTTAGTAGTATAGTAGGGTGTCAATTAGAGCGCCTACTGGATAATGATGGGAGCCATGTGAGGATCCAATCATATCATCAACACGTGATGTTAATAGCTACTTCGCAGAAGCTCAACGCACTGTGGATGTGATGGACGTTGTTGCTGCAACGGGACTTCACAGTGGAATACAATTTTGGTAAGGAAAATGTAGGAGCAGATTTATTATCCAGACATCTAGCTCCGGAGGAAGAAGATTAGGGTTGTGGATCATGGGAATCAAACCTACAGTGAGAAAGATTCGACGCGGTCTAATCTCTTAAGAGGGGGCCTATGTCGTGAAATACTGAGAGTTAATGATTCCCAGATGGACGACTGCATACACCGACTGCCCAGGTAGGAGAAGGGTTAACAAACCAGGCAGGCGAACGGTTAATTCCCGAGTTAAAAACAAAGAAGTGACCAGGCGAAAGTGTTTATAGGTCAAGACACGGAAGTGCCCACCGACAGCCAGGTAAATCTGTCGCGTGGAAAAATTGGGTTGCAACAAAGGCAGACAACATTATTGGACAGCATATTGTGGTCTGGGTGAATGAATGACGGAAAAGTTCCAGTTCTGTAATTTTCCACTAAAAGGGGATAATGAAGTAGGGACTTGAGATGTCGAGCAAGGTCAAGGACTATGCGGCAGAGATGACCGATATAAAGAGGGTCAATTCTTTGTGTAAGTTTAGTGTGTGTTCCAAACTGACCTGAAGGAGATATGTTCTTGAGTGGGAATAGAAATACACGTCCCTAATGATGGAAAGAGGGGATAATAGTGTGTTATTCGCTAAGTGTTTTTTCAATTCCAGGAACATAGATGCCTAAATAAGGTATAAAGATATTAGATATAGTTTAGCATAGGGATATAGATGTGTGTGAATAGCAATTACCATTTCTTTCTATTTATGGATTGTTTAGACTTTGGTGAATTCATATGTCTTATGCGGATGTACTTCGGAAGCCTTATCATTATGGCTGGAGAAGGACACTTGCATAAGTAGTAGAAAGGGGCGGACGCTTATCACTGGATTTGTTATACTTTTCCAGGTTCTACTCTCCTAGTGAAAGCAGAGACAGGATGAAGAGTACTACATTGAGCAAACAAAGTACTTACACGGAACAAAACAGAATATGAACAGATTTACGATGAAGAAAGAAATAAGTTAAAATAAATACAGAACACTGTATGCTCAAACGAACATAACTCTAAGGCCCTGAAAGAGAAGAGATGAAGAGGAATACCCTTGAGTAAACAAAGAAGAAAGAATAGACAATTAGAGACATTGATATTAATCTATAGACAATAGGAATAACTGTAACGAGGTGGTGGTTTTTTCGATGTTGGATATGCACCGTCATGAAACAGACTCGAGCGCAGTCATAAACTTACGGGACTTTTATTACGGTACAGTGACTCAGTGGTGAACAGTTTTTGTTTCATTCAATAACGGATTTACCATCAGATTCAAGCATACGGATAATCCCGGGTGAGCTCTGTCCTGTTTGATGTGCTGTCCTGTGATCTTGAAGAATGACTGGGCGAGAAGCCACACCGCTGATAGACATGCAGAGTTCTTTCTAACACCAACCATAGAACACCCTATCAACTACACTTACAAAATCCATACATACACCAGACATAGTTTTATTAATAAATCTTTTGTTTATTGTTGAAAGAAACTGTTCTCGGAGTATGTGTTGAGAGAATAACAGAGAGAGAGTGAAACCACTAGATATATGGAAGGGAAGACAGAAGAGAGGAGGGTAGACTAAAGTCAGGCAATAATCCCAACAGATAATAAGTTGAAGATGTACTTGTTGATTCCCACTCTCCTCTCGGGGAAGAACAGGACAGCCGTGTGTTTCAGTTTACGAGTGCATTTTTCTCGGAGACTTCTGGAGATCGTCGCTGGATCTGTGGAGTTCTGATTTGTGCGACGCTTTTGGCAGGCTACCCTAGTGGAAAGAGACCAAGCCGTATGGGTAAAACTTCGGTGCAATGAAGTAGATCCTCTCAACTTGTGAGACTTTTATTTTATTCTTGGTAATAATAACATAATTATGCCATGTGCAAGTAGACTGCCTTGTGTTGATTTCGATGGTTTGGACGTCGGTCGATCAGAGAGCCATGGCAAACTACTGAGCGTAAAAATTTACTGGTAAATCACAAACAACCTGGCCGAATGGATAAGAGAGCTCGTCCTTAAACATCCAGTGTGCTGATGCCGAGGTAGCGGGTTCAACCTCTACACCGGTCAGTTGCACCAAGATGTTGACTTCTCATCCTTGACTTGGGGACTTAACTTACAAGTACCTCAAAGTCAGAGTGGGTTTGCCTGATGGCAGGGGGCACTGGTTTAGGGAAAGCTAATCCACGCGCAAAAAATCAATCCAGTGCACTAGAACAAGTAACATGTGTATGGACTACGCTTGAGTTCAAACCAAGCAAACATAAATCAAAATACAACATAACAACAACAAACAGCCAAACACTGCTGAAGTTGATTGCAATGTCCTGTAAAGGACATGCAACTAACTTGTATGCATTGTGCACTCAGCAACATGCCTCATTTGTAATAACAATATTATGTTGATAGCACAAGTGAATCGGTACAGTTATCTTGGAGCAGGCATAACATCTGATGGGAGATGCCTTGAAGAGATCAGAACATGAATTGCCATGGCAAAGGTAGCCTTTTGCAAGATTGAAAACATACTGACCAATAAAAAGATGTCATTTGCAACGAGAAAAATAGTGTTGAGGTTCTGCATTGAACCTATACTTTTGTATGGATGTGAAGCTCGCACAATGAGCAGACAAGCTGAAAAGCATCTGATGGCTGTAGAAATGTGGTTTCTGAGGAGAATACAAAGAATATCACGGACAGACAGAAAAACCAATGACCAAGTCCTACAAGAAACAAATAAAGATCGAAAACTAATTTGAGAAATTAGACAGAGACTGTCACAGTGTTTTATTCACGTTATGAGAAGAAATAAATTGGAGAACTTGGTGACAACTGGCAAGATTGAGGGTAAGAGATCATGGGGAAGGCAGAGAAGTAAATACCTGGATGGCTTGGCCACATTGTACGGTTGAGACAAGAACACTGAGCTGATCCACGATTCTGATGATCGAGCAAGATGGCAAAAAATGACCACCCACACTTATCGGCATGGCACATGATGATGATGATAGCACATGAGGTGCTGATGGTATGCTTTAGCTGATATGGTTATAGTCATGATATTCTGTATTATGTTGATATTCTATATTATGTTGACAGCACATGAGACATCGAAAAGTTGAACCTATTCTGGGTTATAGTAACAAAATTATGCCACATGCCCTCAGCAACAATCCTCATTTGTAATAACATTATTATATTGATAGCACAGAAGACATTGAAAATATATCTCGGCTCATATGGTCATATCCATTATATTAGGACTTCCGGTCCAATATGGCAGATAGGCTGTTGAGATGTTAAGGCCTCTGGAGTGTTTTTGCTTCTGGCTATGGTTTGCTTAAGCATTTTTCTCATGCTGGGCTGATAATACATGGTTCTGTCAGCTGGCTACTGTATTAAGTGCATGGAGCTGTGGAGTTCACGTGAAATGCATTTTACATCTGTCCGCAGTTGTTTGTATTGTGAACAGCAGGTTCAGAAAAATGGTGGACGGCCAGTTGCTGAACTAGATGGTTTTACCTTACGCAGTAATGTGTGTGCAACTGCTGGTTTTCTAGTTACTGCTGCTTCCATCGATAATGAACTGTATTTTAGTGGTGGACTGTTGCGTTGGCATTCTGGCAGCAGCCTTGTGCATGTTTGCCTGAGCATGCGGTTGGTTTGACAGGACTGCTGTCTGTTCCACTTTTCGCATGGGGCAGTGAGGAGCATTTTGTGTGATATTCACTGGCACAGGTATGGAGCATTATGGGGTTACCCTTTGCCGTGAAGTTCGAACTTTGACTAATAACTAATCCACGATAAAGTGGGGCCATGCCATGTCATGTCTTCAGTCTGAGGACCAGTATGAAGATTATGAACATATCACTCATTCAATCCTGATTTTTGACATGCTCACAACTTATTCTTTGAAAAGTAATGTGATGGCTTCCCCATGACTTCTACAGCCTCATGGGTGGTATTTTACCACTACCTGTAATATCAATTTCCAGCTACCAACACAAGTGAGCACCCTGCTCTGCTCTGGTGCATGTTTGTCTTCTTATATGTGAACCCATATCTTGGTTACATGGTTGAATACTTATATGTGAACCCATATCTTGGTTACAACAAACTGATGTCATGTTAATTGCACTTGATTAACTGATTAATTGCCATGGGATGACTAATTGTCTTAAGCGACTTTCTGTATCAGCCAATGGCTTATAAACAGTAGTTTTTCTTATGCAACCCCGTTTAATTTTATATATAATACTTTATTAACAACTTTTAAGTCATAACTGTGACAAACGCCTACTTTCCATTTCCCGCCATTCATTTTTTGTTGTTTTTTTGGCACTGAATCTGTTAATTGAAAATATCTCTTTGTTGTAATAATATTTTTTTTTATTTCTGAAGATTTGTTAATGATTGGTTGGATCTTTGCCGCTAAACCCTCCTTAGTTGACGTATACCTCATGCTCCATAGGTTATGGTGTTTGTGTTCTTTGCTTCTTTAAAAGACCTTGGTAACTCATGGCTGAAACTTGTATACATGGTTTTAAAAATTGTTTTTACCTTATGAATTCTTTTGTGATCTTCCTTTCCATAATGAAAAGTCAACTTGTTGTGAATGATTTTAACGATTCAGTGTCAAACAAACAATTGGTTTGAACCAAATATGGTACACAATCACATGAACAAGTATTATAATGTAAATTTCCATTCACTGAACATTGGAATTGTGGAAGATACGACAAAACAAGACAAATAACAATTAACATAATAACCCTAGTATGGCAGTGTACCGTCCTTCTGTTCAAATGGGAGGGTCACATTTAGCGATATATTATCCTTCTGCACTGAATCAGTTAATGAGTACTCATTATTTCCACGATAATGTTGCTAGCTCCATCACCATGTTAAATATTGTTCTGTCTTTTTTAATGCTGCACTTTAGCTGTAGGACTTATTGGTAGACAAGATTTCCTCATGGTCTAGTATATTTTAAATCAATACACACACACACACACACACACACACACACACAAACACACACACACACTATATTGATGTGACTGGACCATGCATGGACACCCCTGTCATACAAATATGTTTAAATTTATAATACCTTGGTATTATAAATTTAAACACACAATATCATACTTATAATCACAATCACTAGGATTTTTTTGCCTGTTTACTAACAGTCCAGGATTCACAGCCATATGTTAAAATTGGTTCTATGTATCATGCAAGAACTCTTTTTCTAATGTTCAGTTACAAGAACTTATTGCACAAAATGTTCATCATTTGATAGATTGCAGTTTTTGCTTGTCCTATTCTGTTCTTTATCTGTCATCACAGCTAGCCAAAAAGCTTCTCAGTCCTTTACCAGTTCTCCGGCTGCATGTATTTTTATGCCCACGATGTCTTCAATATCATATGGTCCATCTTCATGCTGGTCAGCCTCTGTCTCATCTTTCAGAAACCATGCCTTCCATCACAAACCACATCAGACTGCTACTGGTACCATCAGTATTGGGACTCTTTGCTGGCTGTTGAAGACGAGGATGGAACATGTATGGGAATGTCCCGAGTGCAGTAATGTCAGTTCTTGACTCAATTCAACTCTTTCCAAATCATTGTGACCTTTACTATGGACAAAGTATTTTAGTTTCCGAGACGTTGATCTTTATGAGCCAGTTTTCTTCGGTGTTCAGATCTTATAGAATGGCAAAGCAAGATGAAACAAAATGTATCTAAACTATAACAACAAAATGATATCATATACAGTATATGTATTTGTCTACACAGGCTCGGTGACTGTTCTCTTATTTGTGAGTGGGATCACTCTACTCTACTGAATCACCGTGACATTAAAAAAAAAATATTAGCTACATTTCTCTGGCTCTGTGACGAAGAGATTACGAATGCAATTCATAATCCCGCATACCACGTTCGATACTCAGCTGCAGGCGATTTGGAAGCAATGGCAAACTACTGAACACAAACTTGCTCAGGAATCACAAACAGCTAAAAATGCTGGAGTTGACTGCTACGTCCTGTTAAGGATATGCAACTAACTAACTAACTTAGCTACATTTCAGGGAAATTTATGACAGAATAAGCCAGAATTCCCACATACACATATATATTGACCGCATATAATAAGATGAAACCATTTCAGATGTAATAACAAAATTATTGATGTCAGTGTTACATTTCAAATCCGAATAGACAAAATATCATTGGGAAGCTCAACCAAAGGAAAAACACAAATACTAGTAAAAACTTAGAATGGCTTCCCCCTTCCCCTAGCCATTTGCCTCCCCCTCCCACCACCAACCAGGGTAACATCAAACCATGTAATAGGTAGTGCATCAAGCTTGAGAGCAGCCAGTAAATAGTGGTTGGTTATGGTCTCAAGTGTGTGACAGTAGGCAGGGGTTCTATTTATAGGGGAAACGACTACCATCACCAACCAGTATAGTCACAGCCAGAGAGTAACGCAATAACAGACCAACTTTCTTTACTGATATGAGGATTCAACAATTCACAACACAGACCTGATCCAAGGCACTGATGATCGTGTGAGATGGCAAACCATGACTGCCCACTTCTTACGGCATGGCACATGATGATGTTCTGTTCTGTTCATCCATCCATCCATCATGTACCATGCCAATAAGCATGGGCGGTCATGTTTTGCCATCTCACTCGATCACCAGAGTCGTGAATAAGCTCCGTGTTCCTATCTCAGCCATGCCACATGGCCAAGGCATCCAGGTATTTACCTCTCGGTCTTCCCTTTGGTCTCTTCCCTTCGATCTTGCCAGTTGTCATCCAGTTCTCTAAGTCATTTCTTCTCATAACATGCCCAAAAATTGTGACTATCTACGTCTAATGTCTCTAATCAGTTTACGATCTTCATTTGTTTCTTGAAGCACTTGTTCATTGGTTTTTCTGTCTGTCCCTGGGATTCTTTGCATTTTCCTCAGAAACCACATTTCCACAGCCATCAGATGTTTTTTAGCTTGTCTGCTCATTGTCCACGCTTCACATCCATACAAAAGTACAGGTTCTTTGTAGCACTTCAACACTCTTTCGTGTTTCAATTGATATCTTTTTATTGGTCAGTATGGCAAAAGGCTACCTTCACAATGGCAATTCTTGTTATAATCTCTTCAAGGCATCTCCCATCAGATGTTATAACTGTTCTGAGATAGCTGTACCGATTCACTTGTTTAAGAATATGCCCATTTACTCGAATGTCACATTGTGGAATTTTCTTCTTCCCAGTGATGACCATAATCTGCGTCTTCTTACTATTCAATTCTAACCCTAGTTGTTCACTGTGTGCAAAACTGCATCTACTAAATGTTGCAGGTACCCCATAAATTGTATTTGTCCTTTCCATATGGTTTTTATGAGTGATCTCGTAACATTTGAAGCTGTTAGTATCTTGACATCTTGTTTTCTTTTCTGCGACTGATATTTTGAACATTTTCCTCAAAATTCCCTCTCCACCGTCTGCAGGTTCTTCACTAATGTGTTACTCTTTGTCCAACATTCATGACCATGCAGAAGAAATTGACTGCATATATCCTTTCAGTAAGCAAACTATACAGTGTTGACAGAATTAACATGGTTAAACATGGTTTGTGAGGATGTGATGTAACTTTACAATCTCATAATAACTCAGTCATCCACTGAGGTACAGTGTTGACAAAATTAACATGGTTAAACATGGTTTGTGTGGATGTGCTGTAAATTTACAATCATATAATAACTAATTCATGCACTGAGGTACAATGTTGACACAATTAACATGGTTTGTGTGCTTGTGATGATGTGCTGTAACTTTACAATCATATAATAACTCATTCATCCACTGAGGTATAAGGTTGACACAATTACCATGGTTTACAATCATATAATAAAGCATTCATGCACTCAAATACAGTGTTGACAAATTAACATTGTTATCATGTTGTTATCATAGCTGGTGTTGTTACTATACATGTTTTAAATGCTCCTTTCATATCAAAATGTTAACGTGTGCAATAACAGTTAATATAGCTGTTAACTTATATTAATTTTACAAAATAACCTATTGATATTGTGAATGTTATTTTTGTTCCACTTTTTATTTGACATTTTATCACATTTGTTTCAATTAAAATAGTCATTCCAATTGCATTTGTGGTTTCTTTTATTTCTTGATGTCTATGTAATTGATATTGTATAATTAATTTAACTCTTTCTATCCCAGATCAGCAGTTACTTTGAACTAACTACTGTTTAATATGAGGAATTCTTCTTTTTGCCTTTTGTCCTCCAAAGAAGCATAGACTCTCAGTTGCTTCAGTGTCGAAGTATAATATATCACCAAATTTGAACTCCCATATGGACAGAAGGATGATAAATCATCATACTATAGTAATGATGTTATTTCTTTTATTTGATGGTATCTTTCAGTTTCAATGCTCAGTGAATGGGAATTTACATTATAATACTTGTTCATTAGATTGTGTTCCATGTTTGGTCTAAACTACTTTTTGTTGGTGCTGAATCAGTTACCCAACTCATGCCAAACTCACCAATCTTTTGCCATCTCCTACAGCTCCCTTTGAGTCCTACCAATGTTATTTATTTATGACTCTAATTTTCTTCTCCATATGGGTTTAGTTCTCCCTCTATTTTGTTTTTGTCCTGTAGAATCCAGAAAAGGGACTTTCTAGTTATACTAGTAACAGATTTTCTCAATGTGTATCCTATCCAGTGCCAGCTTCTTTTCCTCACCATTCAGTTCTCACTATATGCTCCACATGAGTGAATCTGTCAACAATTTCAGTCTTTCTCTTCTGTGCAAGCCCCAGTTAATGAATGCCTGTATGTTTGTAATTCTTTTATTTATTCTACATATTTCTGATCCATACAGCAGTGTTGATTTGACGCTAGACTTAAATATTCTAAATTTTGGTATGTAGTGTGCTCTCTTGCACCCGTTTTTATTACAAATGTGTCTGTTAGTTTTCCCTCATGAAGTATTCTGCATTCCATGTCTCTGTATGCCGCCTTTATGAGGTTAATAATCTTATATAAGTAAATTAAAGTAAAGAAAAGTAAAGTAAAGTAAAGTAAAGGTCACTCTTATACGCTTTAAGGCGCACTGGGCATATGTTGCTAGACACATATGTTTATAGACTAATTCACAATTGGCTCTCTTGGGTGATGTCATCAGTGTCGCACCAGATAATCTATTGCCGGACCCCATAATGCCTCATCACTTTCCAAAGAGATTACCTATGAACACTGTCAGTGGCCTTTTCACAGTCAACAAATCCAATAAAAAGTGACAAATGCATGTCACTGCTTTACTCTATTATCATGTGTAATGTGGCTTTCTGGTCCATGCAAGATCTGTGTGGTCAGAAGCCTGCCTGTTTTTCCCTTAGTTTTATTTGACAATGGAATCTCGTAATCACTCCAGAATGATTCTGCGTAACATTTGCCCAGGAAATGAAATAGCATTCTTTCTGTATAATTTGCAAATCCTGTCTCCATGGCGATGGCGTTATGAACGCATTTCGTAATGCTGCTTACTCGCTTTCAAAACACCGTGGTGACTGATTTGACAGCAGACCATGTCGCGCTGGTTTTAACGTGCTGGTATGGGAGCCGGTCGTTCAGAAAGCAATGGCAAACTACAGTAGATGTCAATTGGGGGTTTGGGGCCAAAAAGGTCGGGGCACTACAGGAGCGCCAAAAGAAAGCCCCCGGGGACCAAAAGGGTCGGGGCACTACAGGATCGCCAAAAGAAAGCCCCCTAGGGACCCAACCCCCGGGGGCCCCACCCCCCAGGGCCCCGGGGCGCACACCAAGTGGTGAACCGTCCCGGAGCGCATAAGACGGCCGCCTGTAGGCGACCGTGCGCGAGAGCACGGGTCGTCTGTAGGCGCCCGAGGCCGCCTGTGAGAAAACCGAGCCGCCGATTTAGAGTGTATCATCTGTAGACATACCAGGATGCGCACCGCGAAGAACAAGTGTAAGTGGCTACGGCTATATTCAACTGCTCTCTGTGAGCGTAGTTGCATGCGGGAGTACTGTAAAGTACATGCAGTTCTGGTGCGGAAAGGGACATGTACCAAACCATGCAGAAGCTGTGGGAGGGGGGTCACAAATTATCTATCAATTTGTAAGGAGTGTGGTTATAACGCAGCCAATCGCCGAACATGGTACCATGAAAAGGTAAAGCCTTTTAACGCCGAGTTTCAGCGATTGGCTATGATCACAGAAATATACAAGTCAATTAGAGACATGGAACTATCCACTGTACGTACACACTCACCTGTTAGAGACTGACAGATCTGTGTATTTAGCCATGCCTACGCTGATTCAGTTGAAACAGCAAGCCCGCGAGTATGGCATGCCATACAATGGGAGGAGGAAGGCCGTTCTTGAGGGGGAAATATCCAGAGCGCGTGAGATGGCTCGGGCCACCCTGCTCGAGAAGAACCCCAACCTACAAGGGGCACGACTTGAAGCAGGGATTACCACCGCCCTGAGATTTGTATATGGTACCGCCGCGGACCGAGCCGCGATCGTCGCCGAGCGACGACACCGCGCCCGGCAGCGTGCTCAACGCCACGCCGACCTCGAAGCAGAGTTCCTTGCCCGAGCTGATAGTGTGCGAGAGGAAATGGATGAGGAGTTGGCGGAGCTAATTCGCAATGCACCCGAATTGAAACTCACCCGGGAGATTGAGGGGAGCCTGAGAAAATATGAAGCAAGCGTCCCAGAAGGTAGCGACTATGATGAGCCTGGACAATTTATGTTTTCGATGGAGCCCGCCATCAAAGCCCTGGTGGTAAAAGGGTTGGGGGATTATGGCAGTGTTAAAATGCAGCTGTATCTCCATCTAAAATACTATCGCACCACCCCAGAAGGCGAACAGATTACGGCAATCGCCACCCATGGAAGCAGGAACTATGAAGTACTGCACGAGGGGGAAATTGATGAGGGGCTGAAGCTCGCCAGAGCCAAGATATTCGCTGACAGTGAATGCTTCACCGAACAGGGCTCGGATTGGCACTATGATGAGTGTGTGCAGCTCGACCTCTACATAGTAAAATACCAACCATTCCGAGGCTCTAGCTACTTCGCGACTCCCAGCTTCATTCCACCACGTAGTGTTGTGAATGTAAAGAATGAGGACAACCGCTGCTTTGAATGGGCCATACTCTCAGCGCTCTACCCAGTAGCGCATGGAGAGCATCCTGATAGGCTCAACAATTATAGCGCCCACCTGGGAGAGCTAAACTTTGAAGGAATCGAGTTCCCAGTGCAGCTGACCAGCATTGCGAAGTTTGAAAACCAGAATCCTACCATAGCCATCAGAGTCTTTGGGTGGAACAAAGGACCAACCATACTCCGGACCAACACACTCCAGCGCAACCAAATCAACCTCTTGCTCCTATGTAAGGATGAGAATAGGCACTATGTCTGGGTCAAGGATGTGGGGCGGCTTCTATATGGAAACAGCAAACATAGGGGTAAGAAGTATCCATGTCTCAACTGTCTCCATGTACACTCCTCTCAGGAAACCTTGGACCAACATGTGCCACTCTGCCAAGGCATCAACACAGCCTGCCAGGTGAATGTCATGCCTAAAGAGGGAAAGATGAATTTCAAGTCCCTCCAGAAACAGATGAGGGCGCCATACATCATATACGCAGACTTTGAGACCTTGAACGTTCCAGTACATGGTGCGGCCATGGATCCAAGCCAGAGCAACACGCGCCAACTTGCTGAGCAGCCCCCCTGCGGCTTCGGCTACACCATTGTACGCTGCGACGGGCTCACCACAAACCCTGTCGTATATCGGGGGGAGGATGCTGCCGACGAATTCCTCAAACGCTTGGGACAAGAGCAGGCCACCATCCACCACAAGTTACAGCGGCCGGCTCTCATGGTACTGGGGCAAAAAGACCGTGAAGACTTTGCCTCCGCCACCACCTGCCACATCTGTAAAGAGCCGCTGGAGGAGGACAAGGTGAGAGACCACTGCCATATTACAGGCAAATACCGGGGTGCAGCCCACAATGTCTGTAATCTAGCATGGCGCATCAATAGAGACAAGCTGAGGATACCTGTAGTCTTTCACAACCTCAGAGGATACGACTCCCACATCATCATGCAAGCAGCCGGCCGTCTGGACTGGGGAAAAAGAACGGTCTACAAGAAGAAGAAAAACGGCCAATGGCAAACCAAACAAGTAGACAACACAACAATCACCTGCATACCAAACACCATAGAGAAGTACGCCTCCTTCACCATCGGTCAGCTGCAATTCATTGACAGCCTACAGTTCATGAATAGCTCTCTAGACACCCTGGTAGGGAACCTCAGCGAGCTGACACACTGCGGTAAATCAATGGCTCTGACACGTAGAGGCAACGATATAATCTCAAGATGTGAGACGTGCAACACTGAGAAGCACACCCCCTGGGCTGTCTTAATGAACAAGTTCAGGACCACGCTATGCCAGAGCCAGTCACATCTCCTTCTCCGTAAGGGTGTATACCCCTACGAATATATGGACAGCTTCGAGCGCTTTACAGAGGACCGCCTACCACCCAAAGAGGCATTCTACAGCAAGCTCACCCGAGAAGGAATCAGTGACTCTGACTATGCCCACGCCCAGAAAGTATGGCAGGAGCTCGATTGCAAAACACTCGGAGGCTACCATGACCTATACCTGAAAACAGACGTCAGTCTGTTGGTTGATATATTCGAGGCATTCCGAGACACCTGCATGGAGGTATATCAGCTTGACCCAGCCCACTACATCAGTGCACCCGGCCTGGCATGGGACGCACTCCTAAAAAAGACGAAGGTGCAACTCGAGCTCCTAACCGACTTGGATATGCACCTCCTCTTTGAGAAGGGACTCCGAGGGGGTGTGGCCATGGTCTCCAAGCGGTATGCTAAGGCCAACAACCCCAAGACTTCAGACTATGACCCCACAACACCCAATTCGTGGATCATGTACCTAGATGCAAATAACCTGTATGGGTGGGCCATGATGGAATACCTCCCCACCGGAGGGTTCCAATGGGCCAATCCAACTCTCGAGGAGGTACTCAACACCCCCGACAACGCCCCAGAGGGATGGCTTGTTGAGGTTGATTTGAAGTACCCAGCGCACCTACATGAAGCCCACAGTGACTATCCGCTAGCTCCAGAAACCATGACCATCCCAGAGGCCTGGTTGAGCAGCTATCAACCCGAGCTCCAGAACAAACTGGGGGGTAAGTTCACGGAGCAAACAAAGCTGGTACCTCATCTCCACAACAAGGAGCGATACGCCGTCCACTACCGCAATCTCAAACTCTATCACAGCCTCGGTCTAGAGGTCACCCAGATCCACCGAGCCATCAAGTTCAATCAGTCCCAATGGATGAAGCCCTACATAGAGATGAACACCTCTCTACGAGCCCAAGCCAAGTCGGAATTTGAGAAGGACTTCTTCAAGCTGATGAATAATGCCGTCTTCGGGAAGAGTATGGAGAATGTTCGCAAACGCATCAGAGTCAACCTTATCAGAGGCACCGAGACTGACCGACTCCGAAAATTAATCGCCAGCCCCAACTACGAATCGTGTAGAATCTTCAACAGTGGACTGGTGGCGGTGCACAGCATCAAGAACAAGGTCCAGCTGAATAAACCAGTCTATTGTGGGCAGGCCATCCTGGACCAATCCAAGTACCTCATGTACGACTTCTGGTACAATAGGCTTAAACCCCAATACGGTAATAGACTCCAGCTCTGCTACACTGATACTGACTCCCTTCTACTTCAGGTGGAGACTGAGGATGTGTACGCGGACATGAAGACTCACCCCGACTGGTACGACTTCTCAGATTATCCGCGTGACCACCCCAACCATTCGACTGTGAATAAAAAGGTGGTCGGCAAATTCAAAGATGAATGCAACGGCCGCTCGATAGCTGAGTTCGTCGGTCTCAGACCAAAGATGTACTCAATCCTAGAGGAGGCCGCCAACATCAAGAAAGCCAAAGGAGTGGCTCGGGCAGTTGTGAAGAAGGACCTCAGACACGAACACTACAAGGACAGTCTGTTCGGTCAGCGGGAATACAAGCACACACAGGTTGCCATACGAAGCAAGGGCCACCAGATAGGGGTTTATGAGATGAACAAAACATCTCTGAGCCCCATGGACACGAAAAGATGGATTTGTGCTGATGGTATCAACACTAGGGCCTACGGCTACCTAGAATCCTGCTAGGGAGTAGCTGTGGAGCTCCTCACATCCACGAGCTGGTCCATCTACGAGGTAGAAGTCCATAGAGTAGAGAACCGAGGGATGCATAACGGGCAGATCGCCAGCCTGGGCCTCATCGCTTAGGGAGGATCCGGTCAGGAGGCATTTGGGTGTCGGGAGGAACAATCATCAGCTCTTCGCGAACGAAGCCCCGCGCTGGCCCATCCTCCAGGTAGTACAGCGCAGGCCGCCCATCCTGGCATACAGTTCTACGAATCTCGTGTACTGTTAATGACCACGAAGGATCAGTCGCCCGGCGCCGGCCACCTTCAAGCTCATGCTCCCCAGGCGAGCTAGCATACAGATACCGAACTAGAACCTCAGACGGAATCACAGGCTCCTTGAGGCCGATAGTACGGTGAGCAGGAGCGGCCGGTGAATGGGATACAGAAGTGTCCTTAATGGCATCAACCGGCTTCCGACCCGTCAAACGAGTCACCTCACCGTTAAGAGCCGCGACCACCTGAGGAAGAGCCCGAACCCATTCAGCTGAACGTTCAGAGGACCCTCGAGCCGCCAGTAGTAACTCTTGGGCGTACTGGGCACCGAACAGTCTCTCCGCCAGAGTGCGATTGAACCTCTCGACGATCGCCTGCTGCCGGTGATTCCCAGCTTCTCCACGCCGTATCTGTGTCTTATGCTTTGCTGCCAGCTGGCTCACAGCACCCATAAACTCACGCCCCGGATCAATCTGCAGAAGCCGTGGCCATTTGAGTGGCCCGCGTTTGTAAATTCGCTCTAGGGCCAAAGCCACCCCTTCACTGCTCTTGTCTGTCAAAGCCTCTGCTTCCTTAAACCGTGAGGCAACATCCACAACTGTCAAGGCATACTTAAATGTCTTACGACCAACCCGGTCATGTGGTAGGTAGAGCAAGTCAGCCTGATGGACGGCATTTGGTCTATCTTCATCAATAGATGGCCGCGGAATGTAACGAGGAGCGGGTAAATAGATCTGAAAAATAGCTTGCTTCTTGAGCCAGTCTCGGGCAACATCCTCCGAAACATTAGCTGCAGCAGCTAGCTTCTTAATGGCCGCCAAGCCTTTCCAGTAGCCCTGAGGGCTGTAGTAGATATCCTCCAGATCTTTCATTTTGGTAGCAGCGGTCAATCTCTAAAGCAACTTGTAAGCAACAATACCAGTCGCTGCCAGCCCAAGAACGATAAAAGTGATCTCGCGGTCTTTCTGCGGCTCTGATGGCACATAGAAATCCGACAGGCGAGGTTCAGGCTCGAGGGGCTCGACACGTTTGCCAGAGATCAGGCTGTATTCCCGCATGGCCTGGTCGACATCCTGGAAAGAGTGAACGGCGTGGCCTTCGCGCTGTAGCTCATCGTTGAGCCAGACCAGCCGCGCGGTTCTCTTTCTCATCCACTCAGCCTGGGCCGCCTGTAGCCGCTCGACAGCTTCATCGTGCCGCCTCATTTCTTCATGGGCGTCCGCATGCCCTAGCTTGGAAAAGAGGTAGTTGCCCCCCGTAAACGCGAGGGCATTGACAACAGCGCCCCCTATCATCATTGCGACAGAGGCCATAGCTAGTGGGGTTGATACTGTAAGGGTTTATGCAATATATCAGCGGGGATCAAGCCCTCTTTGATAAGCAAATCTCGGAGTGCTAAGGCGATGGACGTGTCTAAAACCATCATCCCAATGTCATACATATCAGCGTCTAGCTTGGGCAAGGTTGCCCCTTTGAAAATCAGCTTGGTCAGTTTTGCGGTGCCTACCGTAAGCGCGGCCACCACAGCGCCGTGGTAAACGGCGTTAACAATAACTTTCCCGTCAACGCCTGCCATTATTCCATATAAAATGGATCTCTATTCTTTAATATGTTAGTCTCCGGTCGCTTGGAGGGCGCAGGCGGGGCAGGTGCTTTAGTCCGCCGCATTTTCTGCCTAATTACTCCGACGACAACGACAACGCCAGCCACTCCAATAATCCAGGGAGTCCAGCCACGGTAATCAACTGGCACCATTGGAAACAGCGGTGGTGGGGCCTCCTCATGCTCGGGGGCTAACTTTCGTTTCTTCTCACGAACAGCCTACTGCAGAGCTAGAGACAGCCTCTCTGCTTCACGACTCTTTCGAGCAGCAGCTCCTCTCTTCCCAGCCGCAACTTTCCTGGGGTCCTTCGTCACTAGTTTCTCCTGTGGAGCAATTTCGGGGGTCTCCTCCTCCATCTTGTTCTTGCTTAGGACAGATATGTCCAAAATGGCAGTGCCTAAAAGTTGCTAGTGCGACAGTTGCAGGTGCTAAGCACATACCGAACTTATGGTAGAGTTCACATGTAACTGTGTTTAGCGCATGCCCTAGAAACGGGTCGGCCTCCAGGTCTGTCACCAAAGCTTGATTATCAGCAATGGGGAGGAACATACTTGCCACTTGTGCGTATATCTGTAGCATAGCTGTGCCTAGGGTCTTTGTTATTGCAGCTCCAAGCCTCGCCTCATGCCTCGCATATAGCTTCTCAATTTCTTGATCAGGCAAGGCCTCAACCTGTTCCATTGTAAGTTTGGAGTACTTACCGCCTATGTACTGCCCGGCACGTCCCCCAGCCGCAAGTGCTGCCAGCCTTTCACGATGCAACACATGTCCGGACTGTGGCGTTGTGGCAGGTGGTGATGCATGTCCGAACTGTGGTGTTGTTGTAGGTTCCGGAGCAGACTCTACCGGCTTTGCCTCTTCACGTAACAGCTGGTCGAGTATGGTGTCACAATCCATCACAGCGTTTGCAAATACCCAACGTCTAACTCTAATATAGGAATGCACAGCCCATCCAAGCACACAACATGTGCATATCAGTTGTAATACAACTAAGGCTGTTACGGAGTAACAAAGCACTGCTTCATACATGCTTAGCTGATGCTTAACATATGCTTAGCTGATGCTTAACATATGCTTAGTATCTAACAAACCTCACCAGCTTTGAGCACTTTATAAGAAAATGGGAACTTGGTCCTCAGTACCAGCTTTGAGAACTCATTGGTTTCGAGTTGCTTTCGCACCCCATCACGTTCCTCCCTAGAGTGGATGATGTAGTTCTCATCCAGGCAGTCTTCAAAGCTATCCTTATCCTTGGAATGGAAGAGCGCCACCCATTGTGTCTGCGCTCTGAGGCCTTTCGCAACGGCGTTGTACTTCTGGGTTTGAACCCACAGACTTTGCTGGGCATGTCGCCCGCTAAAAGCTAGATAAGTCAACATAGTCCGCTTCTGCGCAATAGCGTCCTCTGCGCTGCAGTCATCAATGATGTATAACGTTGGTGTCCGCTGAAACATTTTATAGAAGGCCTCTAGCCATTTGAGCAGCCGATCACCGGGGTCAAATATGAAGACCTCGCGATCTGACCACACCCACGGCCGGGCCCGGTATGTTTCATTGTATCGTACCGAAGGGCAAGCAATTACAATATGCTCGAAAACACCCCTGTACGGGCCTTCCAGGAGGTCGAGAATGAATTCTGTTTTACCACACGATGTGGGGCCTGTGATGATGGCCGAGTGTGGCTTAAGAGGGAACTCCATTAATAAACAGCACTAACGAATCTCCCGGTGTCGATGTTCAGCTGTCCGTCCATAACCAAATAAACGTAGCAGTACAGGGGCCCCGCCGGTTCGGCCTCTTTCGTGATCTGGAGAGTGATGCCCTCAGAGCCGTTCTCTACACGCCGGCCGCTGCCGTGAAGATGGTCATCGTCGGAGGTCCGGAAGTCCAGCCACAAGCAGAATTTTGACGTCAAGTACTCGCCTAGACTAACATCGAACAATCCTAGCTCTTTGGCGACTGCGCTTGTCTCAGGGTGCCTTTTGAGGCCACCAGCGAAGAATTTCCTCGCTTCGTCCCAGAGCTGGTGTGGTGCTAAGCCGTGCGCAAATAGCTGATTGGCTTGTCCTTCTACGATGACTTCAACTTTGGTGATCTGTGGGTTGTAAAACCACTCTGGTTGGCGTGCAAAATCCTTTTGGTTGGCGGGGTCTTCCCATAATAGGAGAATGCCTTTCAAAGACTTACAGGGTGTGTTCAGATTGATGTTCCATATCGAGTCCTCCTTTTTCTGAGGGATCCGTCTATGTCGTAGGACCCGCTCGTATAACACCACCATACGGCTCTCATACATGCTCCGAATTAGCCGGGCCAACGTGGGTTCAGTGACTACTTCGTACTCGAGACAGATGTTTTCTAGGGAGTATGAGGAGTTGCCGGCATCTTTACCAGTTGCGTGAATCACACGGGAAGCGTCGTTAAAGGTCAACTCAATCTCCAGTCGATCACTAAGAGCAGATTGGTAGAAGGGCGCATGCGTTTCAAGCAGCTCAAAGTCTAGTGGTATGTAGTACCTGTTTTTGAAGGCCTTCGCGATGGCCACGTCTCTCGCATTGGCGAGGGGCAGAACAACAGCATCCGCTGCACCAACGCGCGCCTTGGTCACATTCCTGCCGGTGCTTGTATCGATGCCTTGATACACAGCGCTCGCCCGCTCCGATTGGCTCTTCCAAAGATCCAGATAGATGTTGTAGACGTCACTGTCCACAAGAGAGAAGACTTCATTGCCCGATAGCCTGACGGTCAGCTTTTGAACCAGTGCTCGGCCGAGGTTCTGGACCACGGACCGGTTGACATCAGGGGAGCTGAGGTCGACATTGAATGCCAGCCGCACCGACCCAGGCACGATAACATCGTGTGCACCGAGATTGGGAAAACGAACTAGTAACTGCTGCTTCGGACCGATCGTAGAAGGATTGTTGGTCACGATTATCGTTTGCCGCAATCCTTTCACACCGAGCGGCTCCCGGAGACGGCGGTAAGGGTTAAGCTTACGACCATATGCACTTGAAGACATGGCTAGTTGTTTATTATTGCTTTGTAGCAATATCTAATATGGATAGAGTTGAGCTGACTGATTTTGGTGGTGAAGAGGGGAGGCCTGAAACGGGTGAGGAAGAAGAGACAGGCTTCATCGACGACGATTTTGATGTCGATAATCCCCACATTGTTAATACCGAGTGGCCGTCACAGGGGGAGACGTCACAGGGGGAGCGCAACTTATTCATAGAACTAGAAAACAGCGCTATTAACGACTATTTTAAAAGGGTGGAGAAGATGTGGGGTATCAAACCTATAACTGGTATAGATTATACAAAAATTCGTTTAGGTCGCCGGAATGCTCTCTATGTTAACCACCAAAGGATTACACAGTATGATAATGGCATGCCGTTAGCTGTGAATAACCTCAGAGTGAGTACCAGAGAGGTATTGGGGTTTGTGGACAAAATACCACCAAAGGTTGTCACCATCCTTGAGGAGACTGCTAGTGATCTGGCGGAGGAAGAAGCTGCTCTAAGTGGTGCAGATATTCAGGCTGTCCCACATTAGCTTCAAATGTTGGCAACATCTTAGAACGGGCTATGTCGAGTCCAGAAGTGCAGCGGGTTTTAGAAACCTCACACGTAGACCAATATCTGGGAGAGAAAGGCTTACCTCCAGTGAGAGAACTCCGGGGGGTCATGGCGCTTGACAAAGCGGTGACAACGATTAAAGGTAAACTCACAAACTATCTGGTTATTCTCGACCAGCAAGATAAAGAGGTCGCCATAAGGCGGCGGAAAATGTTGATAGCACCCAATGAGGAGAGTAGGGACTTTCAAGAGCAAAAGATTGCCGATATTGAAGAAGCTAAGAAGAGGCTTTTAATAGAGGTCGCTGAGTTACACGAAGACTTACGCACCCAATTCAGTCGGATCCGTGAAACCATTCATCGGGTGGTCAATGAAGACACCACACTGGGTGCGAGGCTGCGGACTCTGTTCCGAGAGCAGGGTATCACCATAGCGAGCATTCTCACAGCGATCGGCCTCTTAATTTCCACTATCACCCTAGCCATTACTGGTGGTGGTGGTCCTACCCCACCGCCTGGCCCGCCACCTATCCCACCCCCTGGCCCGCCACCTATCCCACCACCTGGCCCGCCACCTGGCCCTGGGGCTAAGGAATGGATTCGGCAGAAACTGAAAGACCTAGCGAGCCTTCTAGCCAGGCTAGCTGGTAAGGCTGCGGAGGCACTCCCAGGAATCATAGGCGGTATTATCTCCTGGCTTCTTAACTTCTTGAGTAAGGGTGTGGGATGGTTGGCTGGAAATCTCTGGGCATTAGTGGTTGCACTCGGTGGCTTGCTGCTGCTGGCTATCAGAGAGCGGCTAATTGCGGTGAACAAACCATAGGACCACTAGACCGACTGCGACACCCCCAGCAATGAGTGCTATCTTTTCATTTTGATGCTGCAGCCCAGCTGCCTTATCAGCTATGCTAGTGGTCGGCAGCGCTGGCTGAGCAATGCTGGGCAGCTCTACCGTCGGCTGTGCAATGGTGGGCAGCTTAGGGGCATTAATGGTTGTATTCAGGCCACGCTTTAGGCCTGGCTCTGCGATGATGATCATGTTGTTATATCCAGCTATCTGGCCAATGCGGAGCAGCATGTCGCTGGGGGCCATATACAACCCCGTTCCAAAGACATAATTAACTTCTGAGCTCGCGTTTTGTAGCACATCCTGATATCTTTTGATGGCCGCCGCGAGATCGACGGGCGCAGAGATGGCATCTTCTACTAATACCAGGAATTGCTTCTGGGCATCAAACGCCGTTCCGGTTCCCAGAATTCGTGTTCTAGTCTGAGCCTGGGCCCCTAAGATGGCCCACACATAGGTTCGAATGCTGTCATTTATTCGCTCAACACCGGGGCGTGTGAAGCCCTGTGACTTGTTAAGAATGAAAGCCTGCCAGCCAGAATCAGCGTGAATATCGTCTTGCGAGATATAATCTATGTGTAGTATGTCATTTGTGGTTTGTTGTGTGAATGAATGGCGCTTTGGATCATATACACCATCATGTCCATCAGGCAGGACGCGATAACCAGTGTTCGTCCAGTAAATGTATACACTCCCCAACCCGTTATTCCTCCCGAGCCGTCTCCAGTTATCATTCTGGGGAATCCCAAATTCCGCGCATATACGCTGATAGGCTCTTACATCGTAGGGATTTTCAAAGGCGTTCCAACCCTGGTCTTGTGGTAGAGCCACACGCATCTCTTTGAGGATTCGACGAATCTGGTAGTAGACATGGAATATGAAGACGGCTCGCGTTAGTGGGTCAGGGCCGGACAGATGCTCCTGCGCGGACACCCCACACCCCGCCGTGGCACACCATACTGCGAAGTTGAGTTGGTTTTGCCAGAATTGCATCGGATTGCTGTACCAGGCTTGCACGATCTGGTCTGACTCCACGTATGGCAACCGGTATTTTTCAAACATGTTGGGGAACTGTGTCGGAAAGGCTCCTTGGAGGTTGACCTGTATGTCCACCTTTGTGAGATCCTTTATTTGTGCAAATGGGTATACCCCACCCGCCGGGTATTTGGCGTCCTTATTGAACTCGTAAGCAGTCATTATTATTAGCTGTGCTAATATGTTTTTCACACTTAGCAACGTCCAACATGGGAAACCCATCCCCCTCAACCCGGTCCTAGACAATCGCGATGGTGACCTAGAGGTGGCTATCGTGGAATTGTTGTTCTACCCCGCTTGGGTTAATATTTCCGCGAAGCTGAAAAACAATTGGTTCAAACTTGATGACGAAGTTGTTAATATGTTAATATTATGATGTCTGTGCTCTCAACAAGCAATTCTTTGAGCCACGGAAGCTCTCTCTTTCTCTCAACCCCGCAACAGGCCTTGTAAGTCTCAGTGGTATAAAATCGGGGGTGGCCTTAGGGTTCGGAGGGCTAGGTGGGGTTCTTGGGTTCGGCATAGACTACAGAAGTGAGCGGTTCAATGAGGTGTTTACATTCTATGCGGAGAAGTTTCCTAAACTTATCATATATAAGGAGTTGTACATTCATCTCGAGGGTCTATCATCATATGAAAACCGTCATAATTCTCTTCCCTCCACACTCCTTCGGGCTGTACCCGTTAAAAAAGAGGAATGTAATCAAGGGAGACATGAGATTTTCTCTGTGCCTCATTATAAAAGGCTAGAAACTGGAACGGTAGGGGGTATAAGACTTTCGGTCCGAGATGAAAAGGGTAACGACGTGCCACTGGCATATCTAAACTGCGTACTTCACATCAGACATGGTTGCTCCGTCGGGTATTTACGTAAATTATCATTATTAGACGTGCTAAAATGTACATCACGTTAACCAACATTCAGCATGGGGAACCCATCCCCCTCAACCCGATCATAGACAATCGCAATGGTGACCTTGAGGTAGCTATTGTGGAATTATTGTTCTATCCAGCGTGGGTTAATATTTCCCAGGAGCTGGCCAATAATAAGTTCCAGGTGGGGGGTAAAAAGATTGTTATCCCGGATGGGTACTACGACATATGTACCCTCAACAAGCAATTCTTTGAACCTCGCAAGTTTTCTCTGACGCTGAACCCCGCAACTGGTCTTGTACGTCTCGCTGGTATGTATGGACCCGATTTCTTGGAAGGTGGCTTAGCCTACACTCTTGGGTTTTTCCCTTGGGAATGGAGTGATGACCCGAGGGTTGGAAAAGATTTTCCAAAACTTATCATATATAAGGAGTTGTACATTCATCTCGAGGGTCTGTCATCCTCTGAGAACCGTCATAATTCGCTTCCCTCCACACTCCTCAGGGCTGTGCCTGTTAAAAATGTGGAATGTAATCAAGGGAGACATGAGGTTTTCTCTGTGCCTCGTTATAAGAAGTTGGAGACAGGAACTCTAAACGATATTAAACTTTCAGTCTGTGATGAACAAGGTAAAGCTGTGCCGTTGGCATATCTAAGTTGTGAACTCCACATCAGAAAACACAATGGCTGATTCAGAAGGTCCAGGAAGGCATCGCCCAAGAGCATGCTCTACCCTAACCTTTGCTGATTTGGCCGACACTATTGGGTGGCGGGAGCCGGGTCATAACTACAAGATCTATGGCCTCCAGCTCACTCCCCAGGGGGTCTATGCTCGTGCCGCCATAGATCATCCCGACGACGATGATTGGGATCTGCAGCTTGAGCTTCGCACGGGATATACGCACCTCGAGCCTAATGGGATACTTATCAGGTTAACCAACATGGGCAAGGTGTTTGTGAGTTATCAGGCCTGCAGGACAGTCACACGCCCCAACAAGTCTCCTGTTGTGACCTACCAGTCATTTCTGAAAATGCAGTGCGCCAGGGCTCTCTTCTATGCCGTATCGGCGACTGAGGCTAAAGCCCAGGGGACTAAATATTGCCTGAAGGCTGTTACTGAGTGTAAAGCTGACCTTGATATGCTAGGTAAGCCTCCTAAGGAGTCAACCATCTATCTCGAGTTAGCTATTGGGCCTGTGGCACAGACAGAGTTTGCCCCAGTCCTTCCTGGGGTCTCTATTAAATGGAGTGCGTCATCACTCCCCAGGCATGTTGCTCTCGTCAGTACTTCCGCGGCAGACGGGACGTGGGCGGCCCGGGCAACAGAGACGGATATTATAGTAGAGCTCGGTGAGGTTGCGGTAGATGAAATCATTTTTACTACCGTTACTGCTTTTGTCCGGCTTTTGTTCACTACAGGGCCGATTAGCACCGTTCGCATTGAACATTTAATATCTCAGTTGAAGAAGTAGGTTTGACTCGCAAAGAATAATGTCGCTCTATCCTACAATCGATACTAGTGACGGCGGTGCCTATCGTATTCAAGAGCTTACCCGTCTTCGGAAGTCTCTGCAAGATGAAAGGGACAAACGGGCTGCACTGTATAAAAAATATCGGCGTGCCGTTAATGCATTAGACGCTGTGGACAGCGCGATGCTGGCGGCTAGCCTTGGTATGGGGGTGGGGGGTGTTGGGCTTCTTACCACCATTATCGCTGCCCCTATAGTTGTCGGGCTCGAGATAGCTGCCCTAGCTTGTGGAATCATGTCCGCTGGGAGCAAGCTAGCGTCCCGCAAACTAACATCAAAAGCTAAGAAGCATGATGAAATTTGCACTCTGGCGACGGCTAAGCTTTCTAGTATAGCCGACCTTGTTTCAAAGGCTTTGGATGATGGGAGAATTTCAGACGTGGAGTATAAAATAATTACAGCTGAAGAAAATAAATTTCACCAGTTGAAAAAAGATATTCGGAGCAAGGCGCCGGCGGATCTGGACGAAGAGACAAAAAAATCTCTCATTCTGAAAGGCCGAGACGCGGCACGGGCAGAGTTTGTAAAAGCTTTAGGGTCGAAATAACCTGTATACACGATCAGGACAGTTTGGAACCACCCCCCTATTCCACCGAACGATCCGCCAGTGGATAATGCGGATATACTCCTCAGATAAACAAGGTGTGTATGAACATTTTTTCTCTCCCACATGACACGGTTGCTCGCAATGGTGGTTGGCCGACGAAATTTGCGCTAAGCCACACCTATAGGCCCTCTGGGCTATATTGAGGATCTAACTTCACCCCTTTATAGAGTAGCAGTTTGATTCCAGTCGTCTTTTCAAACTTCCAAACCATCCTATGAAGCGCGTCTAGTGTGCAACGCTCACACATCTCATATGGTTTCCTAACACCCCTCTCACAGAATATACACTCTTCTATCACCTCGCCCCGCTTTGCCTCATGCCAAGAACAATAAAGGCCGATGGCTGGGCGGCCGCAATGAAGTTCTGTGCCGAGCTTCGGCCACTCACATCCATAGGTCTCCATCTGTATGTGCCCAATAAGTCAGCCTCTAATTCGACGCGCCCTAATATTTTCAGATATAGCACCATAACAAAAAAAAAAGCCGCCTAAACCATCACGTGAATTTTTTTTAAAAGAATTAAAAAAAAATGCAAAAGTCGGCTTTGTGATTCGTTCCCCCACCCCTCTCAGAGGATGACAACAACCCGGGTTTTTATGCACACAACTTGCCATCCTCCGAGAGATGTGAGGTGTGTTGGTTAAACCACATGTATAGAGATTAGGCGACCCCCTTGTTGGTTGCTAATCGAAACGAAATACTAGCGAACCTAGAAGGTGCCCCCATCCGCACTACGGCAGCCTAGAATATTGAATGGAAACCCGGGTTTGAGCATGCAAACCATTCAATTTCTAGACCTGCTGAGTGTGATGTGGTTTAACCAACTTGACCACGCCACCGACAGAGGTAACAGCAACATTTTGTGGTTATATGTCACTATTAAAATATGTAGTATACATTTGTATATAATTTTGTACATACATTTGTATATAATTTTTTTGTACATACAATGTTTTTTTCCCAATGTATGTTATAAAAAAAGCAAAGAAATTAATAAAAGCTTAAAAAAGCAAGATTTTGTATATCACTGGCTCAGCGCGCATTGATTAACTTCCACGTCACTTGTTGGCGGGGGAAATAAGCGTGCTGTGTGTAGCACATTCTGTTAACGAACGTGTGGTGGTAAAAAAATTAGCCCGCCGTTTTTTTGGAGCTTTGTGGCTGCAGGCGTAAAATATATCACACCGGCTTGTGTTGGGAGATATGACAGCTTTTCCAAAATATGTCTGAGTAATATATCGTGGCGGGCGGCTCGGTCGCCATGCGTGCGCTCCGGGATACAGAGGACGGCCCGGTCGGGCGGTCGCGCCCCGGGGCCCTGGGGGGTGGGGCCCCCGGGGGTTGGGTCCCTAGGGGGCTTTCTTTTGGCGCTCCTGTAGTGCCCCGACCCTTTTGGTCCCCGGGGGCTTTCTTTTGGCGCTCCTGTAGTGCCCCGACCTTTTTGGCCCCAAACCCCCAATTGACATCTACTAACTACTGAACATAAAAATTTGCCAAGACATCAACAACAGCAGTAAAATGCTGGCGTTGACTGCAACACCCTGTAAGGGATATGCAACTTTAAACAAAACCAAAAAAATTCAGTTGAGGTGTTTTATTGACTTTAATAGCATCTTCTGTCTGGGATACCATCTGGACCAGCAGCTTTTCTAATCTTCAGGAGTTCAATATCTTTTCTGTCTTTCTTCTTTAGATAATTACAGTTGATATCCAGCTCTATTTCTGCTGGCCGGATATATGGGGGTCATTTAGAACTGTCTATTATTACAATGGGAATTAAAATTAACACCTTAAATGTTGTTTGTTGTTGTGAATTGTCGTGTCTTCCTTTAAAGTGCCGTCCCTGGAGTGAGAGGAGTCAACACCCACATTATAATTTTTTTCCCCTATCAATATCCTGGAGAATCCACCAGCTTCCGTCCAACACACTCCATCAGCCCGTGGACACCTTTTCCTATCACTCTCTCACTGTCGTACTATGCCCCCTCTCATTCTCCCCCAACGCAACATATTCAACAACTCTTGCTTCTAAAAATTAATAAAGATTAATTTATTAAAAGAAAAGTGTAACGTATATGAGACGTGTATGCGAAGAAAATGTGTGACGTGAATTCTAATATAAATGTATAGGTGAGACCACAGAGTTCATGTTCAGAGTCCACTCATCATGGCAAGGATTACACGACATCACAAGAATCATCACAATGGACCTCACCAAAGTCGTGTCCCTCTATCCAGACATGTCCTCCTCCAGGAGCTCTGATGACGATGAGATCTGAATCCCATTCACATATATAATCCGTGAAAAATACTGTTATTGCTCCTAACACAACTGTTCCTAATAGTTTATAGAAACTCAGACTTCATAATTCCTGTGCAGTGAAAAAAACATGGAACACTGTCCTATGCACCTGACGTTTTGTCTTCTTGCGAAATGTTCTATAGTTCTCACTGTGACAAGACCGCCGGGGCTTGGACTGGTTTGCTACGATAGATACTATCCCCAGCCTTTGCTCCAACCACCTCAATAGCACTCTACATCTACCAGGCCCCACACAAGCCGGGACAGCTGGACCTCCCCTCCCTCACCTAGGGTTTCCTACCCCAAGGGGGCTCGGACAAGACACCAGTCATATCACTGCACAAAGTCATAGCTAAGAGAACAAAATTTAATTCTGAACTAAGTCAACCACAACACAGAGAAGGATGGCTGAAAGCCAGACTAGAAGTACTATGTACAAGAGCAGATATGCAGATTAGGATTCTTCATCATGGAGGCGGACGATAGCTCGTGCGGTTGTCCAGTCGTGGTAGCGACTCACCCAGGCTCCTCCAGTGGACCGGAACTCCAAGGTCTGCTGCCTCTCCAAAGTTCCCTCTTCACACAGAGAACCAATCACGGGCTGATCAAGCGCAGTACCACTGCCTGACTGACACTGCACCGATGAACAAGGATCCTTCCTTGCTGTCATACTATTTCACTCGTCACACTCCTGATGAAGTCTGGGCCGACCCTAGAATATTAGCGGTCTCCCACTTGCAGAAAAAGTACATGTAGCACCGTATCAAAATACACAAGAGCCTGGTCACTCTTCTATCTCATAAGTGACCCACACACTGATATGTCACCTACAACATGAGCGGTTGCTCCACATGAACACAAAACGTCACTGGAAAAGTCTATCAGGTGACTATAACACTTCACCTTATTTCCATGTCCTTGGACAAATAGATCTTCACACAGTCTCATGTAACTACCCTGAACGATGGGTATTAAACACAACCTATCATACACTGTCAACAGTTCACCACGTTGGAATGAGGTAGCTCCCTACCTTAACAAACATGTCCTTCTGGTGTTCCCACCACTTATGTAATCAATGTCTTAGGTCACTGGACCACGTGTTGGCTTCATAAAGGTAAACCAATGTAGATACACTATTCAAGCATAAAATTATACACGGTGTCCCATGACAACCCAGCCGGGCCGGAAGCATAGCACACAGGCCATGGTGACCGGTAACAATGATCACTTGGCTCAACTTGAAAGTTCACGACCTTGCAATCACCAAGGTTTACACTGAGTTTGAATTTCACCAGTGCTTCACTGGCTAGAATCACCAGACGTTTCAGTGTTGGGTCCTCTCGGGATCGGATGACACTCGTCGGACTCTTGGCGGAGGTCCTAACCTAGACCTACCGACATATTCAACACTCAGCTCCTTCCAACATTGATCTCGCAGAATCAGAAGACCACTCCCAGTATGGCCTCAATCAACTTCTTGATAGGCACTGGAATGAGTGAGCCCATAGAGCTCATGGTGAAGCTCTAGAATCTTCTTCAGTATAGCAATAACAGATCCTGAAACACGGAGAGGTTGGTGTGAGTACTCAACTACAACAAAGACTAACAGCATCTCCACCATGTCACCTGCCTCTCAGTCATTCCTCATGTATACCAACATGAGTATGAAATCATCACATCATAGATCTACTTGTACCCATAATGTATAGGCATAATGATGTTAGAGAAAGCAATAGCACACCTGTTCAGTCAAGTAACACTTCTGGGCTACAAATAACCCCTAGCACCTGAGTCGACTGTATGACTCTGTCAAAGCATCTTCCACCTGGTGCCAGTCCAATCCTGTTTCATCTTCCACCATCAATCAACATATACACCTACTTCCCTTTCAGTGTAGTGATTACTTTATCGAGAAAGTGTCCAGCCGGACATCTCCTTCCTGACAGACTCATCAATTCACCAATCCGTTAACCCATGGACTGATCAATTACACACATTAATAACTATATGACCATAATAAATTATACTCATGATAATTCATTACTATAGTATTAACTAAGGAGAACTCATGAATTGTTACACTTAAATAACAAACTCATATCACAGCCATAGTGTCAGTTCTGGGATCCCTGTCCCAGATCCTGAGTTGCCCTTTTATTCACTGACTATCATCCAGGTCAGTCATATATGTGCCGGTCGAGCACAGCTGTGTGGCCATCCACCATTACACTTTCCCACAGCTACTGTGGGTCCCGTGTACCTTGTCACGTCATCCAATGTAGCAAGCCTCCAGACTCTCCACTACCAAACTCTGGCTCCACCTTTTTTTTTTTGGGGGGGGGGGGGGGGGGGGTTTATTCCCGTCACCTACTACTACTTCACGGCAGTACTCCCAGTACTCCATGAACAGAGTCAGGTTTTCAGAAGAGTAGAATATTAGAGACAGAAACGGTTAGGTTCAAATCCTAGATTTATCTAGACACAACGGCCTCGAATTACGGAGTGCCGCATCACCCTCGATCGGGTATGTTCATCGGATATGCACGATCGCTTTGGGTCGGACCTGTAACCTAACGGGTTGGGCGTACCGGCCTACCTCCCAGTCGGCTGCCTAGACAAACGTAAGATGGAACACGCACGGTCATTCTAGCGGACGGACATGAAACAAGCAGTAACAATAGTATCATAAATACTTCCTATCAACTGTTAACCTACCGAGGTAACACCATTCTGCTTACGCGGAATAACACTGCTATCTTCACACAGCAAATACACCACGACCGATCTCACCTTGATTCCTCGAAAAATCACCACCACTGATAGAACAACTAAGTTACAATTCTAATGTCACGAAGCACATTACACACCTATAATAATAAGATCTACCTTATCATTATTTACCGCGTCTAGCATGTCGATGTAATGACTGACAAACTTCCTGCCTTGCATGCGTAATTAATAAACCAAACAAGTAACTGCTATACACTTTGTAAAGAACCGGGATCTCCCTAGCACAACGCAGTAATAATATACAAATCACTGTCCCTGCAACTCATTGGTAAACAATCCGTTAACAAATATATCTATCTAAACACATGGGATTTTCACCAGTCCTCGAAAGCACATAGTTCGGCCTATTTTATTTACACACCACTCGCTGTGGAATAAGGCTTGTTCCGTCAGGTAACACATTACGTTGCTGATCGATAAAAGCTAATTATATATGCAGAAAGCCAGCTGTAAATTGTAACACTACGCGACTACTCATTTCCGACGGCAATTAATTCGTTCGGGGAGGTCGGCACGGCATAAAGACAACAGTTAAACAATAGAATAAGTATTCAACTAACCTGTGATTTAACAATCACAAACTCGACTGCAGATGTCCGCTCTGGCCGCGCACATTGACATCAAAATTTCAGCAGCCCTGTGGCCGTGATCTGTCTTACGCTGAGGTCCGGCTGGCAACTGTTCACGACTAACTCAGTGCGCCTTCAACTTGCCTACACGGGCCGCGTGAATTCCATGAACCATGGAGAAAACCAGAGTCACGATAAGTTCTACCAACCCGTGCTGCACGAAGCACTCGTGAACCTAGAGATCTCGACCACGTACGCACTTAGGGAAACATTCTAGATTTCTCTATAAATAACTAGTATAGCGCCGCAACGCACTACTTCAGATGGGAAATCCCCTATTAATTGATATTAAATTCAAGGGAGACCAACGCATCGCACTCCCTTCAAAGGGATATTATGCAGAGATCTGCCGATCTGTAGGCGTTTCGTCACACTCACTATTAAACAGTTATTGTCTATACTCCAATAGAGTCCTTTATTTTTGTTCTAGTCATAAGTGAACTGAATATCCATCACTACTGGTGTGTTAAAACTGGTATGACCTAAAACTCATTCGGTACTTATCCTGTAGGATACTTCTACCATTCAGCTCCACTGAGCAATGTTTATCATTTTCTTCTAGCATAGACCCATTTAGAAGGTTGCTGACCAATCTTTCTGCATCATAATTTATCCGGGATCGGATTTTTCAATGATTCTGTGTTCTTCCTTCCAACCAGAGGGAACCTGTAAAATAGATCAAACAACTTGTGATAGCCTCCCCGTCACTGATCTCTATTAGATGATCGTGGCTATTGGCCCTTGCTCAGCAAAATACAATGAACCTAACTCTGTCAGGGACAGATGAACTGAACACATAGGTTTTCATCAGGCCAAGACAAGAAGAAAAAAAAAACAACCAACAGCGTGCGGACCCCCCCCCCCCCCCTCCCCCACCACCAGGGAGCACCCACTGGAAGATCCCAATTATCCCCCATTACTCAATTCTCAACTAGTAGAGCTTATCAACACTTCACTAATCTATTTTCAACTAACAGAGCCAAGTATCACTCCCCTACTCTAACTAGTTTTCCACTAACAGTGCTAATCATCACACTCTAGTTTTAACAAGGCTACAGCCTATATAAATTAGAACTAATTATAATAGGTTCTACCTTATACGGCACTGCAGTGTTTACTCAATCACATCTAAGTTTGCCATGACAGGCACGTGTAAAATAAATATAATATATCCAGCACACGTTAGATGTTATTAACTCCCTAACCGCAGTGCCAAAGCACGTCTTCCTAGATCGACGTTTCGAGTTACACTCCTTATCCCCAAATCTGGTTTTTGGCAAACCTAAAATTGGTCACGTGACGTATTCTTTATGTGCACACCGGTGTTATTTTGGGCCGATCATCCCTTGTCAGGAATCCATCTCCCCTGGCTTAGTCACTGTCAGAGTTGTCCTCCCATGTTTTGACATCCCCAACAAGCTAGCGAGTTACTGTATGATCCCAACAACAGTTTTCAATAACAAGCTGTCAATCTTCTGTCGAGTGGTGACAATCACAGCCGTCATTTCGCTTGATGTCCGGAAACTCTAAATGACAGACGGGACTGTTTCCTCCCTATCTGGCCACTTCCGCTTGACTCTGACTGTTTATGAACTGTCAAAGTGGTGTATTGATTCACCTCACTCACTTCCCCTACACATCTGCAGCTGTTAACTTTGCCCGACCTGTGATGGTTGACATCTGATTGTAACCAGGATCTGACGGGTTCTATCTGTATTCGAATGTTGATAAACTGTCAAAGCGATGCCGGGATTTATCTCACTCACCACCGAATGTTCCTAATCTGTCGACCAGAGGTAAACACGTGCAGCTACAACCCAGACTATTTTCTGGATTTGTTGAAACAACCTGTGGCCTCGAACATGCCGCTAATCAGAACGCCTTTTATTCTCATCACTGGTTAAATCACATTGGTCTATTATGTGACATAGGCCCCCTCTTAAGAGAGTAGTCCATCTCACTCTTCTCCACCGTGAGTTTAATCCAGATGATTCATTCTTCTTCTTCAGGAGCTGGGTGTCTTGACAAGCAGTCCGCTCCAACATTTTCCTTCCCAGGAATGTACTCCACTGTGAAATTGTAAGGTTGAAGTAACAACGACCACCGCATCAAACGCGCGTTGAGCTTCTGAGAAGTAGCCAGGAACATCAGGGGCTGATGATCCGACTGGACCCGAAACTTAACTCCATACAAATAAGGCGGGAATTTTTGCACTGCCCATACAAGAGACAGGCACTCTCTCTCGACGGTCGAATAATTCCTCTCCGCCTGGAGTAGTTTCTTGCTTGCGTATGCCACAGGTTTCAAAACCGAAGCATCGTCTTTTCCTTCCTGTAACAAGGCTGCCCCAATCCCAATCGCACTCGCATCCGTTCTCAACACAAATGGTTTGGAAAGGTCAGGGAGCTGTAATACAGGTTTGCTGACCAAGGCCTCCTTTAACTGACTATAGGCATTCTCACATTCTGGTGTCCAAATGATTTGGTCCGGGAATCCCTTTTTCAAGGTTTCCGTCAACGGAGCTCCCAGTTCAGTGAAATGTGGGATAACGAGAGAAAAGATCGCACATCCTTCTTCGTTTTTGGCCTTGGTGCATTTCTGATTTTCTCCAGGTTCTTCTCTTCTGGGACAATGTGTCCTGGAGTGATGGTGTGACCTAGAAATTCCAGAGTCTGGTAACCAATCATGCACTTGGTTGGACGAGCGGTAAGCCCTGCTTCCTTGAGTCTATTAAACACTCTCTCCAAGGATTGCAAGTGGTCATCCAAGCTGTCACTGGAAATCAGAATATCATCCATGAAAGAGATGATGGACGGATCCTGTAAAGGATCAAGTAAAGTCCTCATCATGCGTGTAAACACACTGGGTGCATTGCTGAGTCCAAAGGGCATGACCTTGAATTCGTAGTGTCCACTGGGTGTACTGAAAGCGAACAGTGGTCGAATCTCCAGTTTGACTGGTATCTGATAATACCCCCGACTCAGATCTACCTTTGAAAAGTACCGAGCTTTATGGAGCCTAGCGAATAACTGCGTTGGATTCGGCAAAGGTTCCACCTGAAACTGTGTATGACTGTTCAGAAGTCGGTAATCTATACACAACCGGTGTTCTCCACTTGGTTTGCGTAACAAAACTACGCCTGCATTGTATGGGGATGTGGGTGGTGCAATCACGTCATCCTCCAGCAGTTTTTGTATTTCCTCCTCCAGGGCCTTTTCCTTAGAGAATGGCACTGGGTAAACCTTCTGGCGAACCGGCTCCTGTGTGGTCAAAGTCATCTCAAACTCAACCAACCTTGTTCGTCCTGGTTTATCAGTCAGTATCTCCTTATGAGACTTGAGAACCTGGGTTATCTTTTCCCTCTCCTGGGAGGTCAGATCAGGGTTCACCTGTACATCCTTGTAGGTTTCCTGGTGTACCAGGGGATATTCCCTGCACTCGCTGGTTCCCACTTCAGTCTCCACTGCAACTGCCATTGCCATGAGATGAGCTGCCTTGTCTCCGGGTCTCTCTTCGTATTTCCGCAAGAGATTGATATGGAAAATCTTCGACTTGCCCCGGATCCGGATCTGATAGTTGGTTCTGGATATCACTCTTTCCACGGGAAATGGTCCTTGCCAACCTATCTCCAGTTTGTTGTTTCCCGTAGGGAGTAGCAACAAGACTTTATCTCCCACCTCTAGAGATCTTTCTTTAGACCTACGGTTGTAGTAAGCCGCATGTCTTGTCCTGGCCTTTTTCAAGTTTTGATTTGCCAGAGTCCATCCCTTGTGAAGTTTTTCTTTAAGTTCCTCCACATATTTGTAGGATGAGATCACTTCTACTGACGTCCCCTCTTCAGTCCAACTCCTCAACATGGCTTCCAACGGTCCTTTGATTGGACGACCAAACAGCAACGTAGCGGCTGGTAGTCCTGTTGAGCCATGAGGAACTTCCCGATAGGCAAAGAGGGCTGCTGGGATATATTCATCCCACCTATCAGGTTTTTCCTGCGCTAGTTTCCTGAGCATTGTCATCAACGTGCCGTTGAAACGCTCTACTTCTCCATTGGCTTGAGGATGGTAAGGGCTGGTATGTATGTGGTTAGAGTGAAACACCCTAAATACCTCCTCCATGAGTTTTCCACAAAACTGAGACCCATTGTCCGTCAGTATTTGATCAGGAAAGCCTAATCTGGTAAAGGCCTCCATCAGTGCGTCCGCCACTCGTTTCGAGTCAATCGTGGTCAACGGTATGGCCTCACCCCACATTGTACAGCAATCCACCATTGTGAGTATATACATGTTCCTCTTCCTAGTCCTGGGAAGTGGACCCACGATATCGATGGCTACCCTCTCGAAGGGAGAGTTCATGATGGGCATCTCACCCAAGACCACCGGTGCTGTCCAGTGTTTCGGTGCCACCCTCTGGCACTCAGGGCATGACTTCACATACCGACGCACATCATCTGTCATTCCCGGCCAATAGTAATGGCAGGAAATCCGCTGCATGGTGGCGGCAATACCCATATGTCCACTAAAGGAGATGGTATGCCCCATATGAAGAATCTGGGACCGGTGAGCTTTCGGGACGACCAACTGACCGTATAGGTTGTCTCCCCTTCCTGCTCTCCTGTAGAGTATCCTGTTCTTCATGTAGTACTGTCCCCGTCCTGGTGGATCAGCACTTTTCTGCAGCTTTTTGTAGCAAGGACGTAAAGTAGCATCCTCACTCTGGGCAGTTCGTAGCTCCCCCGGCAGTGGGTTAGTCACAATTGCTTCTGCCTCTTCCGTTCTCGTCGGAGAGCGAGTCTGTATTGCTCCCATATGGATTGGCTCCCTGGGCATTCCCAGAAAGACATACCGGTAACCTAGGATTACTGGAAAAATGGGATCGGTCAATACAGCGGCCATTGATGGTGCCGGTGACGTACCTTGACCGAATCTCCACATTAGCAATGGGCAACTTCATGGCTACAGCACTCTTCTGTGCAGGCTGTATATCCAAGGTCTCACCTTTCAATTGTTCTGGATGTACCAGATCCGCAGAAATCACGGCCTCCCCGTCCAGTCCTATGTCGTACAAACACTCCACTTGACGACCGTTAACCTCTACCAATTCCACTACATGTGGTTTTTCCTGGTCTGGAGTCTCTTCCTCGGCCTCGACCTGTTCGGTGGGCTCCACCTTAGGTTTCCCGGGGCACACGACGAATTTAGAGTCTCCTGACTTTCCCTTGCAGTCAATAGCATTGTGCGTGTTTGACTTGCATTGGTTGCACCATTTCCCAGTCCTAGATTTTCTATTGCCGGACTTGAGTGAGCACTCCTGGTGGCGAGCTTCCTTGTCGACCTTGGCATTTTCCCTGACAACCTCCTTGGAAGTCACTTGACATGCTGCGAAGTAAGGGTTCTTAGCCTTCGATTTGCAGTCCCTCGTATTGTGAGAGGGTGACTTACAAATTGAACACCACTTCTCCGACCACGGTCGTTTTGGTGTAGAGCTTGAAGTGCTCTTGCTTCCCTCCTTCTTCTTCTCTGAACTATCCTCTGATTTTTGCACATAAGGTTCCCACTTTTTGGTTCCTGAGTTTTTGGCTTTCTTCTTGTCATGTTTCTCCTGACTTTTGGTGTTGGTGGAAAGGTTTTCCCCTGCCTCCCCATGTACCTCGACGAACCGTTCTGCTAATTTTGTCACGAGGTCAATACGTTCCGCTCCTTGTTCTCCCAGGAACGTCCTGAGAGGTTTAGACATTTGCTTTTTCAGCTGGTCGACCACCATGAGCTCTTCCAGACTCTCATAGTCATGTGCGAACCCAGTCAAATCCATCCACTTATGGAGATAGGATTTTAGACGCAAACTGTAGGCGGCAAACAACTCCCCCGGTTCTCGTTTCGCTGCTCGAAATTTTTTCCGGTAGGTATGTAACAAAACCTCGAATCGTTTCATCAGAGCCGTCTTCAATTCGTTGTAATTGTTCTCATGTCCTGGTGGCAGGCGAGAATAAACCTCGTAGCCGGTCCCCCGTAATCCCTGGGATAGCTTGAGATTCAATTTTTTACGCTCCAGACCCATAGCCACTGACATGGCCTCGAAGCGTTGAAGGTACTGGTCAATCTTCTCTTGTCCTCCTCGTATACCGCTAAAGGAAACTTCATAGCATGGTAACTATGTCCACCTGCTGGGGTTGAGCCTGGGACGGAGGAACCTCCAACCGCCTCCTCAGTTTCTCCATTAGATTGACTCTTCAACTCGAGTTCCCTCATCCGGTACTCGTGCTCCCTTTTCTGAGCTTCTTGTTCAGCTTCCAGTTTCTTAGCTGCTTGCTCAGCTTCTAATTTCTAAGCTGCTTGCTCAGCTTCAAATTTCCTCGCAGCTTGTTCTGCTTCCAATTTCCTAGCTTCTTGTTCCAACTCCATCTTTCTCAATTCCAACTCAGCCTTTCGATCTTCCCTTTCTGCTTGACGATACTCTCTCTCCACTTCCTGTATGTAATCCGTTAGAGCAGAACCCGACAATCCCATTTCTTCCCCCTTTGCCTTTAATTCTGCAGTGGTTAGTTTCGGAGTGGCCATTTTACAGAGAGGTAAGCTAGCAGGTTGAGTAATATAACTGCAAATTAATATACAGATATATGACAAAGTACTATAAATCTAGATAGTACCACACACAGCACATTCACTCAGTGACAAGAGTAGAATCAGGGACCACAGACCTATGCAGACATGTGAAGTGTGAACAGGTAAGATATGTGTCCTAACCCCTATCCACATTCACTCTAGCTGGATTCTCCAATATGATATTTCCCTCTTATAACTAAGGATCCCGTGTCAAAAGACCCCGTTGTCAGAGGATCCCACTGTCCAAAGATCACGTTTATGAGAGATCCCGCTGTCCAAAGATCACGTTTACGATAGATCCCGCTGTCCAAAGATCACGTTTACGAGAGATCCCGCTGTCCAAAGATTCCGTTTACGATCCCCCAATAATGTCGTGTCTTCCTTTAAAGTGCCGTCCCTGGAGTGAGAGGAGTCAACACCCACATTATAATTTTTTTCCCCTATCAATATCCTGGAGAATCCACCAGCTTCCATCCAACACACTCCATCAGCCCGTGGACACCTTTTCCTATCACTCTCTCACTGTCGTACTATGCCCCCTCTCATTCTCCCCCAACGCAACATATTCAACAACTCTTGCTTCTAAAAATTAATAAAGATTAATTTATTAAAAGAAAAGTGTAACGTATATGAGACGTGTATGCGAAGAAAATGTGTGACGTGTATTCTAATATAAATGTATAGGTCAGACAACAGAGTTCATGTTCAGAGTCCACTCATCATGGCAAGGATTACACGACATCACAAGAATCATCACAATGGACCTCACCAAAGTCGTGTCCCTCTATCCAGACATGTCCTCCTCCAGGAGCTCTGATGACCATGAGATCTGAATCCCATTCACATATATAATCCGTGAAAAATACTGTTATTGTTCCTAACACAACTGTTCCTAATAGTTTATAGAAACTCAGACTTCATAATTCCTGTGCAGTGAAAAAAACATGGAACACTGTCCTATGCACCTGACGTTTTGTCTTCTTGCGAAATGTTCTATAGTTCTCACTATTAAACAGTTATTGTCTATACTCCAATAGAGTCCTTTATTTTTGTTCTAGTCATAAATGAACTGAATATCCATCACTACTGGTGTGTTAAAACTGGTATGACCTAAAACTCATTCGGTACTTATCCTGTAGGATACTTCTACCATTCAGCTCCACTGAGCAATGTTTATCAGTTTCTTCTAGCATAGACCCATTTAGAAGGTTGCTGGCCAATCTTTCTGCATCATAATTTATCCGGGATCGGATTTTTCAATGATTCTGTGTTCTTCCTTCCAACCAGAGGGAACCTGTAAAATAGATCAAACAATTTGTGATAGCCTCCCCGTCACTGATCTCTATTAGATGATCGTGGCCATTGGCCCTTGCTCAGCAAAATACAATGAACCTAACTCTGTCAGGGACAGATGAACTGAACACATAGGTTTTCATCAGGTCAAGACAAGAAGAAGAAAAAAACATCCAACAGCGTGCGGACCCCCCCCCCCCCCACCACCACCACCAGGGAGCACCCACTGGAAGATCCCAATTATCCCCCATTACTCAATTCTCAACTAGTAGAGCTTATCAACACTTCACTAATCTATTTTCAACTAACAGAGCCAAGTATCACTTCCCTACTCTAACTAGTTTTCCACTAACAGTGCTAATCATCACACTCTAGTTTTAACAAGGCTACAGCCTATATAAATTAGAACTAATTATAATAGGTTCTACCTTATACGGCACTGCAGTGTTTACTCAATCACATCTAAGTTTGCCATAACAGGCACGTGTAAAATAAATATAATATATCCAGCACACGTTAGATGTTATTAACTCCCTAACCGCAGTGCCAAAGCACGTTTTCCTAGATCGACGTTTCGAGTTACACTCCTTATCCCCAAATCTGGTTTTTGGCAAACCTAAAATTGGTCACGTGACGTATTCTTTATGTGCACATCGGTGTTATTTTGGGCCGATCATCCCTTGTCAGGAATCCATCTCCCCTGGCTTAGTCACTGTCAGAGTTGTCCTCCCATGTTTTGACATCCCCAACAAGCTAGCGAGTTACTGTATGATCCCAACAACAGTTTTCAATAACAAGCTGTCAATCTTCTGTCGAGTGGTGACAATCACAGCCGCCATTTCGCTTGATGTCCGGAAACTCTAATGACAGACGGGACTGATTCCTCCCTATCTGGCCACTTCCGCTTGACTCTGACTGTTTATGAACTGTCAAAGTGGTGTATTGATTCACCTCACTCACTTCCCCTACACATCTGCAGCTGTTAACTTTGCCCGACCTGTGATGGTTGACATCTGATTGTAACCAGGATCTGACGGGTTCTATCTGTATTCGAATGTTGATAAACTGTCAAAGCGATGCCGGGATTTATCTCACTCACCACCGAATGTTCCTAATCTGTCGACCAGAGGTAAACACGTGCAGCTACAACCCAGACTATTTTCTGGATTTGTTGAAACAACCTGTGGCCTCGAACATGCCGCTAATCAGAACGCCTTTTATTCTCATCACTGGTTAAATCACATTGGTCTATTATGTGACATAGGCCCCCTCTTAAGAGAGTAGTCCATCTCACTCTTCTCCACCGTGAGTTTAATCCAGATGATTCATTCTTCTTCTTCAGGAGCTGGGTGTCTTGACCAGAAGTCCGCTCCAACATTTTCCTTCCCAGGAATGTACTCCACTGTGAAATTGTAAGGTTGAAGTAACAACGACCACCGCATCAAACGCGCGTTGAGCTTCTAAGAAGTAGCCAGGAACATCAGGGGCTGATGATCCGACTGGACCCGAAACTTAACTCCATACAAATAAGGCTGGAATTTTTGCACTGCCCATACAAGAGACAGGCACTCTCTCTCGACGGTCGAATAATTCCTCTCCGTCTGGAGTAGTTTCTTGCTTGCGTATGCCACAGGTTTCAACACTGAAGCATCGTCTTTTCCTTCCTGTAACAAGGCTGCCCCAATCCCAATCGCACTCGCATCCGTTCTCAACACAAATGGTTTGGAAAGGTCAGGGAGCTGTAATACAGGTTTGCTGACCAAGGCCTCCTTTAACTGACTATAGGCATTCTCACATTCTGGTGTCCAAATGATTTGGTCCGGGAATCCCTTTTTCAAGGTTTCCGTCAACGGAGCTCCCAGTTCAGTGAAATGTGGGATAACGAGAGAAAAGATCGCACATCCTTCTTCGTTTTTGGCCATGGTGCATTTCTGATTTTCTCCAGGTTCTTCTCTTCTGGGACAATGTGTCCTAGAGTGATTGTGTGACCTAGAAATTCCAGAGTCTGGTAACCAATCATGCACTTGGTTGGACGAGCGGTAAGCCCTGCTTCCTTGAGTCTATTAAACACTCTCTCCAAGGATTGCAAGTGGTCATCCAAGCTGTCACTGGAAATCAGAATATCATCCATGAAAGAGATGATGGACGGATCCTGTAAAGGATCAAGTAAAGTCCTCATCATGCGTGTAAACACACTGGGTGCATTGCTGAGTCCAAAGGGCATGACCTTGAATTCGTAGTGTCCACTGGGTGTACTGAAAGCCAACAGTGGTCGAATCTCCGGTTTGACTGGTATCTGATAATACCCCCGACTCAGATCTACCTTTGAAAAGTACCGAGCCTTATGGAGCCTAGCGAATAACTGCGTTGGATTCGGCAAAGGTTCCACCTGAAACTGTGTATGACTGTTCAGAAGTCGGTAATCTATACACAACCGGTGTTCTCCACTTGGTTTGCGTAACAAAACTACCCCTGCATTGTATGGGGATGTGGGTGGTGCAATCACGTCATCCTCCAGCAGTTTTTGTATTTCCTCCTCCAGGGCCTTTTCCTTAGAGAATGGCACTGGGTAAACCTTCTGGCGAACCGGCTCCTGTGTGTTCAAAGTCATCTCAAACTCAACCAACCTTGTTCGTCCTGGTTTATCGGTCAGTATCTCCTTATGAGACTTGAGAACCTGGGTTATCTTTTCCCTCTCCTGGGAGGTCAGATCAGGGTTCACCTGTACATCCTTGTAGGTTTCCTGGTGTACCAGGGGATATTCCCTGCACTCGCTGGTTCCCACTTCAGTCTCCACTGCAACTGCCATTGCCATGAGATGAGCTGCCTTGTCTCCGGGTCTCTCTTCGTATTTCCGCAAGAGATTGATATGGAAAATCTTCGACTTTCCCCGGATCCGGATCTGATAGTTGGTTCTGGATATCACCCTTTCCACGGGAAATGGTCCTTGCCAACCTATCTCCAGTTTGTTGTTTCCCGTAGGGAGTAGCAACAAGACTTTATCTCCCACCTCTAGAGATCTTTCTTTAGACCTACGGTTGTAGTAAGCCGCATGTCTTTTCCTGGCCTTTTTCAAGTTTTGATTTGCCAGAGTCCATCCCTTGTGAAGTTTTTCTTTAAGTTCCTCCACATATTTGTAGGATGAGATCACTTTTTCTGACGTCCCCTCTTCAGTCCAACTCCTCAACATGGCTTCCAACGGTCCTTTGATTGGACGACCAAACAGCAACGTAGCGGGTGGTAGTCCTGTTGAGCCATGAGGAACTTCCCGATAGGCAAAGAGGGCTGCTGGGATATATTTATCCCACCTATCAGGTTTTTCCTGAACTAGTTTCCTGAGCATTGTCATCAACGTGCCGTTGAAACGCTCTACTTCTCCATTGGCTTGAGGATGGTAAGGGCTGGTATGTATGTGGTTAGAGTGAAACACCCTAAATACCTCCTCCATGAGTTTTCCACAAAACTGAGACCCATTGTCCGTCAGTATTTGATCAGGAAAGCCTAATCTGGTAAAGGCCTCCATCAGTGCGTCCGCCACTCGTTTCGAGTCAATCGTGGTCAACGGTATGGCCTCACCCCACATTGTACAGCAATCCACCATTGTGAGTATATACATGTTCCTCTTCCTAGTCCTGGGAAGTGGACCCACGATATCGATGGCTACCCTCTCGAAAGGAGAGTTCATGATGGGCATCTCACCCAAGACCACCGGTGCTGTCCAGTGTTTCGGTGCCACCCTCTGGCACTCAGGGCATGACTTCACATACCGACGCACATCATCTGTCATTCCCGGCCAATAGTAATGGCAGGAAATCCGCTGCATGGTGGCGGCAATACCCATATGTCCACTAAAGGAGATGGTATGCCCCATATGAAGAATCTGGGACCGGTGAGCTTTCGGGACGACCAACTGACCGTATAGGTTGTCTCCCCTTCCTGCTCTCCTGTAGAGTATCCTGTTCTTCATGTAGTACTGTCCCCGTCCTGGTGGATCAGCACTTTTCTGCAGCTTTTTGTAGCAAGGACGTAAAGTAGCATCCTCACTCTGGGCAGTTCGTAGCTCCCCCGGCAGTGGGTTAGTCACAATTGCTTCTGCCTCTTCCGTTCTCGTCTGAGAGCGAGTCTGTATTGCTCCCATATGGATTGGCTCCCTGGGCATTCCCAGAAAGACATACCGGTAACCTAGGATTACTGGAAAAATGGGATCGGTCAATACAGCGGCCTTGATGGTGCCGGTGACGTACCTTGACCGAATCTCCACATTAGCAAATGGGCAACTTCATGGCTACAGCACTCTTCTGTGCAGGCTGTATATCCAAGGTCTCACCTTTCAATTGTTCTGGATGTAACAGATCCGCAGAAATCACGGCCTCCCCGTCCAGTCCTGTGTCGTACAAACACTCCACTTGACGACCGTTAACCTCTACCAATTCCACTACAGGTGGTTTTTCCTGGTCTGGAGTCTCTTCCTCGGCCTCGACCTGTTCGGTGGGCTCCACCTTAGGTTTCCCGGGGCACACGACGAATTTAGAGTCTCCTGACTTTCCCTTGCAGTCAATAGCATTGTGCGTGTTTGACTTGCATTGGTTGCACCATTTCCCTGTCCTAGATTTTCTATTGCCGGACTTGAGTGAGCTCTCCTGGTGGCGAGCTTCCTTGTCGACCTTGGCATTTTCCCTGACAACCTCCTTGGAAGTCACTTGACATGCTGCGAAGTGAGGGTTCTTAGCCTTCGATTTGCAGTCCCTCGTATTGTGAGAGGGTGACTTACAAATTGAACACCACTTATCCGACCACGGTCGTTTTGGTGTAGAGCTTGAAGTGCTCTTGCTTCCCTCCTTCTTCTTCTCTGAACTATCCTCTGATTTTTGCACATAAGGTTCCCACTTTTTGGTTCCTGAGTTTTTGGCTTTCTTCTTGTCATGTTTCTCCTGACTTTTGGTGTTGGTGGAAAGGTTTTCCCCTGCCTCCCCATGTACCTCGACGAACCGTTCTGCTAATTTTGTCACGAGGTCAATACGTTCCGCTCCTTGTTCTCCCAGGAACGTCCTGAGAGGTTTAGACATTTGCTTTTTCAGCTGGTCGACCACCATGAGCTCTTCCAGACTCTCATAGTCATGTGCGAACCCAGCCAAATCCATCCACTTATGGAGATAGGATTTTAGACGCAAACTGTAGGCGGCAAACAACTCCCCCGGTTCTCGTTTCGCTGCTCGAAATTTTTTCCGGTAGGTATGTAACATAACCTCGAATCGTTTCAGCAGAGCCGTCTTCAATTCGTCGTAATTGTTCTCATGTCCTGGTGGCAGGCGAGAATAAACCTCGTAGCCGGTCCCCCGTAATCCCTGGGATAGCTTGAGATTCCATTTTTTCCGCTCCAGACCCATAGCCACTGACATGGCCTCGAAGCGTTGAAGGTACTGGTCAATCTTCTCTTGTCCTCCTCGTATACCGCTAAAGGAAACTTCATAGCATGGTAACTATGCCCACCTGCTGGGGTTGAGCCTGGGACGGAGGAACCTCCAACCGCCTCCTCAGTTTCTCCATTAGATTGACTCTTCAACTCGAGTTCCCTCATCCGGTACTCGTGCTCCCTTTTCTGAGCTTCTTGTTCAGCTTCCAGTTTCTTAGCTGCTTGCTCAGCTTCTAATTTCTAAGCTGCTTGCTCAGCTTCAAATTTCTTAGCTGCTTGCTCAGCTTCAAATTTCCTCGCAGCTTGTTCTGCTTCCAATTTCCTAGCTTCTTGTTCCAACTCCATCTTTCTCAATTCCAACTCAGCCTTTCGATCTTCCCTTTCTGCTTGACGATACTCTCTCTCCACTTCCTGTATGTAATCCGTTAGAGCAGAACCCGACAATCCCATTTCTTCCCCCTTTGCCTTTAATTCTGCAGTGGTTAGTTTCGGAGTGGCCATTTTACAGAGAGGTAAGCTAGCAGGTTGAGTAATATAACTGCAAATTAATATACAGATATATGACAAAGTACTATAAATCTAGATAGTACCACACACAGCACATTCACTCAGTGACAAGAGTAGAATCAGGACCACAGACCTATGCAGACGTGAGAAGTGTGAACAGGTAAGATATGTGTCCTAACCCCTATCCACATTCACTCTAGCTGGATTCTCCAATATGATATTTCCCTCTTATAACTAAGGATCCCGTGTCAAAAGACCCCGTTGTCAGAGGATCCCACTGTCCAAAGATCACGTTTACGAGAGATCCCGCTGTCCAAAGATCACGTTTACGAGAGATCCCGCTGTCCAAAGATCCCGTTTACGATCCCCCAATAATGTCGTGTCTTCCTTTAAAGTGCCGTCCCTGGAGTGAGAGGAGTCATCACCCACATTATAATTTTTTTCCCCTATCAATATCCTGGAGAATCCACCAGCTTCCGTCCAACACACTCCATCAGCCCGTGGACACCTTTTCCTATCACTCTCTCACTGTCGTACTATGCCCCCTCTCATTCTCCCCCAACGCAACATATTCAACAACTCTTGCTTCTAAAAATTAATAAAGATTAATTTATTAAAAGAAAAGTGTAACGTATATGAGACGTGTATGCGAAGAAAATGTGTGACGTGTATTCTAGTGTAAATGTATAGGTCAGACCACAGAGTTCATGTTCAGAGTCCACTCATCATGGCAAGGATTACACGACATCACAAGAATCATCACAATGGACCTCACCAAAGTCGTGTCCCTCTATCCAGACATGTCCTCCTCCAGGAGCTCTGATGACCATGAGATCTGAATCCCATTCACATATATAATCCGTGAAAAATACTGTTATTGTTCCTAACACAACTGTTCCTAATAGTTTATAGAAACTCAGACTTCATAATTCCTGTGCAGTGAAAAAAACATGGAACACTGTCCTATGCACCTGACGTTTTGTCTTCTTGCGAAATGTTCTATAGTTCTCACTATTAAACAGTTATTGTCTATACTCCAATAGAGTCCTTTATTTTTGTTCTAGTCATAAGTGAACTGAATATCCATCACTACTGGTGTGTTAAAACTGGTATGACCTAAAACTCATTCGGTACTTATCCTGTAGGATACTTCTACCATTCAGCTCCACTGAGCAATGTTTATCAGTTTCTTCTAGCATAGACCCATTTAGAAGGTTGCTGACCAATCTTTCTGCATCATAATTTTTCCGGGATCGGATTTTTCAATGATTCTGTGTTCTTCCTTCCAACCAGAGGGAACCTGTAAAATAGATCAAACAACTTGTGATAGCCTCCCCGTCACTGATCTCTATTAGATGATCGTGGCCATTGGCCCTTGCTCAGCAAAATACAATGAACCTAACTCTGTCAGGGACAGATGAACTGAACACATAGGTTTTCATCAGGCCAAGACAAGAAGAAAAAAAACAACCAACAGCGTGCGGACCCCCCCCCCCCCACCACCACCACCAGGGAGCACCCACTGGAAGATCCCAATTATCCCCCATTACTCAATTCTCAACTAGTAGAGCTTATCAACACTTCACTAATCTATTTTCAACTAACAGAGCCAAGTATCACTTCCCTACTCTAACTAGTTTTCCACTAACAGTGCTAATCATCACACTCTAGTTTTAACAAGGCTACAGCCTATATAAATTAGAACTAATTATAATAGGTTCTACCTTATACGGCACTGCAGTGTTTACTCAATCACATCTAAGTTTGCCATGACAGGCACGTGTAAAATAAATATAATATATCCAGCACACGTTAGATGTTATTAACTCCCTAACCGCAGTGCCAAAGCACGTCTTCCTAGATCGACGTTTCGAGTTACACTCCTTATCCCCAAATCTGGTTTTTGGCAAACCTAAAATTGGTCACGTGACGTATTCTTTATGTGCACACCGGTGTTATTTTGGGCCGATCATCCCTTGTCAGGAATCCATCTCCCCTGGCTTAGTCACTGTCAGAGTTGTCCTCCCATGTTTTGACATCCCCAACAAGCTAGCGAGTTACTGTATGATCCCAACAACAGTTTTCAATAACAAGCTGCCAATCTTCTGTCGAGTGGTGACAATCACAGCCGCCATTTCGCTTGATGTCCGGAAACTCTAAATGACAGACGGGACTGTTTCCTCCCTATCTGGCCACTTCCGCTTGACTCTGACTGTTTATGAACTGTCAAAGTGGTGTATTGATTCACCTCACTCACTTCCCCTACACATCTGCAGCTGTTAACTTTGCCCTACCTGTGATGGTTGACATCTGATTGTAACCAGGATCTGACGGGTTCTATCTGTATTCGAATGTTGATAAACTGTCAAAGCGATGCCGGGATTTATCTCACTCACCACCGAATGTTCCTAATCTGTCGACCAGAGGTAAACACGTGCAGCTACAACCCAGACTATTTTCTGGATTTGTTGAAACAACCTGTGGCCTCGAACATGCCGCTAATCAGAACGCCTTTTATTCTCATCACTGGTTAAATCACGATGGTCTATTATGTGACATGAATATACTCTGAAAAAGTAATGAATAAAGATATCATTTTTCAATGTAGTCACCACTGCGTTCAATGCATGTCCTCCAGTGCCGATAAAGTGTTTGAATTCCTGTAGGAAAAAAATTCTCTTGGTCGCTTGTGTAACCACTCATCCACTCCTTGCTCTACCTCTTCATCGAACCAACAAATGATTTCCTCCTAATGACTCTTTGAGTTGTCCAAACAGGTGGAAATTACATGCCATTACTAGGTCTGACGAGTGCAGTGAAATGTTGTGCACACTGAAAGCTGAGGTCACTGATCAAAAGACAATGAATAACTGAACGCTGCTCCTCTTTGGTGCATATCAAAAGTGGGGTGGCCATCTTTAAACTGTACTTATGACGTCACCATGTTCTTCTGCATTGTGATGACACATGCTGAAACCCCGTTGACATCTTTAACAACAATATTGACAGGTTACAAGACCATGGCATAGTTACTGTATTTGAATCACTAAGACACAAACAATTGATTGCGCGATTTATTGCTGGAATATTTTACTGCATCTCGTCAGGTACAATCTGCAGAAATCACACAACATAAAGTAATTAGATAAATCCTTCAAGCTGAAATATACAGCATACATATTCGCACAGTAATTCCAATTGCTTACCACGGTAATTTTAGACTGACTATCATGTCTTTAAACTCTAAAGAATATCTTACACCTGAATTGATACTCCACTAGATTTATAAAGCGCCACTACCAACAGCCGAAACCAAAACTCGACGAAACATCAGTCCCTAACCTCAAGATACAAGGGTAAGTTAATAAGTAAGTCACAAATGGTTGTAGAAAAATAACTAAATATGATAACAACTTGAAACAAGTTTATTTGTGTACATACTTGGTCTCTTTATTTCTCCACATAATTTCCACCAACATTGATGCACATATCCCATAGTTTATCAGTTCTCCCACACCGGCTGCCTAGAACTGCGTGCTCTGTTTTCTAAACCACATTTTCACTTCACATTCAACTACGGCGTCATTCGCGAAATGTCTCCCGCCACGGTGGGTTTTCAGTGGACTTAGCCCCTAGCGATTTCCAGTAAAGCGGTGCATAATTGGGTAGAAAACGTTACGAGGGCGAGTCAATAATTAAGTCACACAGTTCTGTGGGATGGCAGGTAAATGAAAACAGGGCATGCAGATCTATGCAGTCGGTTTCGGAGGACTTATAAAACTATGGGATAAGTGCATCAATGTTGGTGGAAATTATATTGAGAAATTAAGAGACAATGTATGTATACAAATAAACTGGTTTCAAGTTGTTACCATATTTAGATATTTTTCTACAACCATTGGTGACTTACTTATTAACTTACCCCCATATTTATCCAGCTAAAGTTTCGATGGAATGACGTAATGCACATTACAGCAGTCCGCCGAATATTCTGTGCTGCAGTCCGGTTATGAGATACAGAGCCACACGTATTCCCACCCCAGCAGTAAAAGAACGTATCCCGCTGTACGCCAAATCCAATTGTATAAGGGTCGTTCATTTGAAACCTGTTCCAATGGCTTTATTACAAAAGCATGAAAGAAACATTAACAGGTGTGGTAGAATTAAACAAAGCATTCATTTTGAATTAACTATGCACCATGGGTTGGTCAGAAGAAGTCGCCGTAGGCATTCAGGCAAACATCCCATTGCTTAGGTAGGCGGCGAATGCCGTCCACAAAAAAGGATTGGGGTTGCTCACTGAACCAAGTGTTTGCATCTGTCTGCATCTGTGTGAAATCGTTGCCCCTTGAGAGCTTTTTTTAGAGGTCCGAACAAATTAAAATCACATGGTGACAAATCAGGACTATAGACTGGATGTTGCAGAATTTCCCACTTCTTCCTTGCTAATGCTTCCTGCACAATCTTTGCAACATGCGGACGAGCATTATCGTGCAACAAAATCACACCGCGAGAAAGCATGACGGGACGTTTATTCTAGATTGCTTTTTGCAGCTTGTCTAGTGTTTGCAAGTAGTGGGTAGAGTTGATGTTGACACCAGGTTTTTTAAAGTCGGCCAAAAATAGCCCTTCATGATCAAAACATGCGCTCAGCATAACCTTACCAGCGGAAACCTGTAACTTGAATTTTTTGGCTTTTGGTGATCCAGCATATTTCCATTGCATGCTCTCTCTTTTGCTGCTTGGCTCAAAGTGGTGATACCATGATTCATCGCCTGCCACTATGCGGAAGAGAAATGCATCATCCTCCACTCTGTAACTGTGGCATAACCGCTAACCACCATTATTCAGTTGACAAGAATGCACGCCAAAGAGAGGGGAAATTATAAAACAATTGACTGCACCAACGCAAACTGAAACCAAAACTTAAAAACTAACGCAACATCAAAACTGAAACTGGAACAAGTGACAGATGACGTCAATTCTAGGAAACATTTCATCAGCCCAAACTCAGGAGATCATTGGATAAGAACAGACACGTAACAACGCCTCCATTCGAAAGCCCGCTTAGAATATGTTAATCGCGCACTTCTACTGCAACCCGCCTGATGAACAGACGTAAAAGCTGGTGTGACCACATTTTCAAATAGGGATGGCAGAATGTCTAGATCCGAGGTAAGCTTGTTACTCCTTTGATTAAACTGATGACCAGATGTATCAAGTGACAAGTAATGGTATCCAGTGTTTGTAATGTCAATTGAAATGTATTATTATAAATTAAAACCTCTGAAGTGAAAAATGATCGACTGTAGATTCTGACGACGCAGGGCCGATTCCCGGGCAAACTAACACTCTAATACTCTTTTCGAATACTGCAATCTCTGATATTCTTAAAGATAGTTATTAACTTTAAGAAGTGCATAATAATACTACATTCTATTCTGGACAACTGTACGAAGTGATGATTCTGAGACAATCTTGTGCATTTCATTAGAAACACTGCTTCAAATGCTATCACTATCTACAGCGAATCAGACAGTTCGTGTACTAGAATAAGTGCCTCGTTTTAAAACAAGACTTATCTATGTCTATTTTCAATCTAGAAAGCTGAAAGAGAAATCAAATTTTCCCTTTCTGCTTCATCTATTGAATAAATAAAGTTTGATGGAATAAATAATTATATTTGTGTCAGATTTTACTTAGATAAGGGCACTCATGAACTGCATTACATCAGAAAAGTTGTGCTTCGCGGAACTCCACCATCAGAAGTGAACTTAACTCATTACTCAACATAACTTAAAACACAACACCACCCAACTCAACACTCAACCCCACAACAACAACCACAACTACAGGTAATGGGAGAGGAGTTATTATACAAAGAAGAAGGGCAAGTTGGTTAATTGGGAAAACACAGAGAACCATTTATACACACTACAAAACCCAATGGAGTGATAGAAATGTATGCCATTTATTCACATGCATCTTGACACCTCCTCACTCTTGTCACTGTCTTACTGTACACGTCTCACTGACCCCAGGTCCAATGAGAACTTACATACAGCAGGAACCAGTTGATACCAGGAGTACACAGTGTGATAAACTCTGACCACCCCAAATTGACCCAACACTAGATTAGAGAAAAGAAGAGAAGGGGGGGGGGAACTAGTTCCTACTTCAGGAATTTAGGTTTCTTCCGACCTACTTCTAGAATATTGCATTGGTAGGATTGTATATGTTTATGTGAATTTTACACAGTGAATTCTTGGTGGCAACCCATTGGCGACCAATTGGCAACCAACTGGCCAACCAACCAAACCAGACCAGAGAGAAAGAGATGAACCGAACTTGAGATGGAGGAAGACTTGGCCAAGAGCAGAGTATGGGAAGCCTTCAGAGAAGCTACACGGGCAGAACTGAAGTGGATCCATCAGTCGAAGGACCCAGGCTTATCCTAATCCTCCAATCGCAAGGTTACATATCTCTTAAGAAAACACACAACACTCAGTCTCAAGAACTGATACATAAATGTATATGTATTATCTCCACACTTAACAAGTACAACATTCATATGTTTACAATATGTTTCCATACTTGTTGACATCTTATGTATTGATGCCTATTTGTTGATGGACTGTGACATTGGTCCCATATGCATTTTTCTAATTTATCTTGTGTAAACCACAATAGAAAATGTATGTAACAGGCCATTAACATTAACTGATCTTTTGTTGATTAGTCAGTTCAACCTATCTGTGATTCACCATATTATGTGTGTACACCATGTTGTCAAGATCTATTGTGATTGGTTATGTGTTTAATTGTTTAAAAACAAATTAACTCATGAGGGAATATTAAATTGGGAGAGACTCAAGGTCTATCAACTGCTCAACATCCATGCTTTCTTAACATAAATCAGGCTGAGAAAATTCTCCAGACTTTCCTCAGAATGAAAAGAAAAGGGGGGGGGGGGGGGGGCTCAAGAGCTAAAAGAATCCTTGGAGAAGGGGCAGATTCCCAGTTAGTAATTACTATTCTCACCAGGGCCATAATCTATATCTCCTAGACTAAATCAAATAAGACGAGGCCTGCAGATAACTCGAGGGTCATATTCTGGGGTTATTGAAGATAGAAGAGGATGGGGCCCAACTTCTTTGTTTAGAAATGGGGCATGCACTACAGTGATCTCCCAGTCCCTTCAAAAATATATGACAGTAACACAGCAAGTGGTTCAAACACCATCCCATGCGTTCCTCTTTTTGGTGGTTAGTCAACATCCGTGGTACCCACTGTGAACACACCTTCTGATATTGCAGTTTCTTACGAACAACCTTTTGAATTGTCACAATTGACACATCAAATTCTTTCGCTAGCGAACGTATGCTTCGACAACGATTCATCTATACTGCTGCATCAATTTTGGCGATGTTTTTTTTCTGCTGCAATAATATAATATGCGCTTCCGGGAATGTTAACCCGGTCAACAAATGCCCGCAGAAGTGGATGTGTCGGCCTAACGGCGCAAGAACGCAGCTCTGCTGTAAACAGGCACAACGCAGTCACATCCGAAAGAAAGAAAAATCCGGATGAACGCAGAAGAAGAATATGCGCTTGGCCCGGCCATCAAAGATCTGTCGCGAACTGACGTCCTTTCCTAAACATTTGTGCCCAGTCTGTCACTGTTGTCTTCGACACACATTTTTTACTGTACACTGCCTGCATTCTTTGATGAATGTCTACTGGTCGACATCCTTCAAATGAAAGAAACTGAATCACCACTCTTTGAGCTTCTTTGGACGGATTTTTGATCAACCCGGCCATTTTCTCATCTGTTAGAAACAGAACCTATGCATCATGGGACGATAAGCACGTGCTTTTTTATTCATTGGTCAGTACTTATCACATGACTATGACATGATCGTGTTCAACGTACGCAATTACGCACGGTGCGGCACGAACGGATTTCAAATGAACGCTCCTAATATTTATCAATTTACATGCAGGCGCCAGTCTACCGACATCGGCAGAACAGAGGCAGTTAAACAACAAGGTGGTAGAACACTTACCCAATTGGATTGACAGAATAATACTAAATACACAAAGACAATGGGAACCTGATGAAGTCGACACACCACAAACCTCCCACGTCATCGACAGGACGACATATTTTGGAAACCGGTCACGTGATTGATAGGGACAATGCATTTCATCTACAAAAAATGGTCGCATTTTAAAGGTGGCAGAGACAATCGCCATTAATTTACAAAAGCCAGCGTTGTGCAAACAGAAAGACATGCCAGTCAGTGAATCTACATCTGCGCCTCTAAACACTTGTATGTCATGTAGAGATTATTGAAATTTCTTGTTACAATAGATATGCTTATTTTTATTTCCTATAGTGTGGTCTGATGTTGTCCACATTGTTGTATATATTATTTTGTGTAACAACTGTGAGAGGCTGGCTAACCAGGCGTGGGTAGCCGATTTAGTGTCAAACCAAGCGATGAACTAGTGTATGCCTGCCCAGCATGTGAAGAAAGGATTCAGCAGACTGAGCGGATGAAATCACTGATGATTCAACAGGCAAGACGGCGTTTGCCGTTTACCTGCAAAGCGTTGTAGAACGTAATGAGCACGGCAAGGCACGTAGAGCGCCCTGGTCATTCACTGCTCCTGTATTCGTCTCCAGTCGTCTTGACTTGTCTTGCCACTGAACCCATATGGACTCAGGCGAGAGAGTGAGGTCGACGAACTTCGCAACTCTTCCTCACTTCTTCTTCTTCTTCTTCTTCTTCTTCTTCTTCTTCTTCTTCTTCTTCTTCTTCTTCTTCTTCTTTCGTTCGCTTGAAATATATCTATAACTGCAATGCTGTCTCTTGTATGAATTGAACTGTCTTTTTTTCAGTGCACACAGCGGTCCATAGAGTTTATCTTCCATTGTCGTCTCTCTAGGCCAGAAGGTTTGCCTAGATATGTTATATTTTGGGCAGTCATGGAGTATGACCTCTGCTGTCTGCGACGCCAATCCACATGTGCACATGGCTGTTTCACCAATCTTGAATTGTGTATACATGTGGTTGCGTAATCTATTCTGCCCTGTTCTGGGGTGCAGAATAATGACTTGTTCTGGTCTGTCCATAACGTGGTAGTCATCTTGAATGAAATTAGGTGGGACTGCGGTAAAGCTGTGAAAGTGTAAACAATATAAAATGACATAAAGTAGTGCAGCTTTACATAACAGAGTTAAGACACATACATGACGTTGCGGCGATTAGCCTTCATCAGCAAACAAACACATTCACAAACACAACATACAGTCACGGAGATATCCTGTGACTACATCAGAGGGTGACGACAGGACGAGAAGAACAAAAGCATGAAAAAATGAAAGCAATGAAGAGAAAATGAGAATTGAAAAAAATGTTAATTGAAAGAAATGTTAGTTGAAGAAAATGATTAATTGAAAAAAAAATGTTAATAGAGAAAATGTTCATACTCGCCTCACAGTTGGGATCTGTAAGCAACTCAGAAAATCTGCGATGTATTCTTATACCAGGTACTAGGTGTTACGGTTCAGTTAGCACATAGAAGGAAAGGGGGCGGGGCAGGAAGGCAGGACGGGTATCTAAGCAATCACAGTGGGTGTACTGGCGAAGCATGAGGCGCGCAAGATTGATGCTGGTGCTAACCAAACCCCCATTATGTGCTCCTGTATGTTATAATAGGGGCGAGTCTTAAAGTCTGGTTAGACTGATATGCGTGAACGCACATACATACATAGACACCGCTCAACAGACAAAATGCTGGTGTATGTGGGTATGTGCAGAGTATATGTAAGAGAGAGAGAGAGAGAGAGAGAGAGAGAGAGAGAGAGAGAGAGAGAGAGAGAGAGAGAGAGGAAAAGTGCCTGTGACATACCACATGAGGTATGTGGAGTACGTCGGTCTATAAGTACGACGCTGCACTTATACTTTTCCCTATGAAATAAGCAGTATGGTTGATTGTTATACAACATATTTAAGGATCAAATCACCCAGTGCTTGAGTTATTAAGGCAGTATAAGATCCAACCACTCGTAATACACGTGATGTAGGTAGGCACAGAGAAGTAAGATGTTGAGAGAGAGAGAGAGAGAGAGAGAGAGAGAGAGAGAGAGAGAGAAGAGAGAGAGAGAGAGAGAGAGAGAGAGAGAGAGAGAGATTGGAAAAATGCCTGCGTCATACCGCATGAGGAATGTGGAGTAGGTCGGTCTACAAATACGAGGCTTCACTCATACTGTTCCCTATGAAATAGAGGCAGTATGGTTGATTGTTATACAACGTATTAAAAGATCAAAATCGCCCAGTGCTTGTTTTATAGGGGCTGCATAAGATCCAACCACTGGTAATACACATGGTGTGGGTAGGCACAGAGAAGCAAGATTGTTACCTGGTATAAGAATACATCGGAGATTTTCTGAGTTGCTTACAGATCCCAACTGTGAGGTGAGTATGAACATTTTCTCTATTAACATTTTTTTTTAATTAAACATTTTCTTCAACTAACATTTCTTTCAATTAATTTTTTTTTCAATTCTCATTTTCTCTCCATTGCTTTCAGTTTTTCATGCTTTTCTTCTTCTCGTCCTGTCGTCACCCTCTGATGTAGTCACAGGATATCTCCGTGACTGTATGTTGTGTTTGTGAATGTGTTTGTTTGCTGATGAAGGCTAATCGCCGCAACGTCCTGTATGTGTCTTAACTCTGTTATGTAAAGCTGCACTACTTTATGTCATTTTATATTGTTTAGTCATCTTGAGCAGGTTTTGGTGGCTTTCTGACTGATTTCATCATTCTTTTCTTTTGGTGGTATTTAACGGGCACATCAGGCTGTTCTTCTTTGGTTCCTTCCTTAGCCAATTGATCAGCACTGTCGTTTCCGGGTACTCCACAGTGGGATGGTATCACTGTATGGTGACCTTATGCTGGCTGCTAAATTCAGAAAGTAGTGTCCTTAGTACTGGCAATTTCCCAGACAGGAGCGCCTCGAGTACTGATTTTGCATCTGTCAATAGCACCACAGGTTGTGTACCATTGCTGGTATTTAGTAATTTCTCTGTTGCTATCTTGATTGCCTCAATTTAAGGATCGTAGTTATGACAGTATTTTCCTGTTGGTACTCTAGCTGTGTCCCTAGTAATATTTGGGTATTCTATGTACACTCCCGCTCCTCCATTTCGAACAGCATTTTGTGCTGACCCATCTGTGTAGACTCGGATCCAGAGGTCCTGTGGGTATTCTTCATCAAGGAAGCTGAGAGTGGCTGTTCTGCGCTGCACACTGTTCTGTTCTTCCTTGTCAAATATTCCTCTCTTCCTCACTTTAATCCAATGCATCGCGCAAGTCATTCTTCAAGAATGGCCGTAATTCCGTGGAAAACCGTAATTCGTGGCGTGCATCATTACATAAGGGTGCAGTCACTTGTTAAGCAACCAGGACTGCAAGAACTGTGAACAAAAAGCTGGACAGAAAAACCACTGCAGGAGATCCTCCTCCTCGAACGTCAAGCATTCTTTGCCCACATTGTCAAAGAATATGTCGAGCCAAAATAGGCCTTACCAGCCATCTTAGAACTCACAGCAGCATCATCATGAGTATGGCTTTTCTTCACATGTTTGCGGTAAAAGCTGCTCCCGGAGTAGTCTTCTCTTTCATATCGTTATAAAATTGTGAGGTTGGCACTTTTAATTTGTTTTGAATTGTGTGTGGCCCTAGGGTACCAGTAAAAAAACGCACGTTTTTTTTTTTTTTTTGACTTTCTGAAATATGGTGCACCCGGGTGTACCTTTTTTTTTAAAACCGTTTATTGAGTGTTAAAAAAAATGCACGTTATTTTTTTTTTAAACGTTTATTTCATACAAAGCAATGTATATTTACAAGGTGCAATGCGTGTTTCTTTGTTTGTGTATATTACAGAGCGTTGCCGTTTGTTAGTGTTATGTCATATGCGTTAATGAAACAAAAACATACATATACAGTTATGATAATGACGTACGCTTTCAGTCATCCCATTCTAACGTGATTGATGGTAATGGTGATGATAATGGTGATGATAATGATGACGGAGACAACAACGACTATGATGTGGTGATGATTCCTTCCCCTCGTTCATTCTAAACCCATCATTCTCACACGCTTATAAACCTTCAACACACCACGCGTTCTCTTCCACAGCCACAATATATACATTAAATGAAATGTTGGTGTCAAGGTCGAAACGGCAAAAGCCGCCCCACGCTTTACACTGCAGGCAGCCTCATGCAAGCTTAGTTTCCTGTAAGTGAATTCAATATTATTGCTGAATGACAGCCCTCGACTTAATCGCAAGTGCCCAGGATTTGCTTGTGGTGGGCTGGATTGAGACCTGGAACGCGGTCAACAAAGAGGGAGGGAGAGAGAGGGAGCTGGGGAGGGGGAGAGGAGGGGAGGGATAAAGAGAGAGCGTGTAAACAGATTGGAATTTGTTAAGTTGTCCATTTGCGAATTCAGCTTATACATAAATATCCCGTTTATTATGTACAAAAACAGGCTTTTACATTGCGAATACAGCGTATAGTCATTCATGTTTGGGGGGGGGGGGGGGTGAGGAGAGAGAGAGAAGAGAGAGAGAGAGAGAGAGAGAGAGAGAGAGAGAGCGCGTAAAGAGAATGGAATTTATTAGATTCACTAAAGAGTTTACCTGAGCTGTTCCGACCGAGGTCACTCCTCGGTCGACAAGACCACTGACTCACAAAGGCCACCGTCCCATTGTTCTGTCTAGGTTGGGCTCCAGGACTCAGTAACAAAGAAGGGACATTTATTCAGTTATTTGGCGCTTTGTTCCCCAATGATTGGGCTTAGTGGTACACGTGCGGAGTATAGAAATATACTGTGAGAGTGTGTGTTGGAACATGCATGTTATGTAGTGTGAAACTTGATGGGGGTGGCTCTTGTTTATTAATCTGCGAATAGCTGGGCGATTTTCTGTTGAAAAATCTTTGCTAGTGTGTGTGGTTGTATTGTTTGGTGATTGTGGGTGGCCGAGTTTCTACTCGACCATATTACGTTTCTATACTCCGCCAGTGCAACAAGAAGTTTATTGTGTTTGTCTTTTGTGGCTGTGGGTATTGTATTTAGGAAAATGGCTTTATAAGCGTCAGTTTTCTTGTTTGTGTGTGTTTCTATTAATTGTTGAAATGCAGTCTTAGTGGCTGTGATTGCTGGGCATTCATAGAAGAGATGGTCCTCTGTTTCCTGAATATTTTGTCTACATAATTTGCATGGGGCTATTTGCTTGGATGTTTGTGCAGCTCTCTCTGTTGTCGGGGTCATATTATAAATTAGCCTGTATGTTATTTCTTTGGATTTTGATGTGATATGTTTGTTGTGTAAGTTAGTGAAGGTGCAGCTGTAGTCTTTCATGTGATATTTGTATCCTCTTTTGATTCCCAGGTGTAGTGGTGGGGCTTGTTGTTGTACTAAATATGTGTATATCTGCTTGGTTGTCTGTTGTATTAAGTGTTCATTACCTTGAATTGCTTGCATACATGTTCTGTAGAAGTGCGGTAGTGTGCCGTAATAGTGCGGTGTTGTTTTGTCTATTTTCTTAATTCTGTGTAATCTAATTGCAATATAGTATAATGCTAGCGAGTGTTGATCTGGATGATTGATGATGCGTCCTATGTGGTTGATTCTTAATGCTTGTATTTTTGTGTTAAGGTCCTGTAATGTTACCCCCCCCCCCCCCTCGCCTCTAGTCTTCTCTTGTATTAAAGTCTTGTGCTTTATACTGTGGATTGTGTTTTTGAAGATGAATTGTCTGATGTGTTTGTTTATGTCTGTGATTGTTTGTTTTGGGGGGTCTAACACTGTGGCTAAATATAGTATTTTAGGAAAGATGAAGGTGTTTACAATAGTGCTTCGTACAAAAATTGTTGATGTCTTGTATTTGAACCTATGTAATATGTCTATAATTTGTTTTGTCAGTGATTGCCATGTTCCTGTGTGTGTTTTTCTGGGATTGGATGGAAAAGTGATCCCATAAATCTTCATGTTATCTGTGACTGTTAGATCCGGGGGGAAATCTGCTTTATTCTTCCACTTCCCCAGACCCATTATTTTAGACTTCTGTATGTTTATTTTGGCCCCACTTCCTTCACCAAACTGTCTGAGGGTGTGAAGTATGTTCGTTATGGAAGTGTTGGTTGTGTGACGAAACGCGATTATCTGTCTGTTGTCGTCAGGATCCCGCACTATTTTGGCGCGTCATCGGGGGACTTTCCCAGCTTAAAATAGACTGAGGGAAGCCGATGGAGGAATTACCGTCTAGAATCTTCTCGGAGCACCTGAATTTGAGTGACCCTTGAGGCTGGGTATTGCACTAAATTCTCGTGCAGAGAGATCTAGAAATTCTAGGCGGGGAATGACTGTTTCCCGAGAAAGTGTCTTTTCCCAAGAAGCACTAGCTCCTCGTGCGCATGAGTTGGCACGATTGGGGGAAATTCGGCTAAACCATTCATTCACTTCATGATGCTCGAAGAGAGCAGACGCAGGCCTGTGTTGAGCCATTTTGTGTTGCGTCTCACCTCAACCGTGTTTCGGCTGACTGTTATAGAAAGGAGGCTGAGGAGCCCTTGAACAGTTCTGAAAGCTGACTGGAGTCTGGTTCTGAAGATTCAGGTACTTATTTGTGTAAGTCATTTAACTTTGTAATTGTGTACAAAACGCCATTGTTCTAACCTCATTACATATGCGGATGTTCTTGCATAAATAATGAGCAAACCGATCGATGGCGCTGCTGAAGGCTAGGTCGTGTGTTTGTTTACCAACGTGTGTTCGCGAATCAGCTGTTGGGAATGCAGGCATGCGATGTGGGCGATTTGAGTTTAAATTATATTTACCATGTATCGTAAATCGTTGCATCTATTAGGTTGCTGTGTTAGAATAGAACATAGTTAATAGGGCCTGATAGAAACCTAGATTTATGTCAGTCAGTTGCTGAAGCAAGAAGAACGGTTAGAAAACCAGGTAAGATGGTAGGTGGAGATTCAGACAAAACTGTGCTTAGTTACTAAGTAAAGAAAGAACTTAGTTCTGTGCCACCAGGAATGATGTAACTATTGTGGAGTAACTTAATAGTGAATTCATTGTGTGGAACACGGGATTTCTGTGTGAAGGTAAGTCTTCATTGATTATATATATATATATATATATATATATATATATATATATATATATATATATATATATATATATATATATATATATATATATATATATGATGTGGCATTGTGTATATATATTAGGTCATGGCATGTGATACTTCCTGGCGTAATTCCGAACGCCGAATAGGTCGACGCGTGGTAACAATGCGTGCCGTCGCGATATACATATGCGTTCTGAATTCTTGTCTTAGCTATCCTGTTCTTTCATACTGGCGCTAGTGCGAGTGAGTGCTAAGGTGCTGGAAGTATGAAAGGATACAAGGAGGTTGTATGAGACACGGGGACATATAGGATATGGGGATTTGAAAGCAAGTTATGAAAGTATAGGTTGGCAGACCATGCCAACTATGACGTTTGGTCCAGGCCAAGGCTAAACCACTTGGGAGGGCTGAACCGGAACATCACCCTTGGAACATGTGGGGAACATGTATTATCAAGAAGGCTTCTTAACTCTAAGGCAGAGTCTGATAAGAAGAGTTTGCTATGGCGTGGGCAGGTGGTCCCACCAGCAAACAGGACTGTGTACATAGTGGATGTGATCATGTCCTATTCCTATATCCCGAGGGATGGTATATTAATCAGTATTATGTTTACTAATGAACATTGATAATGTTAGGAACGAGTCCAGGAACTCTTTACCTTAAGGTTTAGTTCGATTAATTTTAGAACTATGATAACAGCCTACTATCACTAGTGACGTTAGCGACGACTGGTAGATGATTAGGGATAGGTGAGACCTACGATCAGACTCGTCATTCTGATTTCTTGCTCTGTTTGACGGGCTGTTCTGAGAGGCCAGCTGACATTAACGAACCCATGCTTTACTACTCTCCAGATAGAGATAATGCTTTGGTTATATGCATAACTAACTAGCATGACTGAGGGGTGAGTAGTCATTGGTAGGATGCATGTGGACTAATGTTTGGGCCAGTATACTCTCACCGGTCGCTCTTCCTTTTCAGGAGTTTGCCTGTTGAGGAACCAGTCAACTATATTTGTCTTTGGCGGGAAACCACTTCGTGTAACACAGCGAAGGGTCCAATTCTTTACTTATCACGCCAGACTCAACCACACCAGGTACCCAGTGTGATTCATCATGCGTGAAGGTTTGCATCCAGTGATTCAGGTGCCCTGAAGGTGCACGTGTGGGACATGATGGCTTGTGTTGTTTTTCTGCATTAGAAGATACTCTATTTCAGCCAGGAACATTTCAGCAACTTGAGCAATCATGCTCAAAGAAAGGAAACACCTGACCGTATACTATTACGGTGGTTCCGCCTAAACGTGGAAAGAAGTGATTTAGACACTTGAATGGTTCCTATGACAGCTTTAGTGGCAGGTCTTGAGAAGAACTACACCAGCTATTAATAGTAACTTGTGGCAAGTGTTACCAGGTGGAAGGGACAATAGATTATAGTCCAACCTGAATAGTCTTCCTTGGAAGTAGATGTCTGATTCTAATAGTGTACTGAAAGAGTATGCAGACTTTGAACTGTGTTCGTGTAGGACTCAGTGACATATCAGTGGCCGTATCTGATTCTTCAATCAGTGTTACTGTGTTATGAGTACGGGACCATTGAATTGGTCATTGACTTATTCTACAACCAGTGTTACTGTGTTAGAGTACGGGACCATTAGATTGGTCATTGACTTATTCTACAACCAGTGTTACTGTGTTAGAGTACGGGACCATTAGATTGGTCATTGACTTATTCTTCAACCAGTGTTACTGTGTTATGAGTGCGGGGCCCTTGAATTTGTCAATAGACTTATTATCAACCACGGGTAATGTACTACTGAGGGACCATTAGATGGGTCAGTGACTACTTAGATTCATCGAAGTCACGAATAACTGGGGTCAAATCCAGGAGGATTGTCTCCCAGCCAGTGTTGATAGAGAACTGTGTATTAACAGTGACTTAGTAGGAGTGATAAAGATGCAGTTGGTCCAGTTGAGTGAGGTCCAGCGGTGACTCTATTGTTGTGGATCCACGCTCTGGGGACGGAGTGGTCTCCAAGGTTCTAGTCATCTCACTGGAAGGAAGCCGGGTGAGTGGCGGACCGACTGGACGGGACATCTGCATCCAATCTACTTCTCAACCTGATGATGACAACCATATCTCTGATTCTGTCTCTACTCTATCCTCTATTTGTGTAAATAGATTATTCTATCAGGATGTTCATTTCAGTTCTATATTCTCAAGGGTAGAATAAATTTTATGTAAGTTGACTTGCCCTACGTATACTGATTGAGTGTGGTCTCGGACGATGCCTAAGTGTTCATTGTTCCACGGGAGTAGGTAGTTAGTGGGGGTCTAGAATCTGGAGGGGCTTGTAGACAAATGTAACTAATATGAGATCAGCCACAGAGTAAAAATGTGTATCTGCCTATCCAACCCCTGGGGTTAGAATACACGGGAGTGCTAGAGACACCTCGGGTGTGGTTCACTCTCACTACCCAAGGCGATCTTGTTACAGGTTGTAGGGAAGAAAGCGGTGTCATCTGCATAAGCAATTAATTTCCGCTCTCCAGACCCTTGTATAAATGTACCTTTAATGTTAGTGTCCTGTCTAATTGCTTCTAAGAGTGGTTCTAGTGTTAGTACATATAGGACTGGTGATAGTGGACACCCTTGTCTGACAGATCTATTGATTCTGAAACTGCCAGTGAGTGAATGATTCACCAGTACCTTACTTTCAGGATTTTTATACAATATTTCTATCCACTGTCTATAGTACTGTCCTATATTACAGTGTGCTAGTGTTTTGTGTAAGTATGAGTGTGAGATTCTGTCAAAGGCCTTCTCCTGGTCTAAAGATAAGAGAGAGGATTGACAGTCTTTCTGGTGGGTGTATGTAATGAAATCCCTAATGAAGTGTGTATGTTGGTGTATGTTTCTGTGTTGAATACTGCACTGTTGGTCTGGGTGAATGAGTGATGGCATGAAGTTTTTAATTTTGTTTGTAAGTGATTTTGCTAGAATTTTGTAGTCTGTGTTTAATAAGGAGATGGGTCTATAGTTTTTCAGCTGTGTTTTGTCTGTGCTGTCTTTAGGTATGAGTGTTATATATGACATGTTGCAAGTGTTTGGGAGTTCTTGTTTGTTAAAAGCTTCTTTGTAGACTTTTAGAAGGAAATTGCCTAGGATAGGAAAGAAGTGTTGGTAGAATTCTACTGTGAGTCCATCTGGTCCTGGTGTTTTGTCTTTTTGCATTTGATTGAGTGCATGTGTTATGTCTGCTAATGTAAGCTCTGTGTCTAGTGTGTTTTTATCTGTGTCTGACAATTTTTTTGTGTATTTTAGGAACCTATTTTGTGTTTGTGTGTTGGCGGCTTCTGCTGTATATAGGTCAGTGTAGTACTGTTGGAATGTTTCTAGTATATGTACTGTCTCTGTTTGTGTGTTTCCTTGCATGTCTGTTATTGCTCCTATTTGTCTGTTGCGTTGAATGTTTTGCTCTAATGCAAGGTACTGTCTATTGGGACTTTCTTCTGATATGTTAGTAAGTTTAGTTTGAAGGAGTGCACCACGGAATGTGTGTTGCTGGTGTTGTTCTAATTGTGATTCTAGTGTGTTTATGTGTGGTGCATTCCTGTCAGTCTGTTTTGTGAGTTGTATTGCTGTCTGTATGATATGTTCTTGTTGTAGTCTGTCTTTATGTATGATGGATGCTAACTGTTGTGTTCTATACCGTATTGTATTCTTTAGTAAATCCCAAATTTGTGTTATGTTGTCCGTGGGTGTACTATTAGTGTATGTTAAAATAAGTTGTGTCATATGTTGTAAATAGCCTGTATTTTGGAGTAAGGAGTTATTGAACTTCCAATGTGATGTTCTTTTGGATGGCCTTGTGTTTGTAGTGTCTGTAGTGATATGTGTTAGCACTGCTTTGTGATCTGTGTATTGTAATGTCTCTTGTAGATGTTTTGTGTGTATTATTTGGTGTGTTGAAGGTGTGTATACTCTATCTAATCTGGCTGATCTATTGTAAGCCCTATTTTTTTTGTGTTATTGCAATGTTATTAGGGTCTCTGTATCGGAAAGCGTCTATTAAATTGTGTGTGTCTAGGGTATTCTTTAGTATATCCAGTTGATGTATTCCACTTCTGTCATTTCTCCTTAATTGTGTCTTGATTCCTGCTTTGCCTGCCCCTACGATATCCAAATCTGAGAGTACAAAATTGAAATCCCCTGCAAGGATAATACTTTGCCCTCTGTATGTTTGTATAAGTAAGGTGTCTAATTCTTGGTAAAAGTTTGGTTGATGATTGTAATTTGGTGGTGCATGTATGTTCACTATGGTGTATGCATGTATAGTGTTTTATACCTGTATTATGGAGATTCGTCCATGGTTATCCGTGTGTGTTTTAATTATGTCCCACCTGTCTGATGTCTGCAGAATAGCTGTTCCTGGCCCAATTTTGTGTGTGCCTAAACTAAAGCATGAATGTCTGAGGCCTAGCTGTGTGGTGATATGTTGTGCGAATGTTTTTTAACATATATTTGTTTCTTGTAGTAGTAGAAAATCTGGTTTGTGTTTGTTTATTAGTGTGATAATATGTTGTAATTTTGTACGTATACCACAAATGTTTAAAGTAATAATAACTAAATCACTAGTCATTATAATTTAAGTAAAATCAAATGAATGAGATCCCCGGGAAGGTTAACCCGGTCAACAAATGCCCGCAGAAGTCGGATGTGTCGGCCTAACGGCGCAAGAACGCAGCTCTGCTGTAAACAGGCACAACGCAGTCACATCCGGAAAAAAAATCCGGATGAACGCAGAAGAAGAAATGAATGAGATATAATAAGTGTATAGAATCACACGCAAAATTATTATCCTTATTGAGTACATTTAGGCGAGCAGGTCTGTAGCATCAAAAGTTTGTGTGGGAGGATCATCTTGTTCCTCTTTCTTATCACTTGTGTCTGTGTCTACGAAGAGAGTGTCTGGTATGCTGTATGTGTCGTCTTCGTCTTGTACTTGTGTCTCCTCTTGTTGTTCTTGTTCAGTTTCCTTTGTCTTGCCTATAGTGTCTTTGACTTGTTCTTTCTTTGGCAGTGATAAATCGTCTGTTTCTGTGTCGTCGCTGTGTTTTGACTGCGGTCTTCTGTTAGCCCATGTTCTCTTCTTTGGTTTGCTGACGACTTGAAAACCGTCAGAGTCTTCATTCCTTGGATTTATGTCTTGTGTATTATTTTCTTGTGTGTTATTTTCTTGTGTGTTGATTTGACTGCTGAAGGTTTGTGTCAGTTCAATCTCTCCCTGTGGAGACGTTTCTCTTTCGAGCGGTGGGAAATCTTCTTGGCTTTGAACACTTACTGCTGCTGCTATTGGTGTCGTCGATTGTCGTCGACTAGGGCATTTATTTGCCCAGTGGTTGTTTTGGCCACACGCTGGACAATTGGTCTTTCTCCCCGGCATCGTGATCAACACTCTGTGGTTATTGTTCGTTATACCGGGAGTGTAGATCCGTATATAATGGGGAACTTCCTTTGTTGGGTTGCAGAGCGCTCCCCACTTGCCAGCCCCATTCTTTATCCTAAAGACCTCAGCCTTGTCGTCTCCTGTAATACTGTGCACCAGTTTTTTAACTCCCTGAGGAGCAATCGTGACAGGTAGCCAGTGGATGGTCAGCCTGTCCCTTTCTTTGTCTAGATGTTGTAGTGATATGTCTATCCCTAGACTTGGTATAGAAAACTTTTTGCCGTGTATCTTGTCATACACGGCTTTCTGAACCTCTGCTGACAGGTGAAAGTACCACCTAGTGGGAACTTCGAACCTATGCAGGTCCACGACTCCCCCAAAAGGTACACCTCCTGGACCAGTTAGGGCACTCATAATAAGTGCAGGTGTTGCTTTAGCAGCCGCCCCGGGACCAGTTATGGATTACACTATCGTTCCGGACTGGTGGAGTAGCTGGACATCGTAGTCATTTATCGAGATCCCGACATCAGTGATATTCGAATACATATTGAAAATTTGTTGTTTCAGGTAATAATTCCGGGGAAATATCCAGAAAATCAAAAACCAACGAATATCACCACAAAATCCGGAAAAAATACACAATTTCACACTGCGGCTTCCACAACAACAATACTAGTTTTTAAAATCTCGGCACTGTGTTACTGTTCGTTCCCCAGGTCTCACAAAAATTACTTTAATTGTATGTATATGTAAACGATTCGGTTGTTTATCTCCTTATAAAAAATCTTTAGTAACAGGCGAAAGATTTATTCGTTTGTGAAGAGAAACCAGAACCAGCCGGTTATCATAGGCGAAAGATTAGTTAGAGTCATACGTTGTGAAGAGAAACCAGAGCACTTAGAATAAACAAATGTTACGTCATAAAAGTATCATAATAAATGATACTATTTTAATAATAAGTATAGAACTAACATGTTGATTATAAAATATAATTATGGAAAGATTAAACAAATTTTTTTGTTTGTAAATTAGAACTTTTGTATAGTCTTATAGTTTCTAACATAACACATTAATATTTTCTATATTTAAATGAACAGTGTAAAATTTAATAAGTTAACTAATATATTATAGCTAGCTTATTATTTATTTGTTTATTATTCTAGTAATTTCCCTTGTAACAATATTAGATGTTTATGTCCCTTACTCATTGCATATCTAATCCTGGAATGTCAAGCATTCTTTGCCCACATTGTCAAAGAACATTTCAAGCCAAAATAGGCCTTATCAGCCATCTTAGAACTCACGGCTCCTTACATTCAACCCCACTTGATGAAATGAATAGTCATCATTGTCACGGTTCTGAAGTTATGGGCTTATGTTTGAATGATTGGTTGCTAATTGTATACCCCAAGTCCATGTTTTCCATCCATGATCTCTTTATAAACCTTGTTGTCCGACCTTATCTTGACATTTAGGTCAACCATCAGCATTTCTTTTTTTTTTTTTTTTTGCGTATCCTTTTACATGACTTAGCTGTCAACAGCAGCATCTTTCAGCTGTCTGTTGATCTCTTGGCAAGATTACGCTCAGTAGTTTGCCATTGCTTTCTGAGCGGCCGGCTCAGTATCCGCAAGTCACAAGCGGGGGTCGAACCACCTCAGTTCTCGCTCCGCTGCGAGACTCTGCGTGATAAACGGGATTACAGAGAGAAAGTGTTGTAACCCCACAGCCAGAGAGACCGGCTCAGCATTTCTAGGGGCACTTATAACATCACATGAAAGATGTACAACAGAGATTAAGAGCAGAATAGGGCAGGCAAACGCCGCATTTCAGAAAACGAAGAGTATCTTATGCAAAAAGTCGCTGTTTGATAGTCAGCCCAACAAGAGAAGGGACCACTGGGTCCGACGGCATGGCAAAATTGTAGCAACCTCAACATTGAAAGTGGGAGAACAACATTCAAAGTGGGAGAAGAAATAAACTACATGCTATACGCCGCATTTTCGAGGCTTGGATCCTGAACTCTATGTTGGAAGCCGTCCTGTTCGGATGATGAATTTCAGGTAGTGGTCCTACTCATGTAGATCTAGACCTGACTTGGTGAAGATTGAATGGAGCACTTTTTGAGTGAGCACATTGTTGAGTGATGCCCTTGATAGAGTAGTGCAGAAACTTATCCACCTGCAAAAAGGTCCATTTGTCTCATAGGAGAGGTAATCTTTATTTAAACATTTACCTGCCACAAATGGACAGAAAACCAAGAGCCAACTTATAATGTTCTACTCAGACTTGGAACACTAAGACTACAGAACATACAGCAATTAATTGATAGCCAGAGGGATTCCCAAAGCTAGATGTGGAGAACCCTGAGTGTAGACATTTTTTTTTTTTTTCAGATCATCCATGCCAGTAAAAGAGGAGCAGCACATGCCACTGGGAAAAAAATATAGCTGTGATTGTACACATGAAATGCTGTTTAATTACCATTATATGTATATGTCCTTGTTTTATTACAGGAAATTGTACTTTTGAATGTAATTTACCAATTGCAAGTTTGTGTTTATTAAATCATTAAAAAAATGAAATGAAGAACAAAATAAGTCGCTATCGATGAATGTAAGGAAGAGAGTGCTGAAATGCTATATACTATATAGAACCAGTTTTGCTGTATGGCAGCGAATCTTGGAAAGTAAATGAACAAATTAGGAAGAACTTAGAAGCAACAGAGATGTGGTTTTTAAGACGAATGTTGCGAATTCCTTGGACTGCCAGAGTAACTAACAACGATTGCCTGAAAGAGGCTAATGAAACTAGAAGAACACTATATACAACAATAAGAAAGAGACAAACAGCTTTCTTTGGTCATGTGATGAGAAGAGAGGCATTGGAGAACATCGTGACAACTGGACAGATCGAGGGGAAGAGAGGCAGACCAAGAGAAATGCTGGACGGTTTGAGACGGTGGCATGGAGGAATATCATCAGCAGAGTTGATCCAGAACGCCAAAGACCGAGATCTGAGGAGAGCCATGAACGCCTACGTAAGCCGGCACGGCACTTGATGATGATCAGCATTTCAATATTGTTTTTCCTATTACCCTTTCTTATTGCCTACAGTGCTTTTGAACCTTCATGAAATATTTCCCTTTAGCTTATTCATCCTTATCATTTGTTGATGCATAACACTGGATCACTTTCACGTTTACTTTTTGGGGATTTTTGGTAGCTCTAAATCTTGCTGTTGTTATTGCAGATCTCACTGTTTCCCACTCTGTTCTTTCTTTGCCGTTTTTTGGTAGCACGAGGGCTGCCTTCGCTGTGAGGGATATTTTCCTCTGTTTTGGAGGAGATCAGCACTGTTTCGCCAATATTTAAAAGCTTTTGTCTACACATTTCTATCTTCTTTCGTATAATCCCAATAATCTAATCTCATAATTTGTAGTTTCCACTACCACTGCTGCTGCCTGTGTGTGTGTGTATATATATCTATAACACTTCGTGTGTCAATTCTGGAGATTCTCCTAGATCAGTGGTTCTCAAACATTTTTGGCCCATGCCCCCCCCCCTTTACCATATGTTCAGAACGCCACCCCCCCCCCCCCTTCGAATTTCCTCCCTATAAATCCCCCCCCCCCCCATCCACCCTTACAAAGTATACATAAAAATAGAAGCTAAATTTAATCACACATACTAGAACAAGTCTAGACATCTACATAAAACGTGATTTGCGGGTCTACTTACGTTATAAAACGAACTTCATTAGGGCGAGAAGTACAGAACTGTAAAATATAGAGGGGAAAACTATATCAAGTAACTGGTTCTTGTATTAAAGCGATCTTGAAATAATCTTAATTCCCCCCCCCCCCTTGGAAACCCTAAAATTTGGGGGGGGGGGGGGGGGGTGTGTGTGTAGGGAGATTCCTCACCGGTTGAGAACCACTGTCCTAGATGATAGGATTTAAGTCGGCGATCCTTATGGTTTTATCTGCGTCGCATCATACCTTGTCTAGAAGAACCTTCTTTCTTGTTGGTTGACTGAATTATTTGTATTTACTGGTTCATGTTTCATTGGATTGTACGGCTAAAATTGTCTATAGGCTTGGGTAGTAAGTCCCACGTCAACCATGGCATGGATGAATATCGTTAGCAGAGTTGATCCAGAACCCCAAGGACTGGGGCTTGTGGAGAGACATGGACATCTACGCCAGTTTGGCAAGGCACATGATATTGATAATTCTTGATACACGGCCGCGTATGACCATGGCCTATATGGAAAGCTAAGAACAGTAACTTCGTAACTTACTGGGACCCAGTGTATGTACATTTTCTAAGGTGGCGTATGCGAGGAGATTGGAGCACTTACACACATACACGTTCTCTCTCTCTCTCTCTCTCTCTCTCTCTCTCTCTCTCTCTCTCTCTCTCTCTCTCTCTCTCTCTCTCTCTCTCTCCTCCTCTCTCTCTCTCTCTCTCTCTCTCTGTCTCTCTGTGTGCGCGCGCGCGCTCTCAGACCTACAAAAGATTATGGTCCTAATCATTGGCCACAGTTGAGTCAAGAACCGATATCACGGCATGCGGGCCATTTCCATACTTGCTCCGTCCTCATCTACAACAGCCAGCGAAGAGTGCTAATACTGATGATAACAGTAGCAGTTTGATTATATGTAAAGCCTTTCCTCGGAGTTTTGAGCGTCGGTTAGATCCTCTGATCACTCCCTGCAGCATCATTCTCTCCAAGTCGTGATGCTCTTCTCCTTCTTCTACAAGATTTCAAAGGATCCCGCCAACATCTGCCTTATCATGCACCAACACCCCACCAATGGGCGCAGACCCAGCCAATCTATCCGCCTGCTTGTAACGGCCACTCCAGCATGCCCTGGGGGACAAAATCCAACAGAGGCTTTCTATTTTTATTTATTGTTCTTTGGAAGTCTGCCACTTTGCCCGAAGCATGCCTTTCTTATCATACTTTGTTTGTCTGTTATAATCACGACAAGCTTGTGCTGTTTGTACCAGTGTAGCCAGCGTGTCAACTTGCCCGTAGTATGTGGACCCTGTGTTCTTTTAGTAACTGTCTCCTGGTAACCAATATTTTAGATCCGATCCGCTACTTGTCCTAACACTTCACATATCCACAGCATGCCCTGCTACGGGACAAGTGTATTACGAGTATATTTTTCAGAACCACGTAAGGACGGATAAAGAGAGATTAGGAACGACCAAACATGTTTTCAACATCATGATATCAGTATTAATATCTAAGAAATACCCAAAGGTGATCCGAAAATTTGGCTTGCGACCTGACATCGTACCTCGCTCCTCGTCAGCCAAGCAGCTAACGCTGATTGAGCTGACAGTCCCATACGAGTCAAATATTGAGGAGCAGCATACCTACAAGATACTCCCGTGTGTTGCCGGGGCCCAAAAGGGAAGCAAAGAATAGCAACACTGCAGACTACCACGCATGTCGTAAGAGTCGACTAAGGAAGCTTGATGGTTCTGTCGCCCTGCTACTGAGTGAGTGCGTGGCGCGACACTGTGAGCTGTGAGTTTCGTGTGAAATGCTTTTGAATCTGCCCAAGGTTTTTGGAACGTGACTGCATGTTCGGTGCGATGGCAGATGGCTATGTCCTAGAGTTGACCGGTTTTTGCCTTATGGAGAAATGCGTGGCTGCTGGGCTTCTGGTTGACTGCCACTGCCATCAACGATGAACTGTATTTCATGGACTGTGTGGGTGAACATCTAGGAAACATCCAAATGGGGAAAATGACTGCCGATTCCATCAGAAATGAACTGGGTGGTTTGTGGGGGACTATTGTGTTGACATTCTATCGGCGGCATTATGCACAGTGTATCTGTGCAGGCTGTTGTTTGTCGAGACTCCTGTCTTTTCCACTTTTCACATTGGGCAGTGGGGAGCGTTTTGTGTGATATTCACACAATGGGGACGACCCGTTGTTGTGAAGTTGGAACTGCGACTAACTAACTAATACCTACAAGATAGGGAAGTACGGTGACATGGTCGTTAGTCTTAAACTGGAAAGATACACTGACAGGCTATTCGCCGTAGAGGTAGGCGCAAGAGGTCCAGTCTCCCACTCCGCGTATGATGTTCTAAAACAAATGGGCAATATGGGACAAGCAAGAACTCGGGCACAAAAACAACTGGGTGAGGCAGCCGAAACGGCCTCGTGCTGGCTGCGGAATTGCCGGAACCTGGATGGGACAAGTCTTGAAACTAGTCTGGACAAAGTGGTAACTGCAGAACGACTAACAATCCCTCAACTAAGAGCAAGAACTTGCAACGTCTCGTATCGACTCCATAGCCTTCCCTCCGAGGGAGGGTAGTGAATCTAAGGACTGTGCTGTGCGACTGTGCAGTCGTCATTCATGCAAATGTCTGCCGAAGTCCAACCTCCATATTAGGGCGGTAGATGTCCGTAATTCGCAATCAGCTGTAGAGACCAAGAGGTGGATTGAAAACCCAAAGGAAGAACCGGCTTCCCAGTAGAGAGCGTCGCTGTGAACGGGTCACGAAGAAGGAACACGGCAACAGAGACGAATGGGGGTGATAGAGGCCGTGGCTGGGGATGAAGCAGGCTCATCACGACCACAGGTACTAAGGGGCAGGCACGGGATGCACAGACTCGCCTCACTAAGGGAGGGGTGGGGATTTGAGAGCGGACATGTTAACAGCTAATGGACAAGCACCAGGGGCGTCACTAGGGGGGTGCGGGCCGCACCGGGTGACACCATCAAGGGGTGACACCAAAATAAAAAAATTGCAAATTTGACAAAGCAGACATAGCTCTGTCTAGTCGGGTTTCATAACCATTCATTGTTAATTTTAGAAATTTTAATGTTAAATAACAAAAATTTAACTTTGTCCGAGTTTGTCGAAGTTCTTTATTTATGTTTTATCTGAAGTATTGAAGTTATATTGTTCAATTTATTTTCTTTCTTATGTCCTTATTAACTTTTTGACTTATTTTACAAACATTACTATATGCGATTATATATGGTACAGGAACACTCGGAAGAAGACCATGGTGAAAGTCTAGAGGGGTGACACCAAGAGTTTACCGCACTGAGTGACACCAACCCCAGTGACGCAACTGACAAGCACGATAACAAGGACAACGAAATCGACCGAACGTCTCGTACGGCAGGGGAAAGACGCCCTAGAGAGTGTTAAGAGGATAAACGGGCCGAAACATTCGAGGAAGGGGGATTACTTCTGCCGATCAGAAGCCCCCTGCCGTGTTTGCTCCGCGGTGGAGTTTTTATTTTTTATTTTTTATTGTAGTCTGTTCAGAAAAGAATTCCTTCATTCACGATCAGTTTTTTTAATGAAAACTGTCTGTTGCATCATTATGAAAGTTTTCCTGCCGTCTTATATTTACCCCCACCCAATTAAAACTTAAATCATCGAAAGCGGCGACATTCCTTTGATGTTTTGGCGAAAATATAGTGAATTCATGCTATAGTATGTTCCGATTTGAATGCCTTCATTCACGATCAATTATTTTGAAAACTGTCTGTTGCATCGTTATGAAATTTTTCCAGCCGTCTTATATTTAGCCCCACCCAAGGAATATGTCTTTGATAGGTCCAAAAACAACTTAAATCATTGAAAGCGGCGACATTCCTTTGATGTTTTGCTGAACAACTAGTGATTTCTCGCTAACAATGTTATGTTTACGGTAATGGTGACCTGCAAATTCAGATGACACACAAAGGCGTATCCGGATTCGTATGGGAGTGGGTGCAATGAAAGAAGTAGCTTACAATCGACAGAGTCGGCTGCATTGCACCAGGTTTTTATCCCATATGGCTCAGTTTCTTTCCGCAGCGCGGAAAGCGTCGCGCAAAGCACGAACTCCGTAGCTCCAGCGACGACCCTCGGGAGTATCTGAAAATAAAATGCTCTCTTGAAATGAAGGACGCGGCCCGGAATCGAACATACAACCTTCGGAGTCCGAGTCAGACGGCTTGACCACTTCACCACGGAGAATCCCGAGACGGGTGCAATGTGTAATATTAGTAAAGACAGAGAATTTACAGAGGCACGGGGTAAATAATTTGTAAATTAACAGGAAAGTAGAAGGAATATATTTCTTACCTTATTTTTCATTTCCTTCTTGTTTCTTCAGCTGCTGGTTAATAAAGTGTACACAAGTATTCATGTTAGCTTTTTATATTGAGTTCGTGAAAGCTTCCAAATAGCTGTGCGTTAATGTGCGTATGGAGTGACCAGAAATGATACCGCAATTTAGTCATCATGTGTCCATTTTTAAGGATCTGTTCAGCTGTCTGTGTAGTTTGTTCACACGTACACATGGGTGACAGACCCGCTTTGAGTCTTCGTGAAAGACTGTCTACTCTGCTGTTTACCGTTCAGAGACGGAACATGATTACTTGTTTTGCATTATGAAAATAGTTGTCAGTGTTTCTTTTATATTGAAGCAACTCCCCCCGATGTGTCTCCACCTTGCCGTGGTGGGGGAGCTTGCGTGTCCCATTGACCCCATCTGCTTGCCGATGGATGAAAACTACATATCGGACAGCTTATGGGATAGGGGCCAGATTAAGAGAGACACAACCTGCCGCTCTGCAGGTAGACTGAGGATAGCAGTCAAAAGATTAAATCAGGTACACGAAGGCAGAAGACCTTGGCCCGGACAATACTCTAAGGCTCTCTGTCGAGGGCTGTGGCTGAAAGCCTCTAAGCCACAAACCCTCGGATCTGAGAGTCGGGCCGATACCCACCTACCGAAAAATAGAGGTGAGATACTGAGCAAGCTACATGCTCAGGTCTGATACATGTTCGAAGGCTCTCAGCTGGGGGATATGAGGGATTCCCGGATGAGAGAGCCTGGCCGTTTCTCGTTCACTGCTGCACGAAGGTAAGGTGCTGAGCCGGCAGCACATGTAGCCTACCTCGTGAGCGAGTACAAAAAGTCAGAAAAGTGCTCCAGTCGAATGAAATGGTTACGAAAACTGTCTGTATCTAACTCATAGAGTGTAGACAAAAGTGGAAAAACGTCTCAATAACACGAAATGGAACGCACGGCGAGCGAACCTATTGCGTGGTCCGAAGTCAAAAGCAAAAGCTTACCGAGTGGATGTCGCTGGCAGTCTGACCATTCCTGGTGTGTGCTTGAGCGACCAGTGGCAAGCGAGACGCCCAACACATGGAAGTGAGGAACTGAAGCAACCATGAGCAGGACGTGGCAACTCCTCTGGTGATCCCAGTCTCAGAGCAATATGTGCCAGCTCTGCAATTATGGAAGCCTCCTTGGATAGCGAGGGAATGCCCATGGTCTGCCCCTGCCTTCCCTTGAGAGCTGATGTCGTTGACCGTTCTATCTTGACCAGCTGAGATGTGGGCGGCATCACAACAATAAGTCTAACGCGCCTCGAAACCCGAGGAAGGCTAACCTCATTAAAAAATTCCCGCCGAAGCCGGAAGTGCCGTCCTACGGGTGGGAAAATAAAAATTGTCACTACGCATTTACGTCCGAGTGAAACGTCTCGTCCGAATGTCTCTTGTGCTAGGCACAGCTCTGACTACCTAGTTTCCGAATGCCGCTCTTGCTCGGAACAGCTCTGACTAGGTAGTTCTCCTAATGTCCTTCGTGCCTGGAACAGCTCTGAAGGGCACAGAGACAAGCACATGTCCGAACCGAAAACTCGCTGAATGGATACCGTCTGCAGACTGGCCTGGTTTGTGCGGGAGCGGACCGTGGTGAAGGAACGCCCAATATATTGAAGTGAGGATTTAAAGCAGCCATGAGCAGGTCGTGACGATTCCCCCGGTGAGCCCAGCACCAGGCGCTATGTGTCTGCCCTGCAACTATGGAAGCAACCTTGGATGGCGGAAAATGCTATGGACTGTCCCCGCCTTCCTTTGAGGGATGACCGTTGTCTTCGACCGTTCCAACTTGGCCAGCTGGGTTGTAGATAGCACCACAAAAGTGAGAGTCTCCCAGGAATGCTACCTGGTCAAAAAAGCACGCTATCGTCGGATGTGTTGGCCTACGGGTTTCGGCCCAAGGGCGCATAACAGGCACACCGCAATCACATCTGAAAAAATACTCCGGATGAACGCAAAGAAGAGAAGAAGATATTGAGGCAAAAAAAAAAAACACACACACACACACTAGGTAGATAGGTAGGTAGGTAGGTATGTAGAGGTAGGTAGGTCGGTCGGTGGGTCGGTGGGTCGGTCGGTCGGTCGGTCGCTAGATAGATAGATAAATAGATAGATAGATAGATAGATAGATAGATAGATAGATAGATAGATAGATAGATAGATAGATAGATAGATAGATAGATAGATAGATAGATAGATAGATAGATAGATAGATAGATAGATAGATAGATAGATAGATAGATAGATAGATAGATAGATAGATAGATAGATAGATAGATTAGATAGATAGATAGATAGATAGATAGATAGATAGATAGATAGATAGATAGATAGATAGATAGATAGATAGATAGATAGATAGATAGATAGATAGATAGATAGATAGATAGATAGATAGATAGATAGATAGATAGATAGATAGATAGATAGATAGATAGATAGATAGATAGATAGATAGATAGATAGATAGATAGATAGATAGATAGATAGATAGATAGATAGATAGATAGATAGATATATAGATAGATAGATAGATAGATAGATAGATAGATAGATAGATAGATAGATAGATAGAAGCCGGGCCTTGTCAGCTAGTTTATTTATATAATCACGTTTCATGAAAGAACCCCCATTTGGAGACACCTCTGAACAATCCCATTTAACTTCGCGCTGTTTGTTTCAAAACGAAAATCATGAGAAAATTTAAAAAAATGCGGGGATGTGTCTTGGTGAAGCTGTAATACTGTTAAAATGGTGGACTTAATCTCAGACCCGTAATTTATATACCGCATATAAACAAACTTTGAAATCTGCTGTACAATCTCCAGAACAAATATTTTTTTGTTGGGTGGACATAATGATAAGGTTACATGCTAAATCTCATCATTTTCCCTCAGTTGGTTACTAAAATATTGAATTTTATATTGAGGCAACAAAAAAAACAAAAAAACATAATATAACAAGCTAGCTTTACAGTAAAACTCGTCATTTCGGGTAACGACACAAGTACAAGACGTAGCCAGATTCGTATGGGAGTGGGTGCAATAAAAAACAAAGTCGCTTAAAAGTCGATAGGGTCGACAGCATTGCACCAGGTTTTTCCCCATATGGCTCAGTCTCTTTCCGCAGCGCGGAAACTGTCGTACAAAGCACGAACTCCGTAGCTCCAGTGACGACCCTCGGGAGTCTCCGAAAAAATGCACTGGTGAAATGAAGGACGCGGCCCGGAACCGAACACACAACTTTCGGAGCCCAAGTCAGACGGCTTGACTACTTCACTACGGAGACTCCCGAGATATGTGCAATGTGTAATATTAGTAAAGACAGAGAATTTACAGAGGCATTGGGTAAATAATGTGTAAATTAACAGGAAAGTAGAAGGAATATATGTCTTACCTTATTTTTCATTTCCTTCTTGTTTCTTCAGCTGCTGGTTAATAATGTGTACACAAGGAGTCATGTTACTAGGATGCATTTAGCTTTTTATATTGAGTTCGTGAAAGCTTCCAAATAGCTGTGCGTGCGTGTGTCAATTTTTAAGGATCTGTTCAGCTGTCTGTGTGGTTTGTTCACACATACACATGGGTGACAGACCCGCTTTGAGTCTTCGTGAAAGATTGTCTACTCTGCTGTTTACCGTTCAGAGACGGAACATGATTTACCGTTCAGAGACGGAACATGATTATTACCTGTTTAGCACTATGAAAATAGTTGTCAATGTCTCTGTAGTGGGCTTTCTTCTTAAAGGCCAAGCCGTTGGCCCTCTTTTAATTGAAGTTTATAGATTGATTCGTATGTTCGTGTGTTGTCCTCTCATTTGACAACGTGTTTGTTCTCACTTTTCTTGGAATGTCACACTATGTCAGTTTCCACCGCAATACTACTCTTCTGTTGGTATTCAATGTTTTTGTTTTCAATACCAGTTGTTTGTCACCGCTGAGGGCTTGCGGAATTGAAAATTCATCACTGTGGAATACAAACTGTTGCCATTGACATTGTGCTGATGCTGTAATGTTTAGGGCCTGCAATTCTTCTGAATAGTTGGAGCAAAATATCCCAGTAAGTGTGCACGTGGATTAAGGTATACGATCTGCCCAGACCCTAATCGGTCGATTCCAGTAGGTTGATGACTGCTCTCGGTCGCATAAAAATCGATCCATCCTTTCTCCAATAGTCCTCTTCCTCTTTCAACACATGGTCCTCACATTTTCCCCAGCAACTTTTATCAATATTTAATAGCGCGGACTGGGTTAGTATCTTGACGTCAGACAATTTGAATTTAGTATTGTCAGCTGCCACATGTCCTTTAATTTTAGCCCACACAAGTTCTATTGGGTTTAAATGAGAATGGTACGGCGGAATTCTCAAGCACCTATGGCATTGCCCTTCTATCAACTTGTCGATTTTATATTTCTTGCTTTTTTGCGCTTGGTTTACAAGGGACAACAACTGTAGCTTGAAATATGCTTCTGGAAATGGTATATTTTCCCTACGGAGCCATATCTGTATTGCTTCCTTTGTGCTCGATGCCGTAGGTATTTTGTCTTCTTGGGCAACAACATTGTGATATGATGCATTGTCCATGATTAGACAAGACGGTCTATCAAGGGATGGAAGTAATGTATTCTCGAGCCAATCTCTAAATACATTACCATTCATTTAATTATGATAATCCCTATTGTCTGTATGCTTTGATACGAACACGAGTCCAGCATTCTGTAGTAAGACATTATGAGTACTACTAGCATAGGCTATGACCAAACACTGTCCTTTACTATGTGGAATATATCGCTTTATCTTTCCATCCACTGATTGCCATTCCTTTTCACTTGTGTGGTGCGCATTGATCCACGTCTCATCCAAATACACTATGTCATAATTTTTTTTGTGCATTTCCCTTATTTCACGTAGGTATCTGCTTCTCATGGCTCCTAAATGCGGTTGCTCGCAAAGGGTATTTCTACATCCCTTGTACTTTCTAAAAGTGAAGCCTAATGTCCTTATAATTTTCCACAAAGTTGTTTTGGATAGCTCTATGCTATTGTTCTTTCTCAACCAAACCCTAAGTTTTCTTAGTCACTGTTTCTTTGGCATCCAGCATTTTTATAATAGCCTGCCTTATGACATCCTTGTCAAAGCTGTCTACAATTGCCTTTCTACCTACCGTTTGCTTATCGCGTGTTGGTTTCATTCCAGATTTTTGCACCCATCGACGAAATGACCGTTTACTCAAATCCAATGCATGCACTGTTCTTTTTCGGGATTTGTAACAATATTAAACAGGTTCCTGCGATCAGCTTCTTGATAAAAATATGTGTACAACTTCATAGCGATGCTTTGAAGTGTACAAAAATGTCACATTCAATCCCATTGAACAATATTTACACATTCAAATATTAGCTATTAATATTATATTAATGGTAAGATTTATTTATATATTTATTTATATAATCACATTTCATGAAAGAACCCACATTGACGACATCTCAGAACAATTCAATTTAACTCCGCGCAGTTTGTGCCACAACGTGAAACACGATACATTTTTTTTAAAAAGCGTGGATGTGTATGGGTGAAGGTGTAATTTAAAATTATGGACCCGTAAATTATATACCGCATATAAACAAACATTGAAATCTGTTGTACAATCTCCAGAAGAAAAAAAAAGTGTGTTGGGTGGACATAATGATAAGGTTATATGCTACATCTCATAATTTTCCCTCAGTTGGTTACTGAGATATGGAATTTTATATTGGGGCAGACAAAAGTAAACGGACTATACTAAAGAGACAACGCATTAAAAATGAGAACTGTCAAAAGTTATGTATATTTAACACCACTACAGGTATATGGAAGCCTGAACAATGAACAAGCAATTTCAATTAGGAAGTCGAATAGAGACCCTGGATATGTGGATATACAGAAGATTATGTCGTATATCATGGAAGCAAAAACAATCAAATACAGAAGTTCTAGGGGGAAGGACTGGGGGGGGGGGGGGGGAAGGACTGGGGAGGAAAAGAGAGTTGATGAAAATGAAAGAAATAAAAAAAAGAAGCAAGTAAAATATTTATGTCACGTTTAAAGACATAACACGATACAAGTGGGATGATAACGTCAAGGGATAGACGAACAGCGGTCTGACAGAATGTACAACCAAGGCGAGAAACAGACAGTGCTAGAGATTCATTACAGCCAATCTTCATTGTGGGCACGGCACCTTATTGATAGAAGGGCGGACAACTAACCAATGAGAAATCCCCCAATGTAGTCAAGCCCGCTCCGACATTTAAACTGACCCGACGACTTGTCACATGACTTCCTGTCTGCCCGTCTGCTCCCGGTGATCAGCTCGGTCGCTGTTGCTGCACCCATGGTCTCTGGAACTATGTTTTGTCAGGAATAACATGCCACGGTCATCATTTTCTGAACATGGATGCCGTTTTCCACAGACTATGGAGTGTGGAAATATATGGCTTTCTGTTGTTAGCGACTAGTGATATGCTGATCTCCCGACACCCATCGAGCGGCGGCCCTGGTTCATCAGCTGAACTAAACAAAAACAACCAGAGAAACGCGTTAGTTTCAGAAACATACGATTTCAATTCTAGCGGTCTTACCGGATCAAGGTTTACCTGTAAGATAGTAACTGAGTTTATGATTTATATATAATGCACTCACGCACGCATGCAAGGACACGCGCTCACACAAACACAGAGAGAGGTAGAGAAAGATATGAATAGAATGTGGTGGAACTGCGGTAAATAAAGCTGTGGAAATGTAAACAGTATAAAATAACACAAAGTAATGCAGCTTTACAGAACAGAATTACGACACATACAGGACGTTGCAGCGATTAGCCTTCATCAGCAAACAAATGCATGCACGAAGCACAACATATAGTACAGGAGAAGATCCTCTGGTGACTACATTAAGGCATAAGGACGGGATGAGAAGAATTAAAAGATGAAAAAATGATTGATAGCAATGAAGAGAAAATGAAAATATGAATAAAAATGTTGCTTATACATCAGAGTCCCAGGCTGTACTACTACCACAAATGTATTTTTTATCCTCTTTTATACTTAGCCGTGGGAGTCTGTGGGTCATGGGGACCGAGGTAGGGGATGATACCAGGGTAGTGGATGGTCAAGGTTCAGTGAAAGTCCCAGGTAAATAAGTGGAAGTGGTACGTGAAAAAAGAGGGCAGGGAGAGAGAGTGAGTGAGTTGGGCAAGGAAAAAGCAGCACCAACTACACAAAAATATCAGATGACTGAATTGTTGCAGATGCCTGCTCAAGACCAGGCACATGAAAAGGGAGGGAGAGGGAGATGCACACAATCTGTTTCAAAATAAGGTGTTTTTCTTTTCATGCAATTCCCACCCCTTCCCACCTTCTGTCTTTTTTTAAAAATATTCTTACACGTGTCTTACTGACAAGCCAGAATAACTGTCAGTGCACAGTAATCTGCTGTACCTAATATGTTTGACCGGTGCAAAGTCACTGCCGTACCTAACATCTTTGCTTGGTGCAGTCTCTGTTATACTTTACCAATTTAGTGTCAAACAAAAAGTGGGGTTGGACTAAGTATGAGTCTCAATCAAATCAACAAGTATTATCATGTAAATTTCATTTCACTGAGCATTGAAATTGTGGAAGATTAGATACCGCTACAACAACAACAACAAAACTGATAACTGCAGTACAGCGATGTATTGTCCTTCTGTCCAAATGGGAGGTCACATATATTATCCTTAACCAATACAGTTTTTAGTGTACCTCTGCTGTACCTGATGTGTTTAACCTGTGCAGTCTGTTGTACCTTACACCTCACAGGGTACTACTCACAATATGCGTCTGGTCAAGGGCTAGCGAACGTGATTCCCAATCCCACATATTGAGTTTGAAATTAGCTGCAGGCGATTTGGAAGCATTTGTGTTGGTGTGTAACAATGGTATGAGCCTTGGTCGTTCAAAAAGCAATGGCAAGCCACTGAGCGTAAACTTGCCTTGAAAATCATAAACAGCCAAAAATGGCTGTTGATTGCTACATCCTGATCAGAGCATGCAACCAACTTTAACTCATAATATAATTTGTGCAGCCTTGCAAATCGCTTATGTGGAAGGCAAGAGAAAACCACTTTATTAATTTTCCAAAAGTATGTTTATGTGAAGTCAGAAATTAGAGTTAAAGTGGGGTAGCATATTTCAAAGAAATTTCATTCCAATATTCAGACTGAATAGCATGACAGTCTGACTTATTGAAACTTTAAAAAATATTAGACATAATTCTTAAACACTATCTTCATGTTTTTTCTACAACATCCGCAAGGCAATATGAATATCAGCTGCTTCTCCATGTGGATTGTGGAGCCCAAGTGTTGGAATGGCTTTCTAGACATATCTAGGAATGGATATATCAAAATCTCTCTGGGTATCTTCCATTGCCAGGCAGATGACTTGGGGCACTATGCTGTTGCAGTGTATTGGTTCTGGGGCTCACAGTTAGACTACTTGAAGGAGATCAGCAGATGCAGGTAAGTTAATGATGCTAATCTTCTTCATCTTCTTTTGCTGTTATCTCCTACCAGGAGATTTAAATGATATACTTTTCAGGATCTCGCCACCACTCGCCACCTGTTCGTGGAGGCGAGGTCTCGGAGGTTTAACGCTGTGCCAGACGTATTGGTTACCCATTCCTCTGGAAAACACGAGGCAAGGCCGAGAGAGGGAACATGTCGTTTGGGCACCACATGTTTCTCTGAAGCTCTGCCCAGGCATTGTGATGGAATTTTGGCCACATTCCAACTCACATACTTTGGTCTGTCAAGACTGCAAGGTGCCACTCACTTATACAAGATTTGTTGAAGGCATGGGCCTTCAGCTTCTCATACCAAGCCGTTCTATTCATTGCTGTCTCTAGCAGCTCACTCCATGTCCTTCTTGTATTATTCACAAGATGTCTATTCTTGTTCTAATCTCTACAACACATAGAATCATAATGTACTAGCCAGATAGTTGTCGTCCATTGCTTTCTTAAAGCTGTTCACCCACATGTAATTTTGTCTTCCTATTGCATGATTGTCCTCCATTTTTCCCTCCAGGATATCTTTCAAAATGGAAGTTGTCATATTGGAGTTCTATGGAATTTATTGGGAAGTGTCATTTTAAAGATATATGAGATTTGTTGGGAAGTATCATTATAAAGATGTGCCTCTTTTCTGGATTTATGTCCCTCTGGGAATTGCGTTGGAGCCTGTTGGCAATGAAACACCTAAAACCCATAGAAAAAACATTGCCGACCCAGGCCTCCTCTCTGCTAGTCTGTATGAGCTGTGCTGAATCATGCCCTGCCTGCGTCCTAACGTCTCTCCACAGATGTCAAGTTCCAGTCTTCAATGAATCACCAAAAAACGAGAAGTAAATAGTAAGCTTTACTGAAAACGATCACGAGTAACAAAATGGAAGTTGCGGCCAAAACTTTTGTCAGCACGGAAATAATAAACACACACCGATGCAACTACATGGAAAACACTACATGGAAATATAAATATAGAAGTCCGGTGGAGGTCAGCGTGGCTGAATGGATAAGAGCACTTGTTCTTAACCATCCAGTGTGCTCGTGCCAAAGTATTGGGGTCAACCCCTACACTGGACAGTTGGACTAAAATGTGGACTTCTCATCCTTGACTTGGGGATGTAAATTACAAGTACCTCTGAAGTCAAAGTGGGTTCGCCTGATAGTGAGGGACACTGGTAATAGGGAAAGCTAATCCAAACGCAAAGAATCAGTCCAGTGCACTGGAAGTAGTAGCACATCTATGGACTACGCTGGAGTTCAAAGCGAGCCAGCACAAAACAAAAGTTGTTTCAGTTTCCCACATCCAGCTAGTTTTTCAACTTGGTGAAAGAAAGGAGAAACAAAGTTCCTGTGGAAATCATACTCTTGTACCGGGTCGGGAGGGAAGTTTCTACACTAACCTCGCTCCGATAGATACAAACTATTTTCAGGGCTTATAAGACCTGGATGTCGATGTTTTGGACTTAAGAGTTAAAATGCTGTCTTCTAGATCATTCACAAACCAGCCGACCAAATGTGGATTTATCATTACTGTTCATAGAGTTTTATTGAGTCAAGAACTGACATCACAGCACTCGGGACATTCCCATTCGTGCTTCATCTTCATCTTCAACAGCTAGGGAAGAGTCCCACTACTAACGGTACCAGTAGCAGTCTGATTATGTGTCCATCTGGCCTTTCCTCGGAATTCATAAACACCAAGGAACTGCAGTAGCATACTGAGTAGACACTCGACTGCCCAGTGGTCATGGATTCGAATCTGCATTGGGAGAGATTGTTAAAACTAAAAAAAAAATGAGCAAGTGTAAAATGGCTACTAGGAGATGTCTTGGGAAGTAAAAGCAGCTGGAGTTATATTGACCACTTCAGCCACTGATACTGACCACATCAGCCACTGATACTGACCACATCAGCCACTGATACTGACTACATCAGCCACTGATACTGACCACTTCAGCCACTGATACTGACCACATCACCCACTGATACTGACCACATCACCCACTGATACTGACCACATCACCCACTGATACTGACCACATCACCCACTGATACTGACCACATCACCCACTGATACTGACCACATCACTCACTGATACTGACATCAGCCACTGATACTGACCACATCAGCCACTGATACTGACCACATCAGCCACTGATACTGACCACATCACCTACTGATACTGACCACATCAGCCACTGATACTGACCACATCACCCACTGATACTGACCACATCACCCACTGATACTGACCACCTCACCCACTGATACTGACCACATCAGCCACTGATACTGACCACATCAGCCACTGATACTGACCAATCAGCCACTGATACTGACCACATCAGCCACTGATACTGACCACATCAGCCACTGATACTGACCACATCACCCACTGATACTGACCACATCAGCCACTGATACTGACCACATCACCCACTGATACTGACCACATCAGCCACTGATACTGACCACATCAGCCACTGATACTGACCACACCACCCACTGATACTGACCACATCAGCCACTGATACTGACCACATCAGCCACTGATACTGACCACATCAGCCACTGATACTGACCACATCACCCACTGATACTGACCACATCACCCACTGATACTGACCACATCACCCACTGATACTGACCACATCACCCACTGATACTGACCACATCACCCACTGATACTGACCACATCACCCACTGATACTGACCACATCACCCACTGATACTGACCACATCAGCCACTGATACTGACCACATCAGCCACTGATACTGACCACATCAGCCACTGATACTGACCACATCAGCCACTGATACTGACCACATCAGCCACTGATACTGACCACATCAGCCACTGATACTGACCACATCACCCACTGATACTGACCACATCACCCACTGATAATGACCACTTCAGACACTGATACTGACCACATCAGCCACTGATACTGACCACATCAGCCACTGATACTGACCACATCAGCCACTGATACTGACCATATCACCCACTGATACTGACCACATCACCCACTGATACTGACCACATCACCCACTGATACTGACCACATCACCCACTGATACTGACCACATCAGCCACTGATACTGACCACATCACCCACTGATACTGACCACACCAGCCACTGATACTGACCACATCACCCACTGATACTGACCACATCAGCCACTGATACTGACCACATCACCCACTGATACTTACCACATCAGCCACTGATACTTACCACATCAGCCACTGATACTGACCACATCAGCCACTGATACTGACCACTTCAGCCACTTATAATGACCACATCAGCCACTGATACTGACCACATAAGCCACTGATACTGACCACATAAGCCACTGATACTGACCACATCAGCCACTGATAATGACCACTTCAGACACTGATACTGACCACATCAGCCGCTGATACTGACCACATCAGCCACTGATAATGACCACTTCAGACACTGATACTGACCACATCAGCCACTGATACTGATCACATAAGCCACTGATACTGACCACTTCAGACACTGATATTGACCACATCAGCCACTGATACTGATCACATAAGCCACTGATAATGACCACATCAGCCACTGATACTGACCACATAAGCCACTGATACTGACCACATCAGCCACTGATAATGACCACTTCAGACACTGATACTGACCACATCAGCCACTGATACTGATCACTTCAGCCACTGATACTGACCACATCAGCCACTGATACTGACCACATAAGCCACTGATACTGACCACATCAGCCACTGATACTGACCACATAAGCCACTGATACTGACCACTTCAGCCACTGATACTGACCACATAAGCCACTGATACTGACCACATCAGCCACTGATACTGACCACTTCAGCCACTGATACTGACCACATAAGCCACTGATACTGTCCACATCACCCACTGATACTGACCACATAAGCCACTGATACTGTCCACATCACCCACTGATACTGTCCACATCACCCACTGATACTGACCTCATCACCCATTGATATTGACGACATCAGCCACTGATACTGACCACATCAGCCACTGATACTGACCACATCAGCCACCGGAGGCCGGTTGATCTATACAGAAATGGGTCTAGCACCACATTTCAGTGTGTCTTAAGATGTGTAAATGGGTCTGTTATTTTTTAAACTTTTATTCATAAAGTTAGTGCAGGTCCGCATGGCCGAATGGATAAGAATGCATGTTCTTAAACATCCGGTGTGCTGATGCTGAGGTTAGCGGTTCAACCCCTACTCCGGACAGCTGGACTAAAATGTTGACCTGTCGTCCTTGACTTGGGGACGTAAATTATAAGTACCTCTGAAGTTGGAGTGGGTTCGCCTCATGGCGAGGGACACTGTTAGGGAAAGCTAACCCACCTGCAAAATTCAGTCCATCACTACTATAAATAGTGTGTAAGGTCTATGCTTGAGTTCAAAGCGAGCGAGCGCAAAACAAAATTAAATAACATAAAATTAGTTGCATATCCTTTACAGGACGTCGGCAGTCAACACCAGCATGTTTTGCTGTTGTTGATGTCTTGGCAAGTTTTATGTTCATTAGTTTGCCATTGCTTACTGAACGACCGGTACCCATACCATTTTGTAAAAACCCAGCGCAACGCGGTATGCTGTCAAATCATGCGCAGTTGTGTTTCGAGTGCAGGTATGCAGGATCATGAACCACATCCGTAACCCCTTCGCCACTGAGACCGGCTTTTGAAAAAAAAAATTATTTGCATGTCATTTACAGGACGTAGCCATCAACCCCAGCAGTTTTTGGCTGTTCGGGATTCCTAGGCAAGTTTACGTTCAGTAATTTACCATTGCTTTCTGAACAACCAGCACCCATATCATTTCATAAAAAAACCAACACAGCTGTGTTTCAAATGCAGGTATGCGGGATTACGAACTGTACCCATAACCCATTCGCCACGGAGCCGGCATTAATAAAGACTAGTATCTAATTATGTAAAAATGTCTATAAATGTAAGTACAATACTGTTTCTGTCTCTTGCCCAATTGTAGTTTTGCTGTTCTACCACAGACATTTCAGCGTGTGCAGGATTAGAGCCCTGACTGTGGGATACTCACTCTCTAGTAAACACTGGTTGAATATACTAGTGAACTCAAGTACAGGTTCATTTCTCGGATCAATCTCAGTTGCTGCTGATCTGAGGCTTCTAAAGAAGGATTTGTCCTTGATGAATACCACCAGAACTGATACTGTCAGTATGATCACTCAGAATCACACAGTTGTTCGTAGAAGCAGACACAGCACTCTCTTGCATACAAAAGCAACAGAAAGCATGCCGAGGCACAGAGTGGAAATGAATGCTAGCAGAAATAAACGAGATGTGAATGAAGCTGAAGACCTTGCCGTGTTGATGGAAGGAGAAAACCCTGAATCCAAGGCTAAAATTGTAGAGCTGATCTCATCTGATTTTGCTTCAGGAAGATTCAATGATCCTGTTGTTTCACAAAAGGGTGACACCTGGAGTAATAAACTAGGCCCCAAACTGGGCAAGATGGTTCAGAATTTATATGTTGATCTGAATGCTCAGTCACAGGCAGCCCAGGTTGAAACAGCCAAGGATGAATTGGACATGGTAATGTATTTATTCTTTCTCATACATCATATTTAACTCATTCAATCCCAGAATGTTTCCCAGCAGTTGTCAAAGGTAAATGAAGTTAAAAAACTAGTAAAGGATCCTTTAAAAAAGTCGCTTAAAATCGACAGGGTCGACTTCATTGCACCAGGTTTTTATCCTATATGGCTCAGTCTCTTTCCAAAGCACGGCTGCCGAAAATGTCGCACATAGCACAAACTCCGTAGCTCCAGCGATGACCCCCAAGAGTCTGGGGGGGATGCACTCATGAACCGAAGTACGCTGCCCAGAATTGAACCCACAATCTTCAGAGCTCTAGTCAGACAGCTTGACCACTTTGCCACTTAGACTCCCAAAAAGGATCCTTTCACATGCCTAAAGGTATATGGTGCTGGCACATATTTACATCGACCAGTCAGCACTCGGTGGGTCACGTGGTCAGTAGCACACTGGCTGCCTTTACTTCCCTGGGCATTTTCTGGTACCTATTTTAGGCTGGCTCAACCTGGCAGCTCAGGTCAGTTTGCAAAAATTTGCTTGATGGGATTTCGACCATATGCTAGCCACTGCACTAGAAGGTATGTGTATAATAAATACGTTAAAACTACTGTCTAAGCTTGTGCTTGATTGAAAACTACGATGGAAAATCACCAGTACATTACTTTATTATAAGAGGCTTAAATATATACAAGATAAGTATATGTGTATAATAAATATATGAGTTAAAACTACTGTCTAAGCTTGTGCTTGATTGAAAACTACGATGGAAAATCACCAGTACATTACTTTATTATAAGAGACTTAAATATATACTAGCCACTACACTAGAAGGTAAGTGTATCTATAATAAAAAAAAAAAAACTGTCATTTACTGCCAATATAGTACCTTGCGGTGTATGGCAGAGGGGTCTTTGAGCCTGAGGAATAAAGGCCGCCTGGCTAGTGCAGTCGCCGCGAACTGTGCAGATTAGGATTTTCTTTTTGCCCCCGACAGAAAAAAATCCCGCACCTTACCGGGGATCGAACCCGGGTCTCCCGAATGAGAGTCTTGCATTCTATCCACTCGGCCAGCCGCTCCTCAATACCATAATAAATACATGAGTTAAAATTATTGTCTAAGCTTGTGCTTGATTGAAAACTACGATGGAAACTCAGCAGTACATTACTTTATTATAAGAGACTTAAATATATACTGGCAGTGCATAACAAGTAAGAGTGCACATGATGCAATAGTTGGGACTCTCTGGGAAGTGCCAGTTAACACAGCACTCATTGCTTGGGGCGCAAAGAGTTAATTAGCCAGGTGTTTGTAATGTGTTAATTAACTGTCATCATCTTCCACTTTTGCTGCCAAGTATCATGGGGAGGAATAGTAGGCACTACATCAACCAATGGACCCCACTGGATAGTGTAATTCCTTGTGATTGTACAATGCCTTTGATGTCGTCAATCCATTTTATTCTCGGGCGTCCTCTTGCTCTCATATCAGATCTTCTTTTATATAGGGCCAGTGCTGGTAGTTGATGGTGTTGCATTCTAACGAGACGGCCAAATAATTTAATCTTCTGTCTTTCAGTATATGTGGCACATGGTGTTGATACCATTGTCTGTCGGATAACATCATTTCTTATTCGGTCTTGGATAGTTAATTTGGCAGCACTCCTCAAGCATCTCACCTCGCAGGTGTGTATGGATTTTGCATAAGTGTGATTTGGATAATGTCCAAGTTTGGTGTTGGTATTATAGGGTTGGTGTGAATATTCTATTTACTGTCTGTTGCATATTTGAATGTTTCAGTACGGGTGATAGTAGATGTATAAACGCACTTACTTTTTACATCTGATTTTGATTTCTCTGTCTTTTCTGCCATCTTCTGTTATCATATTTCCAAGATATTTTAATTCTTTAACTTGTTTCAGGGATGTGCTATTTATCAGTATACTTAGTGAACCAGGAGATCTGTTAACTTGCATTACTTCAATTTTGGCTGTATTTATATTCATATTGTATCTACTGCATGTTTAAGACAGCTTATTAACTGATTCAGTGCCAAACAAAAATTAGATTTAGACCAAACATGGTACACAATCAAAGGAACAAGTTCTGTATTTCCATTCACAGAGCATTGCATTGAAACTGCGGAAGATACTATGAAACAAACAAAATAACACACTGAATCTAGTATGGCGACATATTGTCCTTCTGTTCAAATGGGAGGTCCTATTTAGCGATATATTTCGGCACTGAATCAGTTAATTTGATTATGCAGTCTGCCCTCGTCACTATAAAACAGGCACTGATCGTCTAATACAAGCTCATTTGTTGCGGGTGAATCTGTTGTTTTATCTTACGTAAAGAGTTCAAAATTTCCTGAATCTGTTCTGTCAAGGCTTACTTCTTTGGGTATTCTGTCTACGTAGATAATAAATAACTGTAACCATGAATATGTGTCGGAACATCGGTAGCGTAGTGACTAGCATACTGGCCTGCCAGCCCTGTGGTCATAGGCTGATTTTTGCATTGACATGGATTCTTATAGTGTATTTGGGTTCCCATGATGACTCAATCCAAAATTGGAACCAGGAAATAGCCTGAGAAGTGAAGGCAGCCAGCGTGATATTGATCACATGACCCATTGAATGTCGATTGGTCTATACAAGAATATGGGGCTAGCACCATATGCTCAATATACCCCCAGGTGGTTAAAGGTCCTGTACTTACTGTCAAATTTTGCCTATTGGAGTGTTTACCCTCAACAAAATGAAAGGAATATTTTATATTGAAAAATAGGTTGGCAGCTGGTCTCGGTTCGAAGCTCCGAAAGGCGGACAGTTAAAGCATTGCTTTGTTGATCCAGTAGCTTCTGCAGCTTGTCTTGTTCCAGCTTTATTGGTGTTAGATTTCCTCTGGAGTAAACTAGGCAGGCTGAGACAACAACAAAACTTTATTTTCAAAGGGTTAAGAATTGGGCACGCAGGCCAGTCTAACATTCTGCCCTTCTATCACTCTCTTTCATATATTATATCATTCACACATCATTCAAGGCTAACTGAAAACGGCAACAATATAAAAAATATGCATTGTAAAGGCATGGGAAAAATGAAAAATCAATACTACTCGACTCAGTAATAGTAATGACTGGTGTGGCACTTGTTATTAGCTATGTTGAATATACTGGCCTACCAAAAGGGGACTGGCTGTTACACTAGGGTTTTATTATTATTATTATTATGAAGGATCATGCCGCATGGGCATCACATGGTCTCTATAATTCAGATCAGGTTTTGTGCTATGGAGTAACTCCATCACAAACTACATCTGTGAAGATGGCAAGGTGCCAGTGCATATCTATCCTGATTCAGTCATGTGATTCCTCTTGGGGGTAGGGTGTAGAAGTGTATCTTGTTTGTCTTGGTTGAAAATGTTATTAACATTATCTTCATCTTGTTCCCTGCCAGATTTCTCCACACATGATCAAGTTAAGGCAACAAATTAAACATGCAGAACGAGAAATTGCACACTCTGATCATGAACTCAAAGTAGCAAATAAAAAACATGCTGACACCGTGGCCAAAGGCGGAGATACTTCTCAGTCGCTGTGGAACAAATCTAGGGTAGAAAAAAGATTGGACTACTGGATCCAGGCATGGAAGAATATGAAGAAAGAATATGAATCTACTTATACAGGTAGTATGAAATTCTTGGTTATCAAAAATCTGTGATTGTTCCATGTAGGTAGGTGGGTAGGCAGGCAGACAGGCATTTAGTTAGGTAGGTAGGTAGGAGAATTCACTCCTATTTAGTCACAAATTAACAAAACTTGACATGCCTTGTAACGTTACATGCCTTGTAACTTTACATGCCTTGAGGTGTATTGGGCATATGGTGCTTGCGCCATATTTTTATACAGCAGGTGATGCTGGCACCATCACGTTGGCCACATTTACTTCATAATTAAGACATTTCCTGGTAACCATTTTTAGGCTGGATCAACTAGGTCAGTTTAAAAAATCCACCTCGATCCGTAATCAAACTGATGACCACCTGGTTGGCAGACATGTGTGTTGGCCACTGGGCCAGCACGGCTTCCTTTAAGCCACAGTGACATAAACTAAATGCTAGTGTTCTTTCAAGGGAATTAGGAAACTAACAGGGGCAGGTGGTAGGGAACGATGCCTGACATCAGACGAGCTACTCTTTACTGGTCCTTGTACCAGCATGGACAGACTTGGCAATTCAAGGCACATTTTAACTAATACAAATCTGCTCTTTGAAAAATGTAAAAGTAGTCCCATAACAGATACTGCTGGTGAGGTGGGAAATATCAGGCCGTCACATATTTTGGGCCATGACATGAAGTGAAGTGGCTGGTACCCTTCTACCTTTTTCCTTCGCAATTTTCAAACATTCTGAAAATTGTCTGATGCCCATGTTGTGAGGCTCGGGTGACTCCGGAACCGCTGTGGTTGAAATAACAAATTCTGCTTCTGCTAGGGATTGAACCTGGAGCACTGTCTTGACAGACAAGTGCATTAATCACTATGCCAAATATGGCTCCCACGCTTTTAAAGGGCTGTGGGGAAAAGCCAGTAGTTTCAGACCAACACTACCAAAGTAACATCAGCTATTTTGACAGTAGATAAATCAATGTTAGTGTTAGCGACCTTATACAAATAGCTTCTGAGAGAATGACCTCACAACAAAGTATGTCATAAATAACCCATACTTTTGTATGCATGTGAAACATGGACATTAAGCAAACAAGCTGAGAAACATCCGGTGGCATTGGAAATGTGGTTTCTGAGGAACATGCAATGAATACCACGGATTGCCAGAAAAATGACAAAGTCCTATAAGAAACAAAACCGTAAATTGATTAGAGAAATTAGATAGTCAAGATTTTTCCAGAACATTATGAGGAGAAATAAACATTAAAAACTTTGTTAGTAACAACTGGCAAATCTGATAGCAACAGAGCAATTAGAAGGCAGAGAGATAAATACTTGAATGGCTTGGCATAATAGGGGTAAAGAACACAGTCCTAATCTATGACTGGTGTTCATATGAGATAACAATCCAATGCATCCCATGCTTATCAACATGGTAAATGATGATGAATATGATAAAGACACATCTGAGGGGTTGCATATTGAACAGAAGACTCTTCAGAAAGCATTTGTTTGTTTCATTAAAAAATATTTCTAGGTCCCAAAATAATTTGATTTTGTGTTCTTTGACACATTATTCATGCTGCCCAGAGCTTTAAAGAGGCAAATACACGCCTCTAAAACAGTCTGTGCCAATGCAGTGTAGAGAACAATATGAATGAATCACCAGAAAACAAGAAATAGAATGTGAGCTTTACTAGAACATGAATACAAGTAACACAATGGATGTTGTGGCTAAAGCCTTCATCATCACAGAATAAACAAAAACACTTCATGAAAATATAAATATAAAAATGACTTATCTGTGTCCTTGTTGTGGGCTGGGTACGTCTTTCAAATGATCAGTGCGTATGATTACTTACAATGGAGTGAATGTTAGAGAACAATATGAAGACTACAAACCAGAGCATGGTAGCATAAACAGTGGTCAGAAAATGAGGCGACCATGATCCTCATGCTTAAAGCAGGACACTAGATTCACAACACACTCAGTGAATGTGTCTTAGAAACCTGCCAATATGGGACACTACAGCAAGCACCAGAGCACATCCTCCTTGACTGCTCAGATTTTGTCATGGCATAATGGAAATCTGCCCATGGAGCAGTCCTGCAAGACTATAGATCACCCTGTTTGTGGTCACAAACAGGACAACCGACATTGGCATATACATTCATGGAGAGAACTAAACCAACACTGATAAATCTAGAGGTGAAGAAACAACACGGGTGTTGGATAGGACAGACAAAGAAAAACTGGAGAATAGTATAACCAGAACAGAATGTCCTTTATCTGGAATCCACAGGACAGATGAAATAGAAGAAGTCCTAACAACACACGGAGAAGAGAATTGGAGACAGAAATTAATAAATTTAGATTACATGGGTGGAACTGCATGAAATAGAAACAGATAAGATCAGGCTTAGAGTGAATTGGTTGAGGACATATGCTCCAGTGTGAGATTATAAGGTAAAAGAAGAAGATGAACATTTCATCACTGAATAAGTTCAGGTTGATGATATTTTTAGGCAATTAAGCGGTTCCAACCAATTTTGTGCATACAGAAAGACTTGTTTTAAATTTATGACTACCATGGGGATACCAAATGTTCCATATTTGAAAAATATCAATGACTATGTGTTTTAAGTATTTCAGGTGAAGTATAATTCATTTTTACACTTCATATGATATATAACTCTGAAGTATGCACCGGGTGAGATACAGCAAAATATGTCAGGCAATAAATCACACAACCTATTTTGTGTGGCTTCTGTGTTTCGCTCTTCTTCTTTCGTTCGCTACCTGCTTCTGTGTTTAAATTCACTAGGAGAATACATTGTTGTAATGTTATCTTAGCAGAATTAACAAACATGATGCATGTATAACTATATTTTTCTTTGTTACAGGCTCATCTTCAGGTACAGGGAGGAAACTTCAAGCGTATGTCTATACACCGGTGAGAATTGTTGAATATGTAGAAGGTATTGTTCTGTAGGGGAGCTAATGTAATACAGTGTCTAGCTTGCTTATCTACCACCTGTTGGTCATGATTTTGAATCTCTTTTGAGGCGCTTGTGTTTGAATCGCCTAAAAGGCTGAGTTTTATAACAACTGACTTGGGCTACAGGTCGACTCAGCCTAAAATGGGTACCAGACAATGTCAAGGGAAGCAGAGGTTGGCGTGATATTGACCACATTACGTAGCGAATGCTGATTGGTCTAAAACAGTGGCTCTAGCACTATATACCAAATACACCTTATAGTGTGAAAAGGGAACTGTTACTTTTCCTTGCTTGTTGTCCCATAGGTTTAATTCATGATCATGTATTTCATGTTAATTCTTTTTTTCCAGAGAATTATGCTTTGTGGAGATTAGATTGCTCCTGCCAGGCTCAGTTCATTTTCTTCCTCCTCCTGTTCTTCTTCTTTCTCCTCCTCCTTCTCTTCCTCTCCTTCTTCTGCTGCTACCATTCCTCTTTCTTCTCCTTCTCTTCTTGCATTGGTTTTCATAAAAATGGTAACACTGCCGGCTGTTCAGAAAGCAGTGGACAACTACCAAACGTAAATTTTCCAGGAAATCACAACCAGCCAAAAAATGCTGGGGCTGACTGCTGCATCATGTAATGGATATGCAACTAACTAACTGATCCATGAGTGTGATTTCTGAGAGTAATCAACAGTGATTGTCTGGAAGAGGCTAATGAAGATAGAACTACATACAAAGTGACGAACAGTGTTCTGTAGCCATATTATGAGAAGAGAGACATTATAGAGCATTGTGACAACTACAAAGATCAGCAGTAGGCAAGGCAGATTGAGAGAAATGATGCTTGATCTTTGTGACAAGGGTTAATGTCAGTAGTGGAATAGATCCAGAGTACCAAGATCTGTGGAGAGACATAAGTGCCTATCTCATTTGGCAGGTCACATGGTGATGACTCCCCCATGACCCTGGAGTAGTGAATGGGATGCTGAACCTCCACGGATAAGGGTGAAAATGTAGCCTGTATGAAAGCTGAAAACATTAAAGATCTATCAGCACTGACAGTTGTAAAGAGTAGGCTGTTATTCTGTAATGCCCAGGCACATTTTTTTAACTTAAAAAGTTACACATAATATTCATAACATCACATATGGATATGGAAAGTAGGGGGAAACTACACACACATTTATAGACGGTCACAAAGCTAGATTTCTGGTGGTTCCACATGTTTGTAAAACTTGTTTTCAGGTAGAATAACATGATATGACAAGGATAGCTATAATTCTATAAACACATGTGTAAAGATTGCAAAATCCTGTCCCCATGTAGCCTGAATGGGCAGACTGGTCTCAGTGGAGCAAGTGCTCCGTGGAATGTGGGCAAGGTGGAATCAGTTTCCGGAGACGAGAATGTTTGACAACTCCTTACGTGGTCTGCCCCGGTGCTGGTTCTGATATGCGATCTTGCGGCAGTGGAGTCAAATGTGAAGGTGATTCATTAACTATTATTTGCATGTGCAAATATTGCATTAAACACATTACAGATAGCATGTTCATTTAAAACATTGTTTTCCCGTAGTGGATTTGAATGATGAAGACTCAAACAATAGATTGCATGATTTATTGCCTGGCATATTTTTCTGCATCTCGTCGGGTACATACTGCAGAAATCACACCACATAAACTAAAGTAATTAGGTTTACAACTACCGTGGTAGACAATTCAAATTAATGTGTGAATATGTGTGTTGTATATTTCAGCTTTAAGGATTTATCTCTTTACTTTAGTGTATGTTGTGTGATTTCTGTGGCATGTTAATTGCCTAGCATCACATCATCTTTAACTGGGAAAACATAAGTAAAGGTCACTTGTACACAACTTTAGGTGCACTGGGCACATGTTGCTAGACACATTTGTATTGACCAATCGGCAGTCGTGAGTGATGTGGTGAGTATCACACCGGCCATCTTTACCTACCAAGACATTTCCTGGTACTCTTAAAAAACACATTAAAACAAAAAATAGTATGTTAATTGCCCAGCATCAAATTGTTTTTAGTGGGTGTCTTGTCTTTCTTGGACTGCTAGAGTAACTGACAATGATTGCCTGAAAGAGGCTAGTGAAACTAGAACATTATATACAACAATAAGAAAGAGGAGTCAAACAGCTGTCTTTGGTCATGTGATGAGAAGAGAGGCATTAGAGAACATCGTGACAACTGGAAAAATCAAGGGGAAGAGAGGCAGATGTAGACCAAGAGAAATGATGCTGGACGGATTGAGACGGTGGCATGGAGGAATATCATCAGCAGAGTTGATCAAGAACACCAAAGACCGAGATCTGTGGAGAGCCATGAACGCCTACGCGAGCCGGCAGGGCACTTGATGATGATGATGATGTCCGTCTTTCTCCACCTGTTTTCCTTCACACTGTCTCCATTTGGATTTTTACACACACACACACATGCACGCGTGGTCGAAAGGATAAAAGCACTCACTCTTAAACTTCTGGTGCGCTAATGGGGAGGTAGGGTGTGCAGTCTCTACACCAGCACTGAGTTTAACTTGAACTTTGACTCCTCATTCACAAAGTAATGGCAAACTACTACATGTAATATTGCCTAGAAAATCAATACAGGGCTAATTGCAACATCCTACAAAGGACATGCAACATTTTATACACATACAAGGCTAAATTTATAAGTCACAAATGGCTGTAGAAAAATAACTAAATATGATAATAACTTGAAACCAGTTTATTTTTATACATACATTGTCCCTTTATTTCTCAACATAATTTCCACCAACATTGATGCACTTATCGCATTGTTTTATCAGTCCTCCCAAACCAGCTGCATAGAACTGTGTGCTTTGTTTTCATTTACCGGCCATCCCACAGAACTGTGCGACTTACTTATTGACTCGTCCTTGTAACTTTTTCTACCCAGCTATGCACCGCTTTACGGGACAAACATTTGTCAGCATAAACACTGACAACCCATCTTGGCGGGAGACATTTCGCAAATGACGCTGAAGTTGAATGTGAAGTGAAAACGTGGTTTAGAAAACAGAGCATGCAGTTCTATGCCGCAGGTTTGGGAGGACTGATAATACGATGGGATAAGTGCATCAATGTTGGTGGAAATTATGTTGAGAAATAAAGGGATAATATATGTATGAAAATAAACTGGTTTCAAGTTGTTATCATATGTAGTTTTTTTTCTACAGCTGTTTGTGACTTACTTATTAACTTACCCTCATATATTTGCATCAGGCTGAAGTTGGCAGACAATAAAACCAGTGAAGGCTACATGACCAACCTTGGCCTAGTTCCAGCCAGTTCATATGTGCCTGGCTGAACCATGTCTTGGTTACATTCCAGTACACATATCTGCAGATGTGAAGTTCCAGTGCCGGTCTTACAAACCCCATTTCTGAGCTTGGAAAGGGGAGGGAGAGCTCTGCACTAGGCCCCCAAATGCATAGTACTTTGGTAGTGGATCTGGAGAAGTCTCATCAGCAACCACAGAATGTTACTCTTATCATGGCATGGCAAAGAAATTCTCAGTCCTCTGTCATTTCCTCTGTATCATGCATGTTCATGCCCAAGGTTTCTTCAGTGTCCTGTGTCCACCTTTGTGCTGGCCAAGCCCCGTCTTCCATTCCAGGACTTCTGCCTTCCATTTAAGGATCACTGCCTTCCATTCCAGGACCCTGCCTTCCATTCCAGGACCCCTGCCTTCCATTCCAGGACCCCTGCCTTCCATTCCAGGACCCCCCTACCTTCCATTCCAGGACCCCTACCTTCCATTCCAGGACCCCTGCCTTCCATTCCAGGACCTCTGCCTTCCATTCCAGGATCCCCACCTTCCATTCCAGGACCTCTGCCTTCCATTCCAGGACCTCTGCCTTCCATTCCAGGATCCCCACCTTCCATTCCAGGACCCCTGCCTTCCATTCCAGGACCCCTGCCTTCCATTCCAGGACCCCTGCCTTCCATTCCAGGACCCCTGCCTTCCATTCCAGGACCCCTGCCTTCTATTCCAGGACCCCTGCCGTCTATTCCAGGACCCCTGCCTTCCATTCCAGAAGTTTCAGAGTCACAATGCTCTCTATGAGCCAGTTTTCTTCAGTGTTAATATTTTTTTTTCTCCATTTGTTCGCTTTGAACTCAAGCATAGTTCATACACATGCTACTATATCTAGTACACTGGACTGATTTTTGTGTATAGATTAGCTTTACCAATTACCAGTGTTCCTCGCTATTAGGCGAAAAACCCACTCTGACTTCTGAGGTATATGTAATTTACGTCCCCAAGTCAAGGACGAATAGTCAAGATTTTAGTCCTGCTGACCGGTTTAGGGGTTGAGCCCATCAGTGTTTGTATCTTGTAGAATATCAGTGTTTTGTGTTAATATCATGATACATGGTATTCTAAAAAATTGTCTTGTAAAATTCAAGACCTGATTGTAAATGGGGTAACATATTGCGAAGCTTCCATTACATCATCAGCGAAGTGATTGTGAAGGAGGCAGCAAATGTTGATGTTTTCGTTGAATCATAAATAAAGTCCATTATTTTTTTCCAGCTCGCTTTCATGACTGGGGGGAGTGGGGACCATGTTCTGTAACTTGTGGCAAGGGAGTGAGGGCCCGCAGTCGGGTGTGTGTGACGGCCGACAGAGAGATGAAGTGTAAAGGACCTTCAACTACACTGGAGAAGTGCTCATTTCCTAAATGTAAACCGGTATGTGCCTGGAGTGGAACGATTGTGCCTGTGTGTAGATGAGATGTTTGTTCTATGTTTGTACACATGAAACCACTTCTGTCCCAGACAAGCTGGTACTTTAATATAACCATTATCTTGTTACGAGGGATGCCACAGTAGCAGTGACTAGCACTCTGTCCCAGTGGTCATGGGTTCGATTTCTCATCGATGCTGACCTTATCAAGGCTCACAGGTCAACCAACCTAGAAGGGGTACAGATCTAGAACTTGTACTGTCTCGAATCGACTATGTAGCCATCCCTTCAAGCAAGGGCAGTGTATCTGAGAACGGGACTGTTCGCTGTGGGCGAAACACCATGTGGCAGCAGTCGCCAAAGTCAGGCAAATATCAGCCGAAGTCCAACCTCCTTTCGGTGGTGGTAGTCTTCTTGCGAGGACCCCATTCTGCAGCAAAGACCAGGAGTGGGGTTGAGGAACTTAATCCACAGCTAATTAACCTAGAGGAAGAGCCGGCTTCCCAGAGTGCGGCTCTATGAGCCATGAACAGGGTACGAAGAATGAAACATGGCAATGAAGAACGCGGAGGCGACAGAGGCAATGGCCAGAGAAGAAGCTGGCCATAGGTGCTAGAATTTGTGTGAGGGCACGAAGCACCGGGTGAACGAGGCTCTCTTCCATGAGATAAGAGTGACTTGGGAGTAGGCATTTTTTGCAGGTATGGGACAAACACGAAAACAATGCACGGGCAACGCAAAGAATGAATGTCTGGAAGCATGGTTCGAACACGCGGCAGGGGAAAGAACCCGGAGTCATGACCCAGGAGGGTCTGCCCCAGAGAGTATGAAGAAAGTAAATGGGCAAAACACTGGGAAGGGGGATCTCTACTGATGATTAGAAGACCCCTGTCGTGCTTGCTCCGTGGACGAGTTGTTATCACTAAAATAACCACTGCCTTGTTACAAAGGGCGCCACAGTAGCAGTGACTAGCCTCTCTGGTCTGCTGGCCCAGTGGTCATGGGTTAAATTCCTCATCGAGGTAGATTTTAAAAATGGACATGGGTTCCCAGGGCAACCCAACCTAGACTGGCTACCAGACGATGTCCTGGGAGGTTAAGGTGGTGTAGTATTGACCATGTGACCCATTGGGTGCTGATTGGTCTACAGATAACATGGGGCTGGCATCATGTACCAAATGTATTTCATGGCATGTATAAGGGTCTTTTACTTTTACTTTGTACCTGCAGTGCACCTTTGTGATACCATCAATACAAGTATTTGTGAAATGTGCAATGGAATACAGAAGGCAGATTAAAACTTAATATTATTAGACTATATATATGTATGTGTGTGTGCCTACATGCGCATGCTTGTACACATGAGAGAGGTCTTTAAACTTTGGCTGGGAAAAATAGAATTACTCACCTGGAGATCTGAAACTCTAATCCCCTTCAAAGTCTTCTTGAGACTGTACACACTTCTCCCAGGGATCCCTCCATTGTTGGAGGTGTTTAAGAAGGCTTCTATTATTTCTGATACATCTTCCTAAATAGGCCTTTCATGTTTTGTGAGTCATTTTTTTTTGTCTTCATGTATTTGATCATTTCCATATACTCTAAATCTCTCAAAAACAAAATATCTTTCATGTGGCACTCTTTTAACCAGAGGCATGCCATGTTTGTTTCCATTTGAACACTTCCTGTGACCAGGCATGATGTCTTGAGTCACTCAAAGTGTTCAGGTTGAAACAACAGTGGCATGCTTTAGGTTGGATAAGAGCCAACTGTGAACAAATATTACTTCCTCTGAGTGCATATGTGAACCTGATGAAGGGGATAGGAGCTTCCTTGAAACATTTCTAACATTTATAGTTAACATATTTTGACTAAACCGACCAGAATTCTCCTATATGCATGTAACGAGACAGTCTTTGAGCATTTGTAATCAGAGGTACTAAGAATTGTCTGTGCTTTCTTACCACAGAAAGCACCACATGCAGCCGCAGCATCTGTCAATGTTGCTCCTGTTGTAGCAGGGCCATCTGTGGCCTATATTTTAAGTCCTGGAATTGCTATTGGTGCCGGTGCCTACCCGGTGGCCCAGCCTGCCCCTGGGCCACACCCTGGTGAATATGTGGCTGTGCCTGAAACAGGGGCCAATCAGAACCGTCCCCCTAATTACATGGCTGCAGGTGGAGCGGCTGGCTTTGGAGCAGTTGCTGCAGCAAGTGTGGAACATCCTAAAGGTATCATCATCATCATTGCCATCTGGCATGAGAGATCATGCTGCTCAACATTTCGCTTTCTTCAGTAGAATGCATCAATTGAAGTATTGACATTTTTCCAATCCATGATGAAAGTCTTTGAGAAATCTTCTCTCCATGTCTGTATCTATCTTTCTTTTGATAGATCTGTCCAGGTGTAAAAGTAGTTCCAAAGCTCCTTCCCAGATTAGAAGGTACATACTCATATTTAATATGTACTGCATATTGAAAAACCACTGGTTTACATAACTACATCAGTTGGTGAGAGACACATTTGATCAGTCAAGATACGGACATCTCAACAAGAGACCTGTTAAATCTTTTTAGATGTTTAACGCATCATCTACTGTTGAGCATGCATTTGCAACAAAATATGCCTGCCCAAGAATGCACTGAGGTTAAATTTGGGAAAGTACCAAACTAAAATTTTAAATCCTAAAGTTAAATGAGTACTGTCATAGGGATGAGAAACATGGTTAACTCTTTCGCTACCGTGCGCCCATCTGTGGACAGAATGGATTTGCTGTAATGGCAGTCCGCCCTTTTCGTCCCACAAAATGATCAGTGGTTTATTTCACATATTTCTGCTCCGTTTCGGAATTTTAAGTTACAGTAAACTAAAAAGTAGTACAGCCGAAAGATCTCTACGCCATCTTTGAGCGGTCAATCTTTTTCTAATTTTGGATTCTTGTGAATTTTTAGTTTTAAGGTAGTGTTAATTTGTTTGTTTTGGTTTTTCACAATGGAAACGCCCACCAGTTTGCGTCCACGTAGTATGACTAGAGATCAAGCTAGATTATTGTTTATAATAATATGTGAATGTGAATATTTAGAAAGTAGTTTTAGTTGTGTCTAAAGTTTTAGCACGTGGTGATAAAGAAAAACCAGTGAATGTTCGTCAACAGCTGAGTGTTTGACAATGAAGCACGAATGGCTGAAGTTTACGTCTGTCATTATTGCTATGGGACTTGATCCAAGACCATGTATCAAAGACTACCGGTGTACAAGTGCACATTTATATACTCCTTGGTATGTGGCACTGCCACTACGTTTCCCAGTAATCAATTAGAAAATTATAATATACTAGCTGACCCTGCCCGGCTTCGCCCAGACCCTGGTGGGGAGCATCTCATTTAATTCATATAAGTAGTCATATAAGTTCCCGTTCCCGTTACCGACTATCTGTCTGTCTGTCTGTCTGTCTGTCTGTCTGACCCGGCCCGACATCGCCCAGCTCCTGGTGTGAAGCATCTCATTTAATTTATATAAGTAGTCATATAAGTTCTCGTTCCCGATGTTATCGCGGACCTCAGAGAGAAGTGTCTATGTAGAAGACCATTTCCTGGACGTACGTATTTTGGGAGGGGGAGGAGGGAGGAGGGAGGAGGAGGAAGAAGAAAAAAAAACTACGACAGTTGGCATCTCTGGAATGAAAGGAAGGCGTGTAGAAAATTTCATCTCAATCGGATGGGCCGTTCGCGAGCGTATAAAGGACATACGGAGATACATAAATACATACAGAGATACGCTCCTTTTTTATATATAAGATTTATCACACCATGTTTCATGTATGTCAACCTGAGGGTACCCCAAAAAAAAAAAAATTTATCCTCTTGTTGACTCTGAAGAATATCCAGGAAGCATTTTACCCATTTGAAAATGTGTCCATTGATGATATGATTATTTGGTGGAAGGGCTAAACAAAGCTAAAAAAACCATGCATTGTTGTCTCTACCAAGTCTGTAGTTAGAACTGTTGAGAGCGGATTGCGAAAACCGCAAAGCAAGCTGAAGATGGTCTCCATGAAAATAACACGGCGATGAATGGCTGCGACAGAATGGACCAAATGGTTGGATATTATAATATCCATGATAGGAAAACCATTACGTGGTGGAAGAATATCTACTACTAGATCTTTGAAATTGCACAGATCAATGCTCACATCCTACATTCCATATGGCAAACAGAGAAAGGAGGAAAAAAAATTGTTATAGAAGGATTTCAAGTAAAGGAAAGTGCACATCGCGAAGTAGCTCAGAGTATTCCTGAAAGTTTGACACTCTGCCTGCCGAAGAATTTCAGTCTGTTGCAGGAAATTATGCCGAAAGATTTACATGAGCCAAGCATTTAATAGAATTTGTCGGTGTCAATAGAGACTGTGTTTTTGCAGCACTCGAACTAAACGACACATATCATATTTTGTTTGCTCCGGCTGCACTAATAGACCAGACTTGTGCGCCAAAGTTTGCGTTGCAGCCTATCACAAATAGACTGCCACATATAGTAAATAAAAACAAACAGACATGACAATTAAATGTAAATCTGCCAAGTGTTGTCCTAATTTTTGTCTGACAAAAAAAAAATACATGATTCAGAATCTGCGGCGAAACTTCTTTTCGGATGGTTGATTGGAAGCAATGGTGTTTATAGTTTAGAATAGTGTTGTTTGTTCAGTAAATTCAATTGGATTAGCAGTGATCGGGATATTGGATAACAACGCCCCCTCGGTAAGTACAATGTTTACATTATTTTTACCTCTTTTTAACAAATTATTTTAGAAGTTATATTATTATTTGTATTTTATTTACAACATACAGCAAAAATTCTCCTACCAACATATTCCTTGTGCTATCTCCTTTATTTTGATATATAATACAACATTTCTGCTACAATGTTAACCATTTTCATAACATTATTGCGACATACACCAATTTCCAGATTTCGGCCATTAGTTTTTTTCATTTGTGTGAAAAAGACATGGTTCAGAATATGCACCAAAACTTCCTTTTGGGTGATTTAAATGAGCAATACTGTTTATATTCTTGAAGACAAGTGGTGTTTGTTTGATTATTCAGTAAATTAAACATGATTAGCAGTATAGGAGTGTAGAAAACACATTCTAAATGCAATGTTTACATTATTTTTACCTACTTTTGTCCAATTATTTTACAAATTATATTATTATTTTTATTTTATTTACAACCTAAAGCAAACATTCTCCTACCAACATATTCCTTGTGCAATCCCCTTTATTTTGATATATAATACAACATTTCTGCTACAATTGTAACCATTTTCATAACTTTACTGTGACAGACCCCACCTTCAAGATTTCAGCCATTATTTTTTGTCATTATTTGTGAAAAATACATGGTTCAGAATATGCACCAAAACTTCTTTTTGGGTTACTTTAATGCGCAATACTGTTTATATTCTTGAAGACAAGTGGTGTTTGTTTGATTATTCAGTAAATTAAACATGATTAGCAGTATAGGAGTGTAGAAAACACCTTATATGTGCAGTTTTTTAAATAATTTTTACCTCTTTAATTTCATTTGTTATTATTAAACCTCTCATTATTGTCATAATATTTGTAACCTATCAATTAATTATTAACACTGTCATGTTCCTTGTGCAATCCTCTTTAATTTGATATGTAATACAATAGGTCTTCTACCACCTTAACCATTTTAAAAGCATTATTGTAACACACCCCTAGTTCCAATTTTCTGCCATAAATGTCTGTTTGGTCACAGCCCAGTTTTTGTTTGGTAGTGAAAGAGTTAATGTCTAAAACATTTACAAATATACTACAAACATTAATTAATTGGTGTCTACACAGATTAGAAGGACTTGGAATTAAATGACAGAATCACTAATGCAGAGCTTAATGAGAAAGCAAGACAGATTCCTGCAAATCAAGAGTTGTGGGAAAATACACTGGTGCCGGATAGAATAAACATTGGGAAAACCTGATAATTGTATAACTATAAGATCATTCCTCTGAAATGCACATAGCAAATGAACAACCTAAAAACACATGGAGAAGAGAATTAGAGACTTAGAAGAATAATATGAGTTGAATTGTGCACACCCTCGTGAGACCGGTTTTTCGAGGACTCATCAGTAACAGAAGGAAGGCTCTGATGTGTCAAGGTTGGGGTTCGTGCGGTCCAAGGCCTGTCTTCATCTCCACAGTGGGCAGATAATAGTCTGGCTAGGGAATGATTGATTGATTGATTTAGGAATCGACATCACAGCATTCAGGGCATTCCCATAAGTGCTCCGTCCCCATCCTCAGCAGCCAGCGAAGAGTTCCAACACTAATAGTACCAGTAGCAATCTGATTATAAGTCCGTCTCGCCTTTCCTTTGAGCGTTGAGCGTCGACCAGATCCCTTCGTCACTCCTCGTCTCATTCTTGCCAGACCATGGTAATCCATTTGCTCCTCCGAGGTGTGCACGTGCTCCCACAAGTCCGCAACCACGTCTGCCTTGTCATGTATGAATACTCCACCAAGTTCTGCAGAGCCAGCCAATCTGTCCGCCTGTTCATTTCCCAGCACACCGGCATGCCCCGGAGAAAAGATCTAGACGATGCTTGTCACCCGTGACCTCCGAAGCGAAGCAAGCCACTCCACACGAAGTCTGCCCGTCCTCACCCTCGTCAGCATGCTTTCTGAGTCAGTTACAATCACGATGTGTGTGTGTGTGTCGTATTCTCCATCTAGCGGAGAGCCGCAGTGACTGCCTCCACTTCCATTCTTAAGCTGGATGTTGTGGTATCATATGCCAGGCTCTCCTGCCCCAAACATCGACCATTAGCTTTGGCTATGAACCCCCAGCCACTTCTCTCACCTCTTGACACCGAATCATCTGTGTAGATAATCACATCACTCGAGTGAGCATTGTCCTGAATTAGTTGCTGGATTTCCACTTCCGTGGCCCCTGCTGGCCACTCCCTGCACTCCCGGCTTAATGTGATTATAACTCTGCACAAGTCTGGCTGCTCCGCTGGCACTCTGACCAACTCCTCTCCACGCCTAATGTTCTCCAGGGGGCACACCTGTCTGATCGTATCCTCCGCCTGAGCCATCCATGATTTCCCTCTTATCAGTCGCTGACCCTTAACTGCGTCCAGCGCCTCATGCAGTGGGTGGTCTGTGTCTGCAGCTACTCTGAGGTATGCCTTCGCCTGCATCACCTTGAGCCTGCCAGCAACAGTCGGCAGACCAAGGATGTAACGCATACACACTACTGGGGTGTCTCTAGTGCATCCCAGAATGACCTGCACAGCTTCGTTCTGTATGCGCTCTAACTTCACCAGCTGACTCGCTGAGACAGTGAGCAGACCTAATCCATAATCAATTACTGAGAGGATAGGGAAGAGAAGAACAAAACATCACATACTGTGAGGCTGTAAGAGAGTCGCATCAGTTCCCCATGATAATGATAGACAATCAGCACACACGTCTTGCACCCACTGCTTGAAGAGCTAACATGTATGCTTGTCATAGAATGAGTGTGTTGGTTGCCTTTCAAGATGAAACCAGGTTACTATGAGCCCTAGTCTACAACTTGAATTTATGGAGCTTTAAAAAACTACCAGCTGGCCAGTAGTCATGTGTTCGAATACCTGTCGAGGCAGATATTTTTAATTGACCTAGGCTTCTAGGTTGACCCAGCCTAATAAGGGTGCCAGAAAATGTCTTGGGAAGTACAAGTAAATATGGACCGCATTATATTGACATTATCCATCAAGTTCTGACTGGTTTATAAAAATATGGAGCTAGAACCATACCCAAAACTCCTCAAGACATGCAAAATGGTGCTTTACCTTTACTGATACCAGCTGTAAGATAATGAGAGGTCAGCATATTGGGAAGCCCACACGTCATTTATGTGTTACAGGAATGGCTAGCAATAAGCTAGTCGTGTAAGCTTATGTGACACATAACCTCAATGCATCCAGGCCTACAGAATGTGATGGCACTACCACATCTCTGACCCATGGCAGGAAACTGCTGTGAGACATATTATTATTATTAATCTGCAAACATACGCAGGTACGTACAGTTGCATGCAGTTGTTGGGTGTATGTAGGAAACAGCATAGAAATAATGGCTGGAGGAAACTTTGTATTTTATATCATCTTCAACAATTGTTGGACATTATATAGTAACAGAGAGTGCAAAGAAATGACTCTCCTTAAATATCAAGAAAACAGTAACAATGGTGATATCAAAGAAAAAGGTGTCACCAAAATGTGAAATGAAATAGAAGGGAAAATCCTCAACCAAGTGAGCAATTTTAAATACTTAGGGGCATTTATAACATCAGATGGAAGATGTATAACAGAGATTAAGAACAGGATAGGGCAAGGAAAGGCTGCATTTCAGAAAATGAAGACTATCTTATGCAATAAGATTGAATGTAAGAAAGAGAGTGCTGAAGTAATATATAGAAACTGTTTTGCTGTATGGCAGTGAATCTTGGAATGTAAATGAACAAATTAGGAAGAACTTGGAAGCAACAGAAATGTGATTCCTGAGACAAATGTTGCAAATTCCTTGGACTGCCAAAGTAACTAACAACGACTGCCTGAAAGAGGCTAATGAAACTAGAACATTATATACAACAATTAAAAGAAAAAAAATTAAAAAGTTTTCTTTGGTCATGTGATGAGAGAAGAAGCATTGGAGAACATCATGACTCCTGGAAAGATCGAGGGGAAGAGAGGCAGAGGCAGGCCAAGAAAAATGATACTGGATGGATTAAGATGGTGACATGAAGGAATATCGGCAGCAGAGGTGATCCAGAAAACCAAATACCGAGATCTGTGGAGAGTCATGAATGCCTACACCAGCTGAATGGCACTTGATGATGATAACTGCGTTGGTTTTGCATTGGTATTAGTGCCAGTTGTTCAGAGAGCAATGGCAAATTACTGGATGTAAACTTACCAAGAGATCACAGCGGCAGAAATGCTGGTGTTGACTGAGATGTGCTGTAAAAAGAATATGCAAAAAAAAAATATATCTCATATATTCCCTCTAATGTATCTGATATGTTTCCTTTAATGTGACTGATATATTTCCTTCAATATTTTTTATATTTTTCTTTTAATATCTATGTGGTACATTTCCTATATATCTGATATATTTCCTCTAACGGACAGTAGAATATAATCAAAGCACATTCTTATTTCATGTTTCTTTGTAGGTCCAATATCAAAGGTGACAGTTGTGGAAACTGGAAATGGGGGTGGCCCTCTTGTAATGACCCATCACGAAACAGGCAAGTTGTAACTTAGGATTAACTTATTCTGAAATTCAAAACAATGTATTCCCTCAGTGCAAAGGCCTCACTATATTTGAGCAATATATATTCGATGAACAATAAACTATTGCTCAGATATTGTATGAACCAACCTGACCCGGTTATTACCGCAGTCAGATCCTTGACTTTATTGTTGTGTGTTTTGTTGTGAGCTGTTTAGAATGGGCAACACGAACATTGGGTCCAGCCCAGTTATGAACTCTTCAGTCACAGCCTTCTACTCCAGAGAGAGTCACTTTGGTGGGTTGCCAGGAACTGACTTTGTTTCCCGAAGGGTGACTACCCAAGTCTAGCAGTTAGGCAAGTCTGGACCATTCAAGGGAGGATCTGCCGAAGCCCGGTGAGGTGACTGAAACAGCTGACGGTGTTGACGTTACAGGCGCTGCCTGGGGATGATTACCTTGATCCTACACTGCTGTTCCTGTGTCTAACTACGAAACTTCCTACCTTGATTTATACCTGTCTTTTATACATTTATGCATCATTCTTTTGACAAAACCAGAATTGAGTCATGTCGTCTGGATGGAGCACTAGTAGTTAATGCTCCAAGGTTGAGAGATTGAGAGAAAGCAGGGACAGGAGGGGTTGGTAGACTGAGTGCACCTATACCTAAGCCCAGAACTTATCCCAACTCAGAGTGTAGTAATAGTTCCGCTCACCCCACAGATATTACGACAGTGCCCACTTTCTTTAGCACCATTTTCTGGTACTCATCTTGGCCTAGGTTGATCTGAGAGTCAAGGTCAATTAAAAAAAAAAAAAAAAACTGTCTCCAAGGAGATTCAAACATGTGACTACCGGGCCAACAGGCAAGTGTGCTGGCCTCTGTGCTCACAAGTGTGCTGGCCTCTGCGCTGGCCACTGTGCTTCTGTGGCTTCCAATTAAGGCAGGTATAAGACATAAGAAAGAGAATTCCAGTGGCCAAATTAACAGTCATCAGTAGGAAACAACTTCTCATATCTAAATAGCTACGTTCATTGTCATCATCATCATCATCATCATTATCACACACCATGGAGATAATTGTGGGTACCTCTGAAGACGGAGTGGGCCCGTCTGAATGGCGAGGGACACCTGTAGAAGGGAAAGCAAGCCCACACGCAAAGCTCAGTCCTCTACTACTACAAACAGTGTGTAAGGAGTACGCTCGAGTTTCAGCGAGCGAACAAAAAGAAGAAGAAGAAGTGTGGGTAATACTCTGTATTATTGAAAGGTGCAGAAACATGCACGCAACTGAAGCTATTTAAATGTGGTTACACAGACAAATTAGGTGAAATATCATGGCAGGAGAAGAGAGCTGCAGATGTCCTGCCTCTGTTACAATGTCTCTAATATAAGCCAGATGTCCTACCTCTTTTAAAATGTCTCTATCATAAGCCAGATGTTGTGCGTCTGTTGAAATGTCTCTATTATAAGCCAAATGTCCTGCCTCTGTTGAAATGTCTCTCAATCATAAGCCAGATGTCCTGCCTCTTTTAAAATGTCTCTATCATAAGCCAGATGTCCTGCCTCTGTTGAAATGTCTCTATCATAAGCCAGATGTCCTGCCTCAGTTAAAATGTCTCTATTATAAGCCAGATGTCCTACCTCTTTTAAAATGTCTCTATCATAAGCCAGATGTTGTGCGTCTGTTGAAATGTCTCTATTATAAGCCAAATGTCCTGCCTCTGTTGAAATGTCTCTCAATCATAAGCCAGATGTCCTGCCTCTTTTAAAATGTCTCTATCATAAGCCAGATGTCCTGCCTCTGTTGAAATGTCTCTATCATAAATCAGATGTCCTGCCTCTTTTAAAATGTCTCTGTCATAAGCTAGATCAGTGGTTCTCAACCTTTTTTGGCCCATGCCCCCCTTTACCATATGTTCAAAATGTCATTCCCCCCCTTTCGAATTTCCTCCCTATAAATTCCACCCCCCACCCTTACACAGTATACATAAAAATCGAAGCTAAATTTAATAACACATACTAGAACAAGACATCTGCATAAAACATGATTTGTGGATCTACTTACATTATAAAACTAATTTCATTAGGGCGAGAAGTACAGAATTTAGAGGGAAAAACAATATCAAGTAACTGGTTCTAGTAGTAATGTGATCTTGAAATAATCTTAATCCCCCCCCCTAAATAAATAATAAATGTTTGCATATCCTTTACAGGACATTGCTGTCAACATCAGCATCTTTCAGCTGATTGTTGATTTCTTGGCATGATTATGCTCAGTAGTTTGCCATTGCCTTCTGAGCGGCCAGCTCACATACCCCGTAAGTTACCGACGCGATTTGAACCACTGCTGATTCTCTCCATCGTCGCGTTACTTACGAGAGTATACGAGATTACGGAGAAAAGTCGCTAACCTCTAGGCCAGGAAGCCGGCAATCCCCCCCCCCCCCCTTGGAAACCCTAAAATTCCCCCCTGGGGGGGAGGGGGGAATTCCCCACTGGTTGAGAACCACTGAGCTAGATGTTCTGCCTCTGTTGAATGTCTCTATCATAAGCCAGATGTCCTTCCTCTATCATAAGCCAGATGTCCTGCCTCTTTTAAAATGTCTCTATCATAAGCCAGATGTCCTGCCTCTGTTGAAATGTCTCTATCATAAGTCAGATGTCCTGCCTCTGTTAAAATGTCTCTATCATAAGCCAGATGTCCTGCCTCTATTAAAATGTCTCTATCATAAGCGAGATGTCCTGCCTCTGTTGAAATGTCTCTATCATAAGCCAGATGTCCTGCCTCTGTTAAAATGTCTCTGACTTCCGGTCACCAACATGGCGGTTAGGTGTTGAACCGTTAAGGCCTGTGGCGTGTTTATGCTTGCAGCTACGGTTTGCAATCGCATTTTCCTCATGTTTGACTGGTAGTACATGGTTCCGTCGCCCCGCTACTGAGTGAGTGCGTGGGCCACACTGTGAGCTGTGAATTTCGCGTGGAATGCTTTTACATCTGTCCTGTACAGTGACCTGCATGTTCGGAACAATGGCTACCGGCTGTTGCTAAATTGACTGATTTGCCTTTTCGGTTCACGAGTGCATTTTTCAGGAGACTCCTGGGAGTCGGCGTTGAAGCTGCAGAATTGGTACTTTATGCGACACTTTCGGCGGGTCGCCCTGCGGTAAAAGACCGAGCCATGTTAGAAAACCCGGGTCAATGCGGTCTTTCTGGTGACTGCAGAATCCATTGACGATGAACTGTGGTTTTCGTGGATGAATTTTATGTTGGCATTCTGGCGGCGGCATTATGTCCAGTGTGCCTGTGCGGGCTGTTGGATTGCCGAGACTCCTGTCTATTCCACTTTTCACATTGGACAGTGGGAAGCATTTGTGTGATGTTCACTGGCACAGGAATGGAGCATAATGGGGATGACCCGTTGCCGTGAAGTTGGAACCTTGACTAACTAACTAAATTTTTTTTTTGACATAAATTAGAAGTACCTCTGAGGCCAGAGTGAGTTCGTCTGACGGCAAGGGACACTAGTAATAGAGAAAGCTATTCCACACTTAAAATTCAGTCCATTGCTACTAAAAGTAGTGTGTGTGGACTACGCTTCAGTTCAAAGTGAGCCAGTGAAAAAAATAAACTATCAGTCATCCAGAATCCATCTATGCTATGGTCTTTGTCTTCTCTGCTTCCCTGGCATACTTCCCTCCATAGTTAAATCATGTCTTTATATGCGCAAAATTATTCATTTTCTTCAGTTTGTTTTGCCGACAAACAGACTTCCTCAGTACTGAGTTCTTGTTGAAGGATCTGTTTTTCATCCAAAGAATTGTAAATCGTCGTCTTTAATATATATATTCAGTCACATGTGTGCTTTTCATGTGATTTGTTAAATGTTCAGGTTTCACACCTGGGATGTTAGAGCTGTGTATAAATTGGGGAAGATGGCATGGGTTATAGAAAAAGGGATGGAGATGAATAGTATTGGGAGGGGGTGAAGAGCATTACAGAAGATGCCAACAGATAGGACAGTTTCTCATGAGTTCATGTAGGACCTAGACTTGAATGGAGGATAAAATGCAGAAGAACTTATTAGGCAGGTGTGCAAACAACTTTCTCCATGCTCCTAATTTATGAAAAATGCTTTGTTGCCTCGAAACCAGTCTGTGGAACGAGCTGAAAATCTGAAGCTGATATACATTGTATTTATTTCTATAGTGGGAAGCGAAGAAGAGGCGACTGTAACAACGGAGACCATACTTTTCATTGTGCTGTTCCTTCTGTGCCTTGTGCTGCTGATCATTGCCTTCTGTATATACTGTTATCAAAGGTAAGAGCGCCATCTGTTGAATCATTTTAAAATCGAAGAGTGTTTGTATGTCATATGTTTCTGGTTCTGGGAGGAGCTATTCCTGGGATCGTTCAGAATGCTCACCAGTATGATTTAGTCTTGTTTGAATGTTCTATGTAAGCAGTTTTTGACAGTGACAAGTGGAGGATCCCTTTGTGTGCCTTTGAAGCATATTGAGTATGTGGTGCTAAGAACATATTGTTTGAAGACCAGTAGGCACGCAATGGCTATGTAGAGGTTAGCAGAGGAAAACCATACATTCAGGCAGAACAGAATTCCCTACTTATGAACAGGCTGACAGTCTCCTGAAAATGCCGGTAAGCGTGGGCGGTCATGATTCGCCATTTCACTTGATCACCAGAGTCATGGATCAGTTCAGTGTTCTTGTCTCGATCATGCTACGTGGTCAAGCCATCCAGGTATTTCTCTGTCTTCCCCTTGATCTTGCCAGTTGTCACCAAGTTCTCTAATTTATTTCTTCTCATTAAAAAGATTTTGACTGTCTACGTCTAATTTCTCTAATCAGTTTACGATTTTCATTTGCTTCTTGTAGTACTTGGTCATTGGTTTTTCTGTCTTTACATGGTATTCTTTGCATTCTCCTCAGATATCACATTTCCACAGCCATCAGATGTTTTTCACCTTGACTGCTCATTGTCCACGCTTCACATCCATACAAAAGTACAGATTCTATATAGCACCTCAACACTCTTTTTCTCATAGCAATTGACATCCTTTTAGCTTGTAATATAGAGAAGAATAATCTACAAGGTAGTTTTGACAGAATGGAAACAGGATTGTTGCACATGGAACAAGGAGTAAAGACTAAAGACTATCTCTGTACACAAAGAGACATACAAGATAGTCTAATTTTACAGCATCACACTCTCGTCTGATAGAAAGACTTCTGTTTCCTCCACCAGCAGAAATCTAATCACGCACAATCTTCAAGAGTGGAGAGTTGGCTAGGGTTATAGTGTAGTGAATCAAGATGATGAATGTGAGGATAGAAAACAATAATTTGAGGGAAGTACTAAGTTCCAAGAGTTTTGTTCTTCACCGAGGTGTTCTGTAGGCTGTGGTTTTATAGATCTTGACCCTTTAGGAATAAAACATCACCTGAACTGTTTCTGTTGATTTTGTCGGAGGTCAGTGGTATTGCTCATATGCTAGATCCACAAGCCCCATTGTTTCTTTGGGTCATTTCTTCTGGATCTGGTCATGGTGTGGGATTTGAACAAGGGTTGTTCAGGAAAATAATGGGGGTAGAGATTTGTCTCTCACTGTGGTTATGGCTAAGGAACTGAATGGCCAGATTACTGTTCCTGTCTCAGGCTGGGATGCCACAGTAGAGACGCCCAACTGTTCACAGACAACATTGATCTCAGTACTACTACCTGTGGTCCATGTATTTTGAGAATCATTCAGATTCTGTGAGGTGATGCTGAATTGACACCAAAATTCTTGATGAAAGAAAGAATTTTATCGGTGAAAAAAAAAAGAATTTTATCGGTAGTGACTAACATCTAATTTTGGTTTGTTAATTTTCATTTTAATTAGGGACGGAATAACAAATTCATAGTGTTCTTTCCCCATAAATATGTCCTTAACAAATTTATATTTCAGAAGTCTTTAAAATTTATTTCAGAATATCTGATTATCAATACATACCTCCGCATTCAACTAAATTTTCACAGCACAAAAGCTGCATTGTTATTTTTTTTTTTTTTTTTTTTGTGGTAAAGAAAATACACATATTTGCCAACCTCATTTCTTGTAAAATACCATCAGATATCTGCTTCTTAGAATCAAGCAATGCCGGGAGGAATTTAAATATTTACAATACACAGATTGGTTCTGCCATGCCTAAGTGGGTCACTCCATAGTGAGGTAATGAGCCACGATGGTTAGTTACTTGGCCACTCCTACAGTATAAAGCTATTTTAAGCTAAATGATACAAAACACCACAAGACTAGAGAACAAGGCTTATGAAGGAACATGGTTGCCTATGCCAGTCAGCAAGAGACTTGAAGAAAGAATAGGAGAACTGTTGACTTTGAAGTCACCAGAGAACATGTAAGATCCTTTTGTTTCCTTTCCATATTAGAACAAGAGAATCTGACACACGGAAACGGCTGAAGGAGGCTCGGCCATTTTACAAGCAAGATGTCGGCGATGATGATGATGACCTGGATAAATATCCTGTACAAGGACTGGTCAAACCAGTTTGTAGACAACCTCCTGGCTATTATACAGGTAGCATATTTTACATGACTGTTTTTTTTTATATACATGGAAAATAGGGTAAGACAGTAACATCAATAGTGCTTCACTTTTTTTCAGCCTTTACAAAATCCTCCTCCTCCTCCTCCCCTTGTACATTTGTATGGATGTGAAGCTTGGACAATGAGCAGACAAGCTGAAAAACATCTGATGGCTGTGGAAATGTCATTTCTGAGGAAAATGCAAAGAATACCATGGACAGACAAAAAAACCAATGACCAAGTCCTACAAGAAACAAATGAAAATCGTAAACTTATTAGAGAAATTAGACTTAGACAGTCAAAATTTTTGGGTCACGTTATGAGAAGAAATAAATTGGAGAACTTGGTGACAACTGGCTATATCGAGGGGAAGAGAACAAGGAAAAGGCAGAGAAGTAAATACCTCGATGGCTTGGCCACATGGTAAAGTCAAGATAAGAATACTGAGCTGATTCACAACTCTGGTGATCGAGTGAGATGCGAAACACAATCGCCCACGCTTATTGGCATGGCACTGGATGACAATGATAGAAATGCACAAACAAAAAACGCTAGAAAAAGTATTCATCAGTGTTCCATGAGAGGCAGAGTTTATAAAGGTCTAGAATCTGAAAGAGATATGAAGTATACATTACTAGGCAGCAAGAACACTGGCCCAAGACCTGGTGGTATATAGCATGGTCACATCAAGCAGCTGAGGGATGCAGAAATACACTGTGCTAGGGATTTCTGTTGTACTGGAGCTATGGAGTTTCTCCTTTGTGCGATGCTCTTGGCAGGTGGCTGGCCATTCTGTGGAGAAACTGATTTATATAGGGTAAAACTGTGTGCAGTGAACATGACTATCTTACCTTTAAGCCTTTAGACAGCTTTTATTGCAGACTGTGACACATGGTTTGTTGGACAATAGCAGTAACATGGCATGCAGTATGAGTGGAAGCATCCACTCCTGACAACATCAGTGCCATAGAGATATTCTTAATGTCTGGTCATCACTATCCAGACTTGAGGCATGCAATCAGACGACACTGAGTCCTTGGTAGTCCAGAGCTGACCTTTAAGCTCATTTCACCTGTCCCTTGTCTATGCTTTCTTAACTCTGACCACTGGACACTACCTGTCCACTTTTCTCAGACCATACTTTCCAACCTTTGAAGTTATAGAAACTAACACTTCTCAGAACAAGACCATGACAAACCAGACCATGTTTGGTAAAGAATCACTTTCATTACACACAGATAATTTCCATAAGTGCTCCAGTCAACTCCCATAGATCACACAAAGAGATTCTCATCACGTTCACACACTCGGCAGCACCGGCGAGGATCCAATTGTGTGTATACCAGCATCATGTATGCTGTGAGTATTCTTTTCTGGGTAAATTTTCTAGTTACGATAGTTCTGCCTGGACAGCAGCCTGTTCGACGTGCTCTCTTTTTATTTCCAACTGCCGAAAGATTGTAAATGTGAGCAGTACGCACACGGCTCCTTGGAGCATTTTACTCTTGTTAGGGAAAACTCAACGTAATATCTGCTACCTCAGAATTGGGGGGAAGGTATACCATACTTGTTTTATTTAAAAGAAAATGCAAAGGGTGCATGCTGGGATTGACCCAAGTCACACGGTCTGCACAAGCCAGAGACTGATATGCTAAGATCTAATCTATGCCATCAATTCATCCCCCTCCCCCCAGCACGCACGCACGCACGCACACGCACACACACACACACACACACACAAAAGCCATGTATTCAAGGTATAAAATAACAAGTTATAAGTTTCTAACCTTGGCCATGCAAGGTAATATTAAATATTGAAATCTATGTTTTCAGAACCCCCTTATTGTGGCCAGCTGGTCAAGCCAACCCCAGTTGTGTCCCCTGAGCCAAGTGAGTCTCCTCCTGAAACCCCAGAGCCAGAGCCAGAGGTAGATCAGTTGGAGGAAGTTCAAGGAACACCCTCGGATGTGACACCTCCTGATCAGATGCTGCTGGCAGGACAGCAAGTGGAATTGGATAAGAAGAGAAAGTCTGGACAGGGGGGGGAAAAGAGGAGAAAGTCTGGGCAGAAGAATAAACGTAAGGGCAGAAAGTCTGCGCAGGGGAAGAAACTTGGTGGGAAAAGAAAGTCTTCCGCCGGTGGGAAGAGAAAGTCTTCCGTCGGGGGGAAGCCTGGTGAAAGGAAAAAGTCATCACAGGGGCTTGGCAAGAAGAGGGGGTTGTCACAGGAAAGGAAACAGTCTGCACAGGGGAAGAAACTTGGCAAGAAGCGAGGGTCATTACAGGAGGAAAAAATTGGTGAGAAGAAAAAATCTGTAACAGAGTCGTCTGATGAACAGTCTAATCAACCATCTGCGGAATCGTCTGAGGAACAGTTGGTGGCAGGACAAAGTGCAGTGCCTAAGGCAGAAGGCAAAACAGAAAAAAAGAAGAAGAAGAAGAAAAATAAGAAAGCTATAAAACCAGAAAGCAGTGCACCAACATCTGGTGAGACGAGCCCTTCAATTTTTGATGAAAATCCAGAAAACAAATCATCAAGTAATATTACTATTGATGCTACAGAAAGGGGACCAGTTGATTTAAGACTCAATGCAGACAGGAGAAAAGGCAGGACATTGGTGAAGGATTATTCTGCTGGTGACTCTCTAAGGCAAGATGGTGGGTTGCTACATGCATCAAAACTGCAAGTAGTCGCAAGCACAAAAGAGCCAAGTCTGCCTACCTTACTTCACACTTCACGTTTTAAATTTCCCATGACTGAAGGTAAGCATGTTTGGAGGACTGTTCCTTCGGATCATGCTGGATACTTAGAAAATCTCAGCTCCAGACACAAGGTAATACTAAATGACCCTATGCAGTCGCCTTCTCGTGAATACGTGGTACCTGTGGGTGAAGCTCATGTTGCATTTAGCAGGCAAGAAACATACAGGAGCAGAGGTTGTCAGCAGTTTAATGTGGATACAGAGGAGAGAGTAAAGTCCTGTCATGACATGACAAAGTGGAATCGGAGAATGAGGAAGTTCAGAGGTAGAAAGAGAGCTTGTAAAAGAGCAGAGAGGAAAATGAACACGTACTTAAAATCCGTCTTGAAGCATAAATGTGATCAGAAACATAAACATTGCCAGCTTGATCTTGGTCTAGAAAAGCACATAGCAGGCATTAACTTGAGGTCTTTGAAGAAGAACAGCAGAGTTCAACCTTCTAGTGAAAGTGATGCTTACCCCAAGGATGATAGTTCCTTCAGTGCCAACAGCAGTTTCTATATCAATACATGTCCAGTTGGGAAAACTGTCAACAGACTGGAAGAAATGCAGCAATTTATGGACGAAGCACAGACAAATAAGCCAGAGAGTAAGCTTGATGCAGAAATGAAGATCTTCAAGTGCAAGACCAGAAGCAGTCTGAGTAGCAGAAAGCAGGCATTACCAAATGACTTTCGCTCAAGGTCTTCACTACATTACAAGTTTCCTGTTTCAGTATATAGTGCCCAGAGGCAAAGAAGAGGCAAATTTACGTCATCCTCCTCCTCATGGTTGTCAACACTGCTATCAGAATCTGACAGAAAATTAAATGCGATTGAAAGAGACATGGATGCTGTGTTGAAAGAGCAATGCCGTTTGCGTGACAGAAATACTATTTCATTATCTTCAAAAGCTACCAGCGGTGAAACTTTGCAACCATCTATGAAAAGTGAGAAACATGGCAGTAACTTGACTAGGCAACAGGAGTCACGAGAGTTGAGCGCTGAAGATATATCACATGAAGGTGTTGCTGTGAGCAGACATGAAACAAAATGCTTGAAACTGTCTGAAAGTGTTACATCTACACTTCCCATAATAGATGAAGACCCACAAAAGCGTGATGATGATAGCAGTGTACACATATATGAGAAAAAGAAAGAAGACGTATTAAAACTATTACATTCAACATCACTATACCAGAATCGTGGTCAGTCACTGTACCATGCGGACCCATGGAAACCTTTAGAGCCCCAAAACACAGGTGTTGATCATGCGTATCAAGGCCATCCTTTCTTAAACTCAAATCTCAGAAGTGAAGGAGAACACATCAAAGGTACTGATGCTGCTTCACTGACCAGCCAAACCACGTCTGCTGGATGGACAGACCAAGATTCTAAACGCGATATTAAAACTACCTCAGACACTTCTAATTTCCCGCCATCTTCATCCAACCAGCAAACTTTAACCGATTCCAGTGAAAATAACATGCACTCCGCCTTTGCTTCATTTCCTTTCACTTCAAACAGTGTCTTGAATGACATCTGGCAGACAGATAGAAGTAAGATTCCCACAACCATATATGATGTTTCCGACAGTGTCACTTATGATAACTGTAATCCACATGATGACACATGGAGAAATATCCAAAGAGCAACATCAGAAATGTCTGAAGCAGCAGTCAGAATTATAGATAAGGAACATGCAGAAGTGCACAAAAAACCGGATGTTCATGGAAGCATTCATGTTTCCATGCAGTTCCAGAAGTGTTCAGAAACAGCACATGGCTATTCAACCTGTGGTGATGGCAGACATGGGCAGCAAATTAAAAAAGGACAGAATATTAGGGAATCTTCTGGATGTCACATTGTTCTCTCAAATCCTCAAGTGGAAGATCAGAACATTCCAGAAGGGTATGCAGTAGCAACCACCTTCCGGAGCTTTCTAAATGAAAATGATGGAAGCAGGAAACAGACCAATGACAAGGTCAATATCAGGTGCAAAAATCAAAGTGTAAAGCTTGCTTCAGCTACAGGCAGATCTTCATTTCAGGATCCTGCACCAGTCTGTAGTCACACAGATATTCCTGGCAGTTACACCTCAGGTTCTGTCTCAATGCCTGCATCTGTGTTGAGCTCTTACCAGGAGCATGCCTTTTTGCAGAACAGTGAGAAACGTGTACGTGAGGACAGTGATCCTGTGGCATTGAGGCAAGGTCAAGCTGGGTATGAACAGATGCTGGATAAACAGCTGGAGCAGTTTGTGGACTCCACAAGCTGGATTTCCAGCAAGGATCGCAGTAAGATCAACATTGAGTGGAATGTGCACAAGGACAACAAAAGAAAGCAGTACGATCAGATGTTTCACAGATCCATGTTGTCTCAAGATACTCATCATTTTGGAGCAGCATCTACATGTTCAGCTGTGACATCCATGAGGGGGTCGGACAGTGGTCAGTGTGTACCCAAAAACTGTGACCAGACTAAATCTGCAGGAAGCGTGTTTCTTAAACAAGCCACTAAGCAAGAAACTTGCCAGGAAAAGTGTAAAGAGCAGCAGCATTATAATAGGTATAATGCGGTCTGTGGGGTGCAGAAACAGTCCTGTGGGATGCATGAAGAGAAATCTGCCGAAGTCTTTGCTCAAAACTCATACCATTCTTGTCCAAAAGTATCTAGAACAAGTGACAAGGCAGTGTCTGTGTCTGTTGAAGAAGTGACCACTGTGGATGACACTAAGTGGCATTCAACGTGTTCAGGTTGGCCAGTAGGTACCCGCCACTACAGTCTGTCTTCTGCTGCACCATTCACACCGGACAAAAGGCGGGGTCAGGCAGACACTTGCGATTCACTGGCCTCCATCTATGACATCTTCTCCACACCAGAATCAGAAATGTCGTGGAAAACCAGCAAAACTAACGGTAGTGCCTGCAAAAGCACCTACGAATCTCCTTGTGAAGTCGACAGTGCTTTCTATGCCAAAAATAGGACCCACAATTCAATCATTCCTTGTTCGCTAAACAGGACATTCTCGTTAGAATCCTCAAGCAGCTGCAATAACAGTGCAGCCTGTGACAGTGCAATCATATCACATCTGTCAGAGTATAAGAGCATGCAGGCAGATAATCTAACAAGTTCCAGAAACATAAGTCCTGAAGATGTGTGCATCTTCAAAGATATCATATCGTCCTATGATAGCTGCTCAGATTCCCCTGTTATTTCAGGTCAGAGATCACAAAGCGTCCCTGATAGTATAACTACCAGTGCCAGCTTGAAGAGACCAGAGCTATGTGATGAGAAAGTCTCTTCTACCTATATTGACAGTCAGAGTGTGTGTCTTGTCTCAGAGATGAAACAAAAGATGTCTAAACAGACACATGTTAAAGATTCCTGCTATGATTACTTTGGTAAAGAGAAGAGCAAATATGATACATTTTCTGTCAGTGTGCAGTTCTCAGAAGGAAATGAAATAATTCAAACAGGTTGTAGCAAAGAACAAGAACAAAAGCATGTCTGTCGGTCTTTTCAGAACTACCTCAGCAGACTAAAAATGGGGCATGAGTGTAATCGAGCTTTCCATCAAGAAATGGACAGTGATACTTTTGATGATTCCCCAGCATTGGCTTTGTCAAAACCTGCACAAGAACTGGCTTTGTCAAAACCTGCACAAGAACTGGCTTTGTCAAAACCTGCACAAGAACTGGCTTTGTCAAAGTCTTCTGAAGAGCTACTTTCACAGATACCTTTTCAAGCATTGGCTTGGTCAGCAGGAAGCCTGTCGATCGATGATTTCTCAAGTAAACATGAGGCTGTCAGAGATTTTCAGCAGTCGGGTGACATGTCTACATCTGTACATACTTCAGATGATCTTGACGAATGGGAGACAAAGATAGACTACATGTCCTTTGTCAATGAAGATGATGTATATGGACATTCAACCACAGTCAGTCTGAACACAACCTACAACATTCTCGGCCCTGAAATACAGTCTTCAAGTACAACTGAAACATCTTCAAGCTGTCCCAATTCTAATGATTCTTCAGTAAGCGGACACAAAAGGCACACGTCCAAATATGCTAAAACAGTTACTACAGTAGGGCATACCTCAAAAGAAAATCCTCAACTAGAGAAACAACACAGAAGTGAGGAAATGAGTATTAATAGTAATCTAACATCACATTTTCCCCCCAGAACAGACATTGATACAGATCAGGGATTTAGAAGTTCCAATGGCAGGAATGCAGACTTACTTCAAAATGCTGCAACTGTTAGATGTTTTATGTCTTCCTATGAAGACAATTCTGAAAATGATGTATCAAGCACAAAACCTTCAGAAATGAAGTACAAAGAACTCAAGACAACACAAAGACATTCTTCAGGACAAACTCAACAGAAGTGGATTGATAAGTGGAATTCATCGGCAGAGGAGGACAACATAATGCAGACATGTGGAGCCGAGTCTAGCTGCCCAGGATCCAAGAGTGAAGGTGTGGAACAGAATGATAGTTTTACTGCACAGTTTGGGCTGGCAACAGTGTTCTATAAGAGAGCCATTCAGTGGAGCCCTCTTCTGGATGGGCGGTCAGATAATGATGCTAGCGATACGTCCACTAGCATTTGCCCAAGTTGGACCTCGGACTCTCCGGCTGTCATAAGACAGGCACAAACAGCGGTTTCTTTGCAGCATGGTGAATCTCATGATGTGCAGCCTGAGAGTTCATACCACAGAACAGAGACTTCTAGAAATCTGACGCCAGAATCACATACACACCAGATGGCAGTATGTTCAGCTGCTAGTTGTGAATATTCTCATGGTTTCAGAAATCTGACCCCAAGCAAAGTAGAAAAGTCTAGTCCCTGTGCCATGTTCATTGTGACAAGAGAAGAATATTTGGGATGTGGGGAAAGTTTATCTACAGCTATAGACACATCTACAAATATTGCATATTGTTCTGAGAATGTTCACTCGAAATCTACACTCCAGGCGACAAGTCTGTTGTCTGGCACGGTATTCAGGAGTTCACCAACACTCAGAGACAGTCTCTCAGTGGAGTCTGCTCCCAGAGCAGAACAGATGTTAAGTGTGAAAATAGCACAACAATCATTGGAGAACAGTTGTGTGGAGATACTCTCATCAGATGTGAACAGTGGAGTCACAGACTACAGCTGGTGGGGCTGTGGATCAAATAAAAGGCTAGAGAAATCAGAGTCCATGGCCCCGGAAGGTTGTTCTGTGGCCTCCACAAGTCATGCATCACATATAGACAGGACAAAAGGTAATACGGCTACTTGTGATTCTTTGGAAGATTCTCTGCATGACTTTGGCAAATGTAATGAGTGGAAGAAGACACAAATAAATGCATTTAATCTGGTGCCAGAGTTACATCTTGCAGCCACTGTTGATATCCATGAGACTCATGCTGTCCCTGAAATTATGGAGTGCAGTGGCGAGTCCTCACTTGTGTCATCTGTGTGTGCGGCTGTGGCCTTTAGTCCAAGAGGTAGTTATGAACGTGAGACTTGCAGTTCACCTTTATTCAGTGGGAAAATGCCGCCATCAGGTGTGGACTCATTGGAAAACCTACTGTGTGGAAGTGGTCGAAGCAGCTCGACAGATCCTCATACTCTCAGCTGTTCTAGAGAAGTGGGCGTGTCATGTCCACAGAGGACCAGCAGTTTTTCAACAAGCTTGCAGCGAGGTGATAAATACTGCCAAAGACAAGCTGCCTGGAAGCCCAAAGAAAAACCAAATGTTGGGAAAATTACTGAGCGTGAAGATTGTCATACTCTGTCCAGGAAAACAGTTCTGTGCAGTTCACCTGAATCTGTTCACAGCAGCATTTTTGATGTCAGTTGTCATTTAGATGATTCATTGGACGAGAAAAATGTTTATAATGACAAGCACACTGCTGGTTCGTGTTGTGCTTCTTGTGAAAGTGATGGTCATTCCAAGGAGTATGAACCATTTTTACCCAGCTCTTATTGTTCAAATGAAAAACATTGTTACTCACAAGCCAGTCATAGTTTTACTCCGGCAGACTCTTCCGATAAGAACAAGGTGTTTTCTCATAGGAAAAACACATTAGATTTACCACATTCTTCTGATGAGACAAGCTGGTCTGAGCTAGAGAAGCATGCCTCTAATTCTTGGAGCTCTTCCAGCAAAAGCAATCTGTGTTTTGCTGAGAACTTCAGTTCAAATTCCCAGGGTTCATCAGATGAGAGACACAAATCTTCAACCAGTAGTTTACAAGATAATTCACATGTTGGTAACTTCGACATGCTTGATCAAGCTTTTGTTAATAAAAGCTCTCCTGTCTCTGAGATACCTCATGAGTTATCATGGACCACGAGTTTTAGGATATATGATGAATCAGTATGTTCCCCGAGTGAGTTTCCATCAGATGTATCCATTTCAGATGACTGCCAGAGCAACAATTGCGTGTCAGAGAGTTCTGCGTTTATGGATGAGTTCAGCGTGGGTGATAATGTGAATAGTCATGCTAGCTCCAAACATTGCCCGCAAACATGCTGCACACAGGAACTGTGCAGGAGGCAGTCTGTTAACTACCCTCGGTTTGAGAATGATTGTTTGCAGGAATACTCTGACACGATGAACCTTAGCTTTGACACAGGTAAGCCAGGGTTAATGCCCTCAAGTTCTAACCATTACCCCCAGATTGCTGCATCCTGGGTACATGAATTATCCAGGAGACATACTTCTCGTTATCCTGAATGTGATCATCTTTGTTCAGGTGAATGTTCTAAAGTGACCAACCACAGTTTTAACACAGATGAACCTGAGCTGTTGCTGTACAACTGTGGAAGTCAGTCTGAGGTCAGCAGTGCTCCTAGCTCACAGTTGCTGGTAGAGAACAATGAACTGAGGAGGACAGTAGTTACAAGGGACAGTGTGTGTAGACACCAGACAAGATCACTGCAGGGAAAACCTGTCGAGGGTAACATTTTGTCAGACTTTTCTTATGAGACCACGTGTTCTGCAGCAGGTGAGAAGGCATTGATTACTGGTAGCACCAGCATCACGACTAGTACCAGCATCATGAGTAGTAGTGTTACTGAAAGAGCTTGCATAAGAAATGGCCAGGTCACAGGAGGTGCTTCCGATTTGTGGCAGTGTCATGGCATTTCAGATGCTTGTCATGTAAGTCATTATGTAGATGATAAGGTACAAAATCCCCATAGTAAACACCTGAACAGAGAAGAACAGAGGATGGGCTTGGGTGAAAAGAAAATGAGAAACGACTATGAATGTAAATTAATTTGCGGACATGATCACATTACAGCTATGCCTTTGAATGTTGATAGTTTCCATATTTCTAATTTATGTGTGAGTGACCTTTGTAGCATTTCAGCTCCACACAGTGGTGATCATATAAATGTTGATAGTGGCCACATTCCAATATTATCTGAGGGTGTTTGTAGCAGTTCAGGGTCACCAATGACAATGTGGAGTCCCCTGGAGTGTGAGCATCCTGCAGTAAAGTATTACAGTTCTCAGTATGCATCTTCATCACCAAATCTGAGCTCTTGTTCATCTGTAGCCAGTGAACACTCTTACTGTTGTGAACGGTGTTCAAGTCACTCCGGGAGTTCGTCTAGCAAACAAGATGCATGTGTCAATGCTGTGTCAGCAAGTGCGTCTTCCTTTTGCTCGAACTTAACCAGGCCACCTTCCATCCATACATCTGCTGATAGTCTTCCTGTAGCAGATGTGGGTGAAGGACAGAAGAGCGTGCCCAGTCCATGTGATGGTGAAAGTAGGTCAGAGACACAAGTATAGCATGTTGACTGGGAGAGAAGTGAAAGTAATTTTTGAATGGAGCAGGAGTTAAAAACAGTCTTGTTTGGGACAGGAGTTGAAATAACTGTTGACTGGGACAGAATAAGTTAACATAAATGTTAACCAGGTTGAGAATTATTTGATTGGGGCAGGAGTTAAAGTAAATGTTGACTGGGACAGGTATGAGTTAAAGTAACTGTTGACTGGGACAGAATGAGTTAACAAATGTTAACTGGATCAGGAGTTAAAGTAAATGTTGCCTGGGATCGGAGTTAAAGTAAACATTGACTGGGACAGGAGTTACAATAAATGTTGACTAGGACAGGATTTAAAGTAACTGTTGACTGGGACAGGTAGGAGTTAAAGTAACTGTTGACTGGGACAGGTAGGAGTTAAAGTAACTGTTGACTGAGACAGGATTTAAAGTAACTGTTGACTGGGACAGGATTTAAAGTAACTGTTGACTGGGACAGGAGTTAAAGGAACTGTTGACTGGACCAGGAGTTACAATTAATGTTGACTGGGACAGGATTTAAAGTAACTGTTGACTGGGACAGGATTTAAAGTAACTGTTGACTGGGACAGGAGTTACAATAAATGTTGACTGGGACATGAGTTAAAGTAAACATTGGGACAGAATGAGTTAACATAAATGTTGACTGGGGCAGGAGTTAGACTGGGACAGGTATGAGTTAAAGTAACTGTTGACTGGGACAGAATGAGTTAACATAAATGTTAACTTGATCAGGAGTTAAAGTAAATGTTGCCTGAGACCGGAGTTAAAGTAAATATTGACTGGGACAGTAGTTACAATAAATGTTGACTGGGACAAGATTTAAATTAACTGTTGACTGGGACAGGAGTTACAATAAATGTCGACTTGGACAGGATTTAAAGTAACTGTTGACTGGGACAGGTAGGAGTTAAAGTAACTGTTGACTGGGTACAGGAGTTAAATAAACACTGACGTTAAAAGTGCTAAGACAGGAACATTAAAACTACTATGACAGAAACGTTTAAAGTGCTAAGACTGGAACATTAAAACTACTATGACAGAAACGTTTAAAGTGCTAAGACTGAACATTACAACTACTAGGACAGGAACATTAAAACTACTAGGACAGAAATGTTAAAAGTGCTAAGACTGGAACATTAAAACTACTAAAACAGGACATTAAAACTACTAGGACAGGAACATTAAACCTACTATGACATAAACATTAAAAGTGCTAAGACAGTGACATTAAAACTACTAGGACAGGAACGTTAAAAGTGCTAAGACAGTGACATTAAAACTACTAGGACAGGAACGTTAAAAGTGATAAGACAGTGACATTAAAACTACTAGGACAGGAATGTTAAAAGTGCTAAGACAGGACAAAACTACTAGGACAGGAATGTTAACATTTCTAAGACAAGAACATTACAACTACTAGGACAGGAACATTAAAAGTGCTAAGACTGGAACATTAAAACTTCTAGGAAAGGAACGTTAAAACTACCAGGACTGGAACATTAAAACTACTAATAAAGGAATGTTAAAAGTGCTAAGACTGGAACATTAAAACTACTAGGAAAGGAACATTAAAACTACCAAGACTGGAACATTAAAACTACTAGGAAAGGAACATTAAAACTACTAGGACAGGAACATTAAAACTACTAAGACAGGACATTGAAACTACTAGGACAGGAACATTAAAACTGCTAAGACAGAACATTAAAACTACTAGGACAGGAACGTTAAAAGTGCTAAGGCAGGACATTAAAACTACTACGACAGGAATGTTAAAAGTGCTAAGACAATGACATTAAAACTACTAAGACAGGAATGTTAACATTTCTAAGACAGGACATTAAAACTAGGACAGGAACGTTAACAGTGCTAAAACAGTTACATTAAAACTACTAGGACAGGAACATTGAAACTATTAGGACAAGAACATTAACAGTGCTAAGACAGGAACATTAAAACTGCTAAAACAGGAACATTAAAACTACTAGGACAGGAATGTTAACAGTGCTAAGACAGAAACATTAAAACTACTAGGACAGAAACGTTAAAAGTGCTAAGACTGGAACATTAAAACTACTAGGACAGTGACATTAAGACTACTAGGACACCTTAAAACTACTAGGGCAGGAATGTTAAAAGTGCTAAGACAGAAACATTAAAACTATTAGGACATGAATGTTAAGAGTGCTAAGACAGGAACATTAAAAGTGCTAAGAAAGGAACATTAAAACTACTAGGATTGGAATGTTAAAAGTGCTAAGACAGGAACGCTAAAACTTAGTCGACAGATCATCCTCATTGCACATCGAACCGTTCAGTCCATAAGTGCTCGGATCCCCTCCTCAGCAAATCCCGCAGCGTGTAGCGGTAATGACACCAGTTCTGTGTTGGTTTATCAGTCTTCTTTGGCTTACTGCGTAATGTTCTTGTTTGGCCACCCCTCTTTTAATTTGCTGTTCTCGCAGTCTCGCCATGGTTGTAGATTCACAGTCATCACTTGGTTCTCGCAAAAGTCTTACTTCTCGTAGAGCATTCAGAATGTCGGCCTGGTCCATGGCGCGTCCGCCCTCCACAGTAGCGTTACCTGCGAGCCTGTCAGCCCGCTCATTCCCTTGTACTCCCGCATGCCCTGGCACGAAGATGAAACTAATCTTTGCCAGCCGAGACCGCTCCAGAGACAGCAACCATTCTCTTCGGATCCCCCCCATCTCTATCCTCTGGAGCATGTTCATTGAGTCGCTAAGGAAACATGCCCTATTGAATGTCTGTGTCTCGAGCCATGTTATTGCTTTACTTACTGCCATGACTTCCATAGTCAGGCTACTTGTGGTCTCAGCAAAAGCACCAGAGTCCTCCTTCACAATTCTCCCTCCGGCCTGAGCCGTAAAGGCCCATGAGCTTCTCACATGTCGGACGACCGACCCATCTGTGTAAATGACAGCATCACCGTCTAGCGAATTCTCAAAAATCAACGCTTGTACTTCAGCCTCCACAGCAGCCGGATTTTCTTGTCTGCATTTTCTATCTAGTTGGATGCAAACTGAAAAGGATGTGCAGAAATCTGTTGGCACTTGTACCCACTCCTCGCCAGGTTCTAACTTCTCAAGTGAACACACCTGTTGAAGAATGTCTTCGACTTGCCCCATCCACTACCGGCCTCTTTTTAACCTGCTGCCCTTCACCTTCATAATTTCACTATGCAGTGGATGTTGTGTGTTTGTGTTAACTCTGAGGTAGGCGCGTGCTCTGCAGACTTGTATTCTGTCTTCAATGGTTGGAAAATCAAGAAGGTAGCGCATCGCCCTGCACGCTGTATCTCATGTACATCCAAGAATAATGCGCATAGCTTCATTCTGTATCCTTTCCATCATTTCTGTCTGCTTACGGCTGAGAGTCAGGATTGTTATCGCATACTCAAAAACAGACATGACCAGCCCTTCGTATAGAAGACATACATGGCGCTGCTCACAGTTTGCTGCCGCCATCACCTGCATCGCAGCCAACCCCCGCTTGGCCTTTGTTATCACCTGGTCTATGTGCTCATTATAAGCAAGGCTTCGATCAAACTAAGCTAAGACTGGAACATTAAAACTACTAGGAAAGGAACCGTTAAAATTACCAGGACTGGAACATTAAAACTACTAGGAAAGGAACATTAAAACTACTAGGAAAGGAACATTAAAACTACTAGGACAGGAACATTAAAACTACTAAGACAGGACATTAAAACTACTAGGACAGGAACGTTAAAAGTGCTAAGACTGGAACATTAAACATACTAGGATAGGAACGGTAAAACTACTAGGACAGGAATGTTAAAAGTGCTAAAACTGGAACATTAAAACTACTAGGAAAGGAACCGTTAAAACTACCAGGACTGGAACATTAAAACTACTAGGAAAGGAACATTAAAACTACTAGGACTGGAACATTAAAACTACCAGGACAAGAACATTAAACCTACTGTGACAGAAACATTAAAAGTGCTAAGACAGTGACATTAAATCTAGGAAAGGAATGTTAAAACTACCAGGACTCGAAGATTAAAACTACTAGGAAAGGAACATTAAAACGACTATGACATAAACGTTAAAAGTGCTAAGACCGGAACATTAAAACTACTAGGACAGGAACGCTAACAGTAAAAACTAAGTAAAAGTAGTCCTAGCAGATACAGCCACTGGGGTGTGAAATGTTAGACCTTCACATATTCTGGGCCATGACATATGAGGTGGGTGCACTGTTTTCTTCATCATCACCTTTGACCTTTGCTCAGACAATTCCCAGAGAATTCTGAAAATTGTCAGCTACCCATTTTCATATGGCTGGACTAACCCCAGAGCCATACTGGTGGGTAGTCTCTGCTGGGGATTGAACCTGGCCCATGTCTTGGTAGGCAAGTGAACTATCTACTATGCCACCACCACTAGGACAGGAATGTTAAATGAAACACAGACCAAGTGGATACAAGTAGTATCTGTCTGGGATGGAAGGACTCCAGCAAATCAGAGTAGTGACTGGTACACGATGGGGAAATTAGCAGGTGGATTATGTGCTGTGTGTTTGTTAATCAGCTTGTGTAATCAGGTGAGGCTGTTGTAACGCTGTCTAATGATTTTTTATAATATACTTTTCTATGTTTTTTTTAGAAAGTATATTTTTTAATGTTTTAGTAACAATTTTTAATAAAAAGATTTTTTTAAAGACATGGGAAATGCAAGTTTTAAATAGACAGAATAAACAGATTTATATATTTTATATAAGAATAAATAAGTAAATTTCTAGTGTTTAGCTGCATTTTGTTTATTAGTTGCTTTATATTTCAAAAACTTTATGTTTAAAGTTATGCTGTCACCCTTTTTGGCCAACGAGCTATATTATGACAAGGCTGATTTTGTAAAGGTTTTCTGGGGTCAAGAGGAAAGTGCAGAAAAACAAAGGGCCCATATCTGGAAAGACTGATGATGTGAGAAGTGACCAGAGGAACTGGACTGGACGACATTCTATGTGTAGAGTCGGTCATACACAGACGGATGTTACATCAGACTGCCACTGGTGTCATCAACAGGGGGGGCTCTTGGTTGGCTTCTGAAGAAGGGGACGGGGTGTGTGTGGGAATGGCCCAAGTGCAGTGATGGGGATGCTGGATTTCACGTGCTTATATAATGCAGACCTGATAAGGCAAACTCACTTGGGACCCCAGAAATAGTTATTAGTTCTTCTTATCAGAAATTCCTCTTATAAAAGTTCAAGTATAAATATATATATATATATATATATATATATATATAAATTTATATATATATATATATATATATATATATATATATATAAATTTATATATATATATATATATATATATATATATATAAATTATATATATATATATATATATATATATATATATATATATATATATATATATATATATATATATATATATATATATATATATAGTAATGCATTTACAACATACAATACAATATTCTTCTTCACAACAGAAATTCGCCACATCCGATTTCGCCTTAAGCAGTTTGCACTGTATTCGATGTGAATTTTTATGCAGAAGATGAAATAATGAATAACACTAACAATAATAATGTACGACACTTGATACTGAATCTGAATGGCCTACCTATACCATCAAAATCAATGCACCATGATGTGTTTCCAAATCCACAGCTGATTTTGAACCCTTGACCCGGTATGTCGGGGAATCGTGAGACTGCGTGTCACTGACCCCTAAGCCACAAATGCTAACATATACCGCTGGGGTCATAATCTAACCATAGGCCAGATTTCTAGGAGTGAAAGTACTCACCAATTGATTTAGGAAGGCTTGGAAATGAGAGGCAGACACGTCCTATAACAACTTCATTGCTCTATTTCTCATCAGATAACTATAGCAGCCACTAGTCCTAGGATAAGCAATTGACAAGAAACCAACATCACAAACACACCAGTATTCTGACTGTCACCAACATGCTGAGACTCTCAACCTTTGTTCTAATGATTATTTAATACTGAAACTGACGATGAACAGATGGCCAAGGCAAGAAATGTCTACTAGCCATGTAACCAATGAACAGATGGCCAGGGCAAGGAATTCTACTAGCCATATAACCAATGAACAGATGGCCAGGGCAAGGAATACCTACTAGCCATATAACCAATGAACAGATGGCCAGGGCAAGGAATACCTACGAGCCATATAACCAATGAACAGGTGGCCAGGGCAAGGAATACCTACTAGCCATATAACCAATGAACTGGTGGCCAGGGCAAGGAATGTCTACCAGCCATATAGCCAATGAACAGATGGCCAGGGCAAGGAATACCTACTAGCCATATAGCCAATGAACAGATGGCCAGGGCAAGGAATACCTACGAGCCATATAACCAATGAACAGATGGCCAGGGCAAGGAATACCTACTAGCCATATAACCAATGAACAGGTGGCCAGGGCAAGGAATACCTACTAGCCATATAACCAATGAACTGGTGGCCAGGGCAAGGAATGTCTACCAGCCATATAGCCAATGAACAGATGGCCAGGGCAAGGAATACCTACTAGCCATATAGCCAATGAACAGATGGCCAGGGCAAGGAATACCTACGAGCCATATAACCAATGAACAGATGGCCAGGGCAAGGAATACCTACTAGCCATATAACCAATGAACTGATGGCCAGGGCAAGGAATACCTACTAGCCATATAACCAATGAACTGAAGGCCAGGGCAAGGAATACCTACTAGCCATATAACCAATGAACAGATGGCCAGGGCAAGGAATACCTACTAGCCATATAACCAATGAACTGGTGGCCAGGGCAAGGAATACTTACTAGCCATATAACCAATGAACTGATGGCCTGGGCAAGGAATGTCTACCAGCCATATAACCAATGAACTGATGGCCAGGGCAAGGAATACCTACCAGCCATATAACCAATGAATTGATGGCCAGGGCAAGGAATGTCTACCAGCCATATAACCAATGAACTGATGGCCAGGGCAAGGAATACCTACCAGCCATATAACCAATGAACTGGTGGCCAGGGCAAGGAATGTCTACCAGCCATATAGCCAATGAACAGATGGCCAGGGCAAGGAATACCTACTAGCCATATAGCCAATGAACAGATGGCCAGGGCAAGGAATACCTACGAGCCATATAACCAATGAACAGATGGCCAGGGCAAGGAATACCTACTAGCCATATAACCAATGAACAGGTGGCCAGGGCAAGGAATACCTACTAGCCATATAACCAATGAACTGGTGGCCAGGGCAAGGAATGTCTACCAGCCATATAGCCAATGAACAGATGGCCAGGGCAAGGAATACCTACTAGCCATATAGCCAATGAACAGATGGCCAGGGCAAGGAATACCTACGAGCCATATAACCAATGAACAGATGGCCAGGGCAAGGAATACCTACTAGCCATATAACCAATGAACTGATGGCCAGGGCAAGGAATACCTACTAGCCATATAACCAATGAACTGAAGGCCAGGGCAAGGAATACCTACTAGCCATATAACCAATGAACAGATGGCCAGGGCAAGGAATACCTACTAGCCATATAACCAATGAACTGGTGGCCAGGGCAAGGAATACTTACTAGCCATATAACCAATGAACTGATGGCCTGGGCAAGGAATGTCTACCAGCCATATAACCAATGAACTGATGGCCAGGGCAAGGAATACCTACCAGCCATATAACCAATGAATTGATGGCCAGGGCAAGGAATGTCTACCAGCCATATAACCAATGAACAGATGGCCAGGGCAAGGAATGTCTACCAGCCATATAACCAATGAACTGATGGCCAGGGCAAGGAATACCTACCAGCCATATAACCAATGAACAGATGGCCAGGGCAAGGAATGTCTACTAGTCATATAGCTAATGAACAGATGGCCAGGGCAAGGAATGTCTACTAGCCATATAACCAATGAACAGATGGCCAGGGCAAGGAATGTCTACTAGCCATATAGCCAATGAACAGATGGCCAGGGCAAGGAATGTCTACTAGTCATATAGCCAATGAACAGATGGCCAGGGCAAGGAATGTCTACTAGCCATATAACCAATGAACAGATGGCCAGGGCAAGGAATGTCTACCAGCCATATAGCCAATGAACAGATGGCCAGGGCAAGGAATACCTACTAGCCATATAGCCAATGAACAGATGGCCAGGGCAAGGAATACCTACGAGCCATATAACCAATGAACAGATGGCCAGGGCAAGGAATATCTACTAGTCATATAGCCAATGAACAGATGGATAGGGCAAGGAATGTCTACTAGCCATATAACCAATGAACAGATGGCCAGGGCAAGGAATGTCTACCAGCCATATAGCCAATGAACAGATGGCCAGGGCAAGGAATACCTACTAGCCATATAGCCAATGAACAGATGGCCAGGGCAAGGAATACCTACGAGCCATATAACCAATGAACTGATGGCCAGGGCAAGGAATACCTACTAGCCATATAACCAATGAACTGATGGCCAGGGCAAGGAATACCTACTAGCCATATAACCAATGAACTGATGGCCAGGGCAAGGAATACCTACTAGCCATATAACCAATGAACAGATGGCCAGGGCAAGGAATACCTACTAGCCATATAACCAATGAACTGGTGGCCAGGGCAAGGAATACCTACTAGCCATATAACCAATGAACTGATGGCCAGGGCAAGGAATGTCTACTAGTCATATAAACCAATGAACAGATGGCCAGGGCAAGGAATACCTACTAGCCATATAACCAATGAACTGGTGGCCTGGGCAAGGAATGTCTACCAGCCATATAACCAATGAACTGATGGCCAGGGCAAGGAATACCTACTAGCCATATAACCAATGAACTGGTGGCCTGGGCAAGGAATGTCTACCAGCCATATAACCAATGAACTGATGGCCAGGGCAAGGAATACCTACCAGCCATATAACCAATGAACTGATGGCCAGGGCAAGGAATGTCTACCAGCCATATAACCAATGAACAGATGGCCAGGGCAAGGAATACCTACGAGCCATATAACCAATGAACAGATGGCCAGGGCAAGGAATACCTACTAGCCATATAACCAATGAACAGATGGCCAGGGCAAGGAATGTCTACCAGCCATATAACCAATGAACAGATGGCCAGGGCAAGGAATGTCTACCAGCCATATAACCAATGAACAGATGGCCAGGGCAAGGAATGTCTACCAGCCATATAACCAATGAACAGATGGCCAGGGCAAGGAATGTCTACCAGCCATATAACCAATGAACAGATGGCCAGGGCAAGGAATGTCTACTAGTTATATAGCCAATGAACAGATGGCCAGGGCAAGGAATGTCTACTAGCCATATAGCCAATGAACAGATGGCCAGGGCAAGGAATGTCTACTAGCCAAATAGCCTATGAAACCTCCACTCTTAAGGTTAACATGGCTGAATGGATAAGAGCGGTAGTTCTTAAACAACTGGTGTGGTGATGCCGAGGTAGCGGGTTCAACCCCTGCACCGGTCAGTTGGACTTAAATGTTGACTTCTCATCCTTGACTTGCGGGGACTCTGTCCCTTGATTTGGGGACATAAATTACAAGAGCCTGTGAAGTCGGAGTGGCTTCTCCTGATGGCAGGAGACACTGGTAATAGGAAAAGCTAATCCACATGCAAAAATCAGTCTAATGCACTAGATGTAGTAGCACAGATATGCTCCAGTACACAACGAGCGAAGACACCCCCCCCCCCCCCTCCCACTTTCATGACAAACGTTCACATAAAAAATACAGACACCAAGAAGCTTGGAGTCGTAGATACATATATTTTGTTTTATTTAAAGCTCAGATTGATACCAAGACAAAGAATGAAGACAAATTGAAACTGAACTGTTCAAATGCTTTTCAAGTCTGGCCATGACTTTCCTAAATCTCAAAATACCCCTCAACCAACTCAATATACTACCTTGGTTGTAAGCAGCTACGTCCAGACTGGCGGCTAACACATTTCCCTTAAATTAGCACATAAAAAGACAATTCTATTGAAACTACTAATTATATATATATATATATATATATATATATATATATATATATATATATATATATATATATATATATATATATAGAGAGAGAGAGAGAGAGAGAGAGAGAAAAAACCCACAAACACACTAAACTTACAGTAATGGATATATTGTAATACCTGTACACATTGTTACATTGGGGAGGAGATGGACACTACCAATCTAGCTCTGGGTCATGAAAACACCAAAATTGTTTCACGCTGTTGATGCTTCCATCATGGTACCCACACAATAGTTTACTGTTACATTGGAAAGAAGATGGGCACTGCTATGCTAACTCTGTGTCATGAAAACACTTAATTGTTTCACAGTGTTAATGCTTCCATAATGATACCCACACAATAGTTTACTGTTACGCTGGAGAGTAGAAGGGCACTGCCAAGGTCATGAAAACACTAATTGTTTCAGTGTTGATGCTCTCCCATAATGAACCCCACACAATAGTTTACATACTGTTACATTGGAAAGAAGATGGGCCACTGCCAAGCTAACTCTGGGTCATAGACATGATATAATTGTTTACTGACACTGAGTGTTGATGCACTACCATCATGGTACCCACACAATAGTTTACTGTTACACTGCCAAGCTAACCCTGGGTCATGACTACACTGTAATTGTTAACTGACACTGAGTGTTGATGCACTACCATCATGGTAGCCACACAATAGTTTACTGTTACACTGGCGAGGAGAAGGACACTGTCAAGCTAACCCTGGGTCATGACTACACAATAATTGTTGTACACTGTTGATGCTCTTCTATTGTGGTATCAACACAATAGTTAATGATAGCTCTGAGTGTTCCATTTCATATGTGAGGACTGCTGATCTATACTGTCACAACAAATAATTAAATCTACCAACAGAAACAAGTTAACAGGTAACAAGATCCACTTCATTGCACTGGGTTTTATTCCATCCATTGTGCCCTCTCTACTCTGAGCAGTTAACTGCCCGCCGAAAGTGTCACACAGCATGAACACCTCATTTCCAGTGACCATCCCCAGGTGTCTTTGAAAAAAAATTGCACATGTGAAGCAAATGACAGTCTAGAAACAAACCCACAACCTTTTGAGCACAAGACAGACAGCTTAACCACTTCGTCATAGACCCTCTGAAAGATTCCTGTGTCTACAGGCTCCTAGAACCATACCTGAAAATAAATATGGAAGCTTCCATGTTTGGGTGGAGTGAGCAGTGATTTCCTTATTTCGTGTGGTTTATTTCTGTTCATGTAGGGGTTCTTGGGCCTGCAGTCGAGAGTAGAAAATCTCTCAAAACCTGGATTATTTAAGTGTTTGTTGTGACTGTAGAGACCAGCAATCTTATTTGTTTTTGTTTACATGTAGGACCCACGTAGCTGGTGGTCAAGGGTTCAAGCTGGCATGAAATGGGTTAAAAATTGACCGGGACTCCCAGGCGACCGAGTCTATGATAGGTACCTTGAAATGGCTTGGGAAGTGAAGGCGACCGGTGTGACTGTGACCACATCACCCACATGCAGTTTGGCCTTTAGAGTTACGGGGCTAGAACCATATACCCACTAGGTCTGGGGGAGTGTAAAATATGTCCTTGACCCATGGGTTCATTTGACTATTTTTATGTCCTGACTTTCATATGCCATATACAAATATAAATGCAACTTACAGAATTTTTAAAGAAAAATTACAACGCTTACAGAATACACTAAACACATGATCGATATAAAAATAATTTAACATAATGAACTATAATCAGACCTAGTAACAACGCTTGATATCAGATTAGTACCTATTACAATCACATTTCAAATCTCCATATTCAAAATTGTTTACAAATCTGATGCTTTCTAATGATTCAGTTCATTTATTTTGAAATAAACTATTGCATTTCCAAATATGCGCACACTACACAATACAATCTTAATCACTTCAAACATAAAATGCCATGTAATATATATCTTCTTTTTTTATTTTTGGCCCTATTTCATCCAGAGGGGGAATAAATCCTGAACCTCACTCCAAGTCATCCTACCCATGCCGCTCTGCCCATGTCCTTCCCATATTTCTGTCTCTTCTTCTCTTCCCCATGTGGTGTTAAGTCTTCCTCTATGTCGCCTGCTCTGTGGATTTCAGACAAAGATATGTTCTCAGGGCCCATCAGAATCAGAGGAGATGAAGGAGGGTTGGACTTGGGGCTGGCTTCACCATTCCTTAGAACAATTTATTTGCAAAATTCAATTAATAATGAGCACGTCTAAAGATCAGAAAAATAGAATAACCAACCAACCAAGAGGACAGGAAGCTCTTCCAGAAACATATCATGTGGAACATACTAAATGATATCGTCACTAGAAACAGCTACTGTCGCAGCAAAACAAAATACATGTAAGACGGTGTTAAATAAATCAACTGCAATCAAAGAACACCGAGGTGAGAAGATAAAAACACACACTGCTACAAGTGTCACACCACTGCTTCACACACAAACTGATAACACTGGGTAGGCAAACACAAAATTGGCCAAAAATCTAAGAATTGTTCTCAAAACATTGCTTTTCTCACAAATGCATGCCATATACACAAGAAGAGCTGATAGCTGTATGTTAAAACCTGTCCCTGCCAGATGTCATATTGACTCACTTTGTGGGTGTTACATTTACCCACGTATCTAGCAAGTTAGGAAATTAATGGAACTGATATTACAGCAGTCGGAGTAATTTATAGTTGTTCAACTGTCTTCAGTGGAGACAATTCTTTCCTCAGTATACTACTTGTGCACTCAGTACACAACATGTGTACACACTAGTGCAGCGATCTCTTTATCCCTTGTATCACTGATATGTCCAGCAGCTTTTGGCTTGAAAACAACAAATGAATAGAAAAAGGCACAAAATTCTTAAATCCAGCCTCCTGATCAATATAACATTACACATTTTATTACAATTATCTATACGACCATCATACGTTTCCCAGATGGCTTTCAGTAAATAGTGGCATGTCTGCACAACTGATTCCACATGTCTCAGCTGGATTTACCACTGTCTCCAGCTGTTATATGTCATACTACCTTCGGTATGTCTCTGCTGGATTTACCACTGTCTCCAGCTGTTATATGTCATGCTACCTTTGGTATGTCTCTGTCAGAGTTACCACTGTCTCCAGCTGTTATATGTCATGCTACCTTCGGTATGTCTCTGTCAGAGTTACCACTGTCTCCAGCTGTTATATGTCATACTACCTTCGGTATGTCTCTGCTGGAGTGATCACTGTCTCCAGCTGTTATATGTCATGCTACCTTCGGTATGTCTCTGCTGGAGTGATCACTGTCTCCAGCTGTATACACCATGCTACCTTCGGTATGTCTCTGCTGGAGTGATCACTGTCTCCAGCTGTATACACCATGCTACCTTCGGTATGTCTCTGCTGGAGTGATCACTGTCTCCAGCTGTATACACCATGCTACCTTCGGTATGTCTCTGCTGGAGTGATCACTGTCTCCAGCTGTATACACCATGCTACCTTCGGTATGTCTCTGCTGGAGTGATCACTGTCTCCAGCTGTTATATGTCATGCTACCTTCGGTATGTCTCTGCTGGAGTGATCACTGTCTCCAGCTGTATACACCATGCTACCTACGGTATGTCTCTGCTGGAGTGATCACTGTCTCCAGCTGTTATATGTCATGCTACCTTCGGTATGTCTCTGCTGGAGTGATCACTGTCTCCAGCTGTTATATGTCATGCTACCTTCAGTATGTCTCTGCTGGAGTGATCACTGTCTCCAGCTGTTATATGTCATGCTACCTTCAGTATGTCTCTGCTGGAGTGATCACTGTCTCCAGCTGTATACACCATGCTACCTTCGGTACATCTCTGTCAGAGTTACCACTGTCTCCAGCTGTTATATGTCATGCTACCTTCGGTATGTCTCTGCTGGAGTGATCACTGTCTCCAGCTGTTATATGTCATGCTACCTTCAGTATGTCTCTGCTGGAGTGATCACTGTCTCCAGCTGTATACACCATGCTACCTTCGGTATGTCTCTGCTGGAGTGATCACTGTCTCCAGCTGTTATATGTCATGCTACCTTCGGTATGTCTCTGCTGGAGTGATCACTGTCTCCAGCTGTTATATGTCATGCTACCTTCAGTATGTCTCTGCTGGAGTGATCACTGTCTCCAGCTGTATACACCATGCTACCTTCGGTACATCTCTGTCAGAGTTACCACTGTCTCCAGCTGTTATATGTCATGCTACCTTCGGTATGTCTCTGCTGGAGTGATCACTGTCTCCAGCTGTTATATGTCATGCTACCTTCGGTATGTCTCTGCTGGAGTGATCACTGTCTCCAGCTGTATACACCATGCTACCTTCGGTATGTCTCTGCTGGAGTGATCACGGTCTCCAGCTGTTATATGTCATGCTACCTTCGGTATGTCTCTGCTGGAGTGATCACTGTCTCCAGCTGTATACACCATGCTACCTTCGGTATGTCTCTGCTGGAGTGATCAGTCTCCAGCTGTTATATGTCATGCTACCTTCGGTATGTCTCTGCTGGAGTGATCACTGTCTCCAGCTGTTATATGTCATGCTACCTTCAGTATGTCTCTGCTGGAGTGATCACTGTCTCCAGCTGTATACACCATGCTACCTTCGGTACATCTCTGTCAGAGTTACCACTGTCTCCAGCTGTTATATGTCATGCTACCTTCGGTATGTCTCTGCTGGAGTGATCACTGTCTCCAGCTGTTATATGTCATGCTACCTTCAGTATGTCTCAGCTGGAGTGATCACCGTCTCCAGCTGTATACACCATGCTACCTTCGGTATGTCTCTGCTGGAGTGATCACTGTCTCCAGCTGTTATATGTCATGCTACCTTCCGTATGTCTCTGCTGGAGTGATCACTGTCTCCAGCTGTTATATGTCATGCTACCTTCAGTATGTCTCTGCTGGAGTGATCACTGTCTCCAGCTGTATACACCATGCTACCTTCGGTACATCTCTGTCAGAGTTACCACTGTCTCCAGCTGTTATATGTCATGCTACCTTCGGTATGTCTCTGCTGGAGTGATCACTGTCTCCAGCTGTTATATGTCATGCTACCTTCGGTATGTCTCTGCTGGAGTGATCACTGTCTCCAGCTGTTATATGTCATGCTACCTTCAGTATGTCTCAGCTGGAGTGATCACCGTCTCCAGCTGTATACACCATGCTACCTTCGGTATGTCTCTGCTGGAGTGATCACTGTCTCCAGCTGTATACACCATGCTACCTTCGGTACGTCTCTGTCAGAGTTACCACTGTCTCCAGTTGTTGTGTGTCATGCTACCTTCGGTACGTCTCTGTCAGAGTTACCACTGTCTCCAGTTGTTATGTGTCATGCTACCTTCGGTACGTCTCTGTCAGAGTTACCACTGTCTCCAGTTGTTGTGTGTCATGCTACCTTCGGTACATCTCTGTCAGAGTTACCACTGTCTCCAGTTGTTATGTGTCATGCTACCTTCGGTACGTCTCTGTCAGAGTTACCACTGTCTCCAGTTGTTGTGTGTCATGCTACCTTCGGTACATCTCTGTCAGAGTTACCACTGTCTCCAGTTGTTGTGTGTCATGCTTCCTTCGGTACGTCTCTGTCAGAGTTACCACTGTCTCCAGCTGTATACACCATGCTACCTTTGGTACGTCTCTGTCAGAGTTACCACTGTCTCCAGCTGTATACACCATGCTACCTTTGGTACGTCTCTGTCAGAGTTACCACTGTCTCCAGTTGTTGTGTGTCATGCTACCTTCGGTACGTCTCTGTCAGAGTTACCACTGTCTCCAGTTGTATACACCATGCTACCTTTGATATGTCTCTGTCAGAGTTACCACTGTCTCCAGCTGTATACACCATGCTACCTTTGATACGTCTCTGTCAGAGTTACCACTGTCTCCAGTTGTTGTGTGTCATGCTACCTTCTGTAGCATGTACCCTCCATGCTACCATCAAGAGCATGTTCATTTCCCACATTATGTTAAACAGAAGATGTTCTGGAAATGATATTTTTGACACAAATCCTCTAGATACGTTTGGAAATTATATTTGTGACACAATTCCTCAAGATATGTTTGGAATCAGTTATCACAAAAGAACAGAAAAGAAAATTTTCTAACAAACTTATTTGGTGAAAAGATTTTATCTTGCAAAACATGAGTTTCAACAACTAGGAACATATCTAAATGACTTGTGATACTCAAAACTGCATACCCCGAATGTATATTCTGTGGAAGTCAAGATGAAACCACTATATTTATTGTTCAAGGATAGATGCATGAATAGTCACCAAGCTAAATTTATCATGGAATAACATGTGATGGGTAGGAAGTATCCCTTATTAAAGAAGTAATACATTGCCTTCTTTCCATTAGTCTACAGACATCTTTACGCAAAGGTGAGACCCATTTAGTCTCCAAAACCATGCAAGCAGATAGCAGACTGAACTTGAAAGCAGCTGCCAGGTAGTTGGTGATGGTCTAAAGTTCACAATGGAAGGCAGTGTATAGAGACAATCGCTGTGGTCACTGCCGAGAAGGAAAGCAATGCCAGACTAAAAAATCTACAGCAGTGAACAAAATTGTCGAGTATGGCTTATGCCCTCCATTATTGTTCTTTCTAAGTCACTGTCATGTTTAATCAGACAAACACATTTTGGTTCCTAAAACAATGATATTTATGAGCCAGTTTTCTTCAATGTTCAGATCTTGTAGACTGTCAGTATTTGTCATCCTCTTGATGCACTACTGCAAGAATTGTCCGGTAACATTCAAATTCAGAAGTCCTGATTTTTTTTTTCTCCACCGACTACGAAACAATCTATGACTCGTATCCATGCGTATATTCGGAAGCTGCACATATTATAAACCGTTGGTTGTGGGTAGGTGTATTTTATTTATAAATCTGCCAGGCCAGTGGTCAAGACAGCCTGCAAACACGACCTGGAGATAGCACTATTGGCCTCTTAACTAACGGTATAAAACTAAGCACCATTTGCCTCTTAGCTAACAGTATGCAACTATCTCCGTCTGTTCTGTAGATATAACTATCTCCGTCTGTTCTGTAGATATATATAACTATCTCCGTCTGTTCTGTAGATATATATAACTATCTCCGTCTGTTCTGTAGATATATATAACTATCTCCGTCTGTTCTGTAGATATATATAACTATCTCCGTCTGTTCTGTAGATATATATAACTATCTCCGTCTGTTCTGTAGATATATATAACTATCTCCGTCTGTTCTGTAGATATATATAAGATATAACTATCTCCGTCTGTTCTGTAGATATATATAAGATATAACTATCTCCGTCTGTTCTGTAGATATATATAAGATATAACTATCTCCGTCTGTTCTGTAGATATATATAAGATATAACTATCTCCGTCTGTTCTGTAGATATATATAAGATATAACTATCTCCGTCTGTTCTGTAGATATATATAACTATCTCCGTCTGTTCTGTAGATATATATAAGATATAACTATCTCCGTCTGTTCTGTAGATATATATAAGATATAACTATCTCCGTCTGTTCTGTAGATATATATAAGATATAACTATCTCCGTCTGTTCTGTAGATATATATAACTATCTCCGTCTGTTCTGTAGATATATATAAGATATAACTATCTCCGTCTGTTCTGTAGATATATATAAGATATAACTATCTCCGTCTGTTCTGTAGATATATATAACTATCTCCGTCTGTTCTGTAGATATATATAAGATATAACTATCTCCGTCTGTTCTGTAGATATATATAAGATATAACTATCTCCGTCTGTTCTGTAGATATATATAACTATCTCCGTCTGTTCTGTAGATATATATAACTATCTCCGTCTGTTCTGTAGATATATATAAGATATAACTATCTCCGTCTGTTCTGTAGATATATATAAGATATAACTATCTCCGTCTGTTCTGTAGATATATATAACTATCTCCGTCTGTTCTGTAGATATATATAAGATATAACTATCTCCGTCTGTTCTGTAGATATATATAAGATATAACTATCTCCGTCTGTTCTGTAGATATATATAACTATCTCCGTCTGTTCTGTAGATATATATAACTATCTCCGTCTGTTCTGCAGTATAAAACTATCTCGGCAGTCGGGAAACATAAATAAGGGTAGAAAAATGTGACACCGTTGGGGGATATGTATTTCATCAGTGACTCAACATGAACAAACTAATCATGAATGACTCAACATATATGTACTAATCATGAACATGTACACATGACTCCCTGGTGATTCAACATGTACACACGACCTCACTGGTGACTCATGTACACACTACTCATGAGTGACACAACATGCACACACTAATCACGGGTGGCTCAACCAACATGTATCACTTAACAGCAGTGAATATTGTAAAGACAAAACTATCAACAGTGACTGCAATTAAATATATAACATTCAACAGTAATTACTGAAAACAAGAACATTCAATGGTGGCTCACTGTACAGGCAAAATAATCACCAACACTTCTGCACTTTGGATTTGTTTGTTACATGCCTTTCTTCTCTCTATATATGTATGAATTCACAAATCAAGATCCTTGCAGTTGGGACTTTCCTACACATGCTCTGCCCCCTCCTTCAGTAGCCAACAGAAAGTTCCTGTGCTTAGAACACCAGAAGAGGGAGAACATCACACAAAACACCAACTCCTTAGCTCCTGTGAGGGAGAGCATCACACAAAACACCAACTCCTTAGCTCCTGTGAGGACCCTAGGGGTCTCTGGTAAACTGCACTCGTCTAAATGATATAGGCAGAAAATGAACTCTTTACCTTTCAGATCACAAGGCAGACGCTTGACCGCTTCGTAAGGAAGATCCTTATTTTATCCTCAATAACTCAACAGGGAAGCCAAGGAAAACAATAATGCAATCTCTTACATAGAAAAATGGGGTATTTTGAAATGTTACCAAAATGTTATTTAAATACAGTGGGTCAAGAAAACAAACCTACTGGCATTCTATGAGATCTAAACATTGAAGAAAAAAACAAAGAGTTTGTAAAGAGTATTATGTCTTGAAAACTGAAATACTCTGGCCAAAATTAAACCTCATGGTGGCTTGGAGAGAACTGTGATGGAAGGTGTGATTCCTGGAGAAGAGGCTGGGGTTCGCCAGCATGAATGTAGACACAGGACATTGGAGATACCATGCTGGCACATGAGGCAGGGGTTCACCAGCACCAATGTAGACATAGGACATTGGAGATACCATGCTGGCACATGAGGCAGGGGTTCACCAGCACCAATGTAGACATAGGACGGGGGAGATACCATGAGGCAGGGATTTGCCAGCATGAATGTAGACACAGGACGGGGGAGATACCATGCTGGCACATGAGGCAGGCGTTCACCAGCAGGAATGTAGACACAGGACGGGGGAGATACCATGCTGGCACATGAGGCAGGGATTCGCCAGCATGAATGTAGACATAGGACAGGGGAGATACCATGAGGCAGGGATTCACCAGCATGAATGTAGACACAGGACGGGGGAGATACCATGAGGCAGGGATTCGCCAGCATGAATGTAGACTCAGGACAGGGGAGATACCATGCTGGCACATGAGGCAGGGGTTCACCAGCATGAATGTAGACACAGGACGGGGGAGATACCATGAGGCAGGGATTCGCCAGCATGAATGTAGACACAGGACGGGGGAGATACCATGCTGGCACATGAGGCAGGGATTCGCCAGCATGAATGTAGACATAGGACGGGGGAGATACCATGAGGCAGGGATTCGCCAGCAGGAATGTAGACACAGGACGGGGGAGATACCATGCTGGCACATGAGGCAGGGATTCACACGCACGAATGTAGACACAGAACTTTGGAGATACCATGAGACGAGTTCACCAGCACGAATGTAGACGTAGGAGGACTTTGGAGATACCATGAGGCATGGGTTCACCAGCACGAATGTAGACACAGGACGGGGGAGATACCATGCTAGCACATGAGGCAGGGGTTCATCAGCATGAATATAGACACAGGACATTGGAGATACCATCCTGGCACATGAGGATTCACCAGCATGAATGTAGACACAGGACGGGGGAGATACCATGCTGGCACATGAGGCAGGAGAGCTGGCAAAAACAACAGAGAAATATTTTGGTGGACTGTGAAGAGAGTGATATTCTGCAAAGGACCTGTGACATGATGATGTTGCCCAAATATGGAGATAGCACTGTATACTCAATATGCTGCAGTGTGTGGAAAGGGCTCCTACACTTTTTACTTATGGGACAGAAGGAGCTAGACTAACAATTCACACAGAATGAGTTCATGTAACAACTGTCTGTGACAGAAGAAAGTCGGGATAGTTGACCTTCTTTGAACTAACCAAAGAACATATGGTGAGTAGCTTAGTACTGAAAGAGTTCAATTTAAGAAGAGTTTGGAAGCAAAGGGGATGTGGTTTTCTAATGATGTGGATGCCTTGGACTGCCATAGTAACGATGAAGACTGCCTGGGAATAGCTAATAAAAGTTGAAAATTATTTGCAACTATAATAAAGAGACAAACATCATTCTTCAGTCTTATAATGAGAAGAGGCATTAGAAAACAGACTGGAGAGATCAGTGGAAGCAGAGGCAGACCATGAGAAATGATGCTGGATAAAAAGATGATGGCTGGGGGGATATTATTAGCTGATTCAGAGACTTATCTGTGCAGGGACATGAGCACCTAGGCCAGCTGTCAAGGCGTAAACATAATAATGTTTAGGTGGATGATAAGCAGAAAAAGAACTGAATTCTGTCCAGTTATAAATTTACAGGCTTGGGTGAATGGTAAGTAGACAAAGACCACTACGAAGAAGAAGCTTTACATAGTAAACACTTGTTGGCAAAAACTTTCTCATTCTTCTTCTCTGCTCACAAAATTTAATAATGATATAAGTGAACCAAAGACAATAACAACCTTTGCTAATGATATGGTAAAAATGAAATACATTTGGAATACACCTGAACTAAATATATAACAAATTATTCACATGAATCAAACAAAACATGTCTCAAAACAGGACCTGTGATATGACAGAGTCATGACATTTTGTAAGGCCTGAGTGCACGGAGAAATAGGTGGTCAGTCTTCCCCCTCACTTAGCAAGGTGATGAGTCCTAGTCCGACCACCCTCATAACATTATCAGTGTAGGTCCCTATCAACTATGCTAATGTGTCTGCTAACATGAATAAGGAACATAGAAATAAGAAATGTTTCATGTATAAGGTAAATACTGTGGTTGGGATGTGACATGTTTAGTCTTCAGAAATTATAGGTCACTTCATAATGAGGTGAGTTGGTCAGTTCTCTTCCTCACAACCATTCCTTCTCACAATATTTTACAATCACTTGGTACCAATTTTATGAGGCCAGGCTGATCCCAGAGCTACAATGATTGGAAAAATGAATCTTGCCATAGCTGATTTTTGAACTCAGGCCACTGTCTTGATAAGCAAACATTCTAATCACTACGCCACTGTAGTTCTTAGGAGCTGCAGTAATGCAGTGGTTAGCATGCTTACCTGCCAACAAATTGGTCATTTGTTCCAATCACCATTAAGAGAGATTTGTTTTTAAAAAGACCAGGTCACCTAAGTTCATTTATTCATTCTGTAGCATGTCCTTTGCAGAACCTCGCTCCCATAACATTTCGGAAAACTTCTTGATCATAAGCAAGATGTCCCATGTCCGATACGCCCATCTGGAGGTCATCTGCCACAACCTGCACCCATCTTCTCTTTGGCCTTCCTCTTCTTCTCTTCCCAGGCATATACCCCTTAATTATTGTGCTCTCCAAACTTTCGTGACGTTTCAAATGGCCAAAATATTTAAATTTTCTTTGTTTTATCGTCTTTAATAGCCAACCCTCTTCAATATTCAGCTCTTGAAGTATGGACGCATTTGTTCTTTTCTTTATCCAAGATTTTCTTAGCACTCCTCTATAACATTTATATTCAAAGGCGTTTATGCGCTGTTCAGCTTGTTTAGTAAGTGTCCTGGTCTCACAGGCATACGTTGCAATGGGAAAGATGCATGCTCTTAAAAATCTAATTTTTGTAGTTCTATCTGTCCCACTCCACAATTTATTCAGTTGTTTTAGTCTTTGAAGAGCAGTAGATATTCATCTTTCAATTTCTTTCATTGTGTCACCATTGTTGGTAATCAATGACCCAAGATATTCAAAATTTTCCACCTCCAATTTTTCCTCATTAACATATATTTCTTTCTCTATAGTAGTTTTATCTGGATGCATTATCATAGGTCCAACCAACCTAAAATGAGTGCCAAAATATGGGCGAAGTAAGGTGTCCGGAATTATAATGACCACATCAACCATCGAGTGCTGATTGGTCTATGCAAATGTGGGGACATGCACATACAGATTTCCCAATGACCTGTGGAACGCTGGGACATAAGCCTTGAATAGACACAGACATCCCCTCAGCAAGAGTGTCTGCACCTTGAATGAAAACATAATTTTGATCTTTCATAGTAAACTTCTTGATCCAGAACACCAAAGACCGAGTTCTGTGGAAAGCCATGAACACCTACGTGCAGCCGGCACGTCACTTGATGATGATAGTAAACTTCACTCTCTGAATGTTTCTGCTACTGATCCTGTGATATCTAGGCACCTGCCCATTGACCCTCTGTTAAACAGTGGTGTCTGCATGTGTTTGTAAATCACAGCATTTTCCTGTACAATGTGTTGCATGTGTCTGACACTGAAGTTGTGTACACAGCCACATAATCCTAGGTTGTGAGCACAAAGACAATGATTTTATAATGGAAAGAGACAGGGCACTGTAAAGTGTTTCCTTATTCTCCTGCTCTGTATCCACTATTAAAGCATAGGTCCTCAACCAACTCACACCAGGCCATCCTTAACTGTTGCTATCACCTCCAGCCTTCTCTATGTCCTCTATTATTCACCTGTCTCTAGTTCTCTTCTCTTTGTGTTTTTGTCTCCCTTTATTTTGTTTGCCCTAAAAGGTTCCAATGAAAGGATGTCCTAGTTATACTATTCTCAGGTTTTCTGGATGTGTGTCCTATCCAGCACAGTAGACTTTTCTTCACCTCATGATTCACTGGAATCTGGTTCTCTCCCTAGACTCCACAATGGTGAATCTCTCTGGTTCTCTCCATAGACTCCACAATGGTGAATCTCTCTGGTTCTCTCCATAGACTCCACAATGGTGAATCTCTCTGGTTCTCTCCCTAGACTCCACAATGGTGAATCTCTCTGGTTCTCTCCCTAGACTCCACAATGGTGAATCTGTCTGGTTCTCTCCCTAGACTCTACAATGATGAATCTGTCTGGTTCTCTCCCTAGACTCCACAATGGTGAATCTGTCTGGTTCTCTCCCTAGACTCCACAATGGTGAATCTGTCTGGTTCTCTCCCTAGACTCCACAATGGTGAATCTGTCTGGTTCTCTCCCTGGACTCCACAATAGTGAATCTGTCTGGTTCTCTCCCTAGACTTCACAATGGTGAATCTGTCTGGTTCTCTCCCTAGACTCCACAAAAGTGAATCTGTCTGGTTCTCTCCCTCGACTCCACAATGGTGAATCTCTCTGGTTCTCTCCATAGACTCCACAATGGTGAATCTCTCTGGTTCTCTCCCTAAACTTCACAAAGGTGAATCTGTCTGGTTCTCTCCCTAGGCCCCACAATGGTGATTCTGTCTGGTTCTCTCCTAGACTTAACTATGGTGATTCTGTCTGATTTCTCCTAGACTCAACAATGGTGATTATGTCATACCAAAAAGTCCTTCTACTCTGCACTGGCACCACTTCATGAATGTCTGTAATTTATTAGTAAATATTTTAGATATTCTCCGTACTTCTGATCCATAGATTAGTACCAGTTCAGTATTCATGTTTGAAATGTTTGAGAGTATGTGACTTTCTCTAAAGGACATGAAGAGTGTTTGGGTTATGTGACATTCTCTAAGGAACATGATAATTGTGTCAGGATCAGTGTTTACTCTCACCTAGACCACTCTTCATGACTATGCAGGACATCTTGAGTAGACACTAGTCTGGCAAACGAAGGGCGTATCTACCAAGGTTTCTGCTGTGATGATGTCTGCTGGGGGACTCACATTTTGCACACTCGAAACAAGACTACAAGAGGGTCATTACAATTCTCCATGAAGACAAAAGACTACCAGCACTCAAGTCTTTTACTCACCACATGGAGAACTCATGGGCAAACTGGGAATAAGTGTGATCTTTGCCCACCAGTCAAAAATTCTTGCAGTCATACAAGAGCTAATGGTTCAAACTCAAGGGCTTTGAAAACAATAATGCTCTAAACCTTTCTTGTTTATATATATTTTTATTTTTCTAAAAGGAGCCATAATGGTTATTACAATTGTCTGCCTAGGTAATGAGTGATCAAGATTTCATCCCCAGCAGAGGCTGGATTTGTTCTGACCAGCACAGCTGTGAGGTCAATCCACCCTCTTTACAATGGGTGCAGACAATTTTCTGGGAAGAAAAGGTAATGAGAAAGGAAACTGGCCACTCAACCTTATATGCTGTGGCCTATATTATGTGGAGGCCTAACACCTCACATCCCAACGGCACTATCTTCTATGGGACTCTATTACCTTTAATTTGGAAAGAAAATCTACTAGATGTCTACAAGAATTTTATGATTTGTTTGATGATGCTTCTGTTTCAATGTAACAATTTCATCTAATGAATAACAACTTTCTTACTGTCTTTTATTAACATAATCACTTGCAACAATGTATTTCCTTAGTGAATTTAAAGGCAGCGGCCACAAACAATATGTTGCATGGTTTATTGTCTGGCATATTTTGCACATGACGAGATGCAGCAAACTATACCAGGCTATAAATCAAACAACATATTGTGTGTGGCTTCTGTGTGTAAAATCATTTGCATTAGATGCTAAACAAGTGATGACAATACCACCACACTGAGAACACTCCACAAAATCAACAACAGGTTCAGTAACAGGAACCTGGTGTGGGCATGTTAGGACTACCACTTGTTATAGGCCTGAGCGCACAGAGCAATAGGGGGCCAGTCCTTGTCTATGGCAGCTAGTGTTGATAGCTGACACTCAACCACTGTCTAACCCCCACCCATGTCTTGTTAGCATATCTTAACCATCACCCCAAAATCCCCCACTAAATTCCACAAAATTAAATCAAACATAAAATGCCTGTAAAGTCAGAACCAAGCAATGAAATGCTGTTGTCTGGTCTTTTCTGGGGTGTAAGTTTGGGGGGTGGGTGAGAGAGCAAAACAACAAAACAAATAGTTAATAGACTGTCACACAATTTCTTGTCCTAAAGCTCAAATAACAACATTCTAACAAACCATTCTCCAGTGATAATACAGAGAGCAGTTCACAATTACTAACATTATTACAACAAAATATACAAACTTAGCAGCAACAACATATGTAATAATGGAAGGCAATAAAACACAATTACCGAGGTTATTCACACACAAAATATTTAAAAAAAATATATTACAACCAGCAATTTCATTTGTCTCCCAGCAGTTCCTAGTTTTATAAACAAAATGTTTCATGAAGTAATGTATTCCCCTGGTAAAACTTGAACAAAGAAGACAAAGTCACTATTTATTATTACTGAGATCTATCCGGCCAGACACATGCATGGAAAAGCTAGCAGAAATCAGCCACAGAATAATTACTGTAACCTATAAGAGAGATCAGGAGCCACAGTGGTATAGTGGCTAAATGCCCGTCTGCTAGACCGATGGTCATAAGTTTGAATCCGCATTGAGGCCCATTTTTTCAATTGACCTGGGCTTCTGAGTCAACCCGGGCCAAAAGGGCAACTAGGAAATGTCTTGGAAAGTAAAGGGGCCGGTGCGATGTTGACCACATCACACACTGAATGCTGATTGGTCTATACATGTTGACCACATCACACACTGAATGCTGATTGGTCTATACATGTTGACCACATCACCCACTGTTTGCTGATTGGTTTATATAAATATGGGTCTAGCTCCCTGGGTCCAATGAGGTTTAAGGCGTGTAAAAGGGTCCTTGACTTATTGTGATCTGAAAGGTCGCCCATGTCTTACCAAGACCCATAATGGAAGGAAAGAATAGTACCACTTTAACCTACCATGCATGCCATAAGAGCCAGCCAAGGAAGGTTGGCCACCTCATTTTTAAAATCCAGTAACAAGCCTCCCAAAGGTTGGGCATGAGCTTGTTGTGGAACTATACTCCATTGCAAGATAATACGCACAAGGAGAGGGGGAAAAAAGAAAGAGGTATTTGCACATTTCCCTCCCTTCCTTTACCTTAATCACTTGCTGACTGTGTCTTCTTTGTTCAAATATTTTGTAAATTCCACCCCTAAATGCAATTCTAACAGAATGCCACCAATAAGTTCACAAAACCAAATTAAAACAAATCCTTCAACACCGCAATTCATTTAAATGCCTGTTTTGAGCTAGTAAAATATATTGTAAACAATGTAGCTTGAATGATCAATTCATCACAGCCACACAATGTGAAGTTTAACATCATACAAACACGTCAACAGGGAGACAAACATGATCACAGTTTCAAGCTTGCTTCTCAAAACTGCCAGGGGAAGTTACAAGAAGCAGAAAATGTAGGCCACTGGAAACCTACCTCTGAACATCTACAACAAGAAGTCAGCAAGACCAAATGGATAAGAGCACTTGTTCTTAAACTTCCGCTGCACTGATGGAAAAGTAGTGGGTTAAACCCCTACACCGGTCAATTGGACTGAAATGTTGACTTCTTGTCCTTGACTTGGGGACATAAATTATAAGTACCTCAAAAGTCAGAGTGGGTTCATCTGATGGCGAGGGACACTAGTAAAAGGGAAAGCTAATCCACATGCAAAAATCAGTCTAGTGTGGATTATGCTAGAGTTGAAAGCAAGCAACCAGAAGAAAAAAAAAATCTACTGATATCATTGCAGTATTTAGCCAATCATTGACATGTTTGCAGTATTTAGCCAATCATTGACATGTTTGCAGTATTTAGCCAATCATTGACATGTTTGCAGTATTTAGCCAATCATTGACATGTCTGCCAGGAAGATTTGTAGGGCTGAATTATAAAGGCAATCACATTCTGGTGTACATGCCAGGTTGGTCTGTACCTGCAAACTGAGCTATTCCAGGTTCTGAACCCAAACCTCTATACAGAAGAGACCACTATTCTACTCATTTCATGAACTGCTTCTCATCTCTGACAACAATACAATGTATGTACATTATGCCCCTGCTTTGCTTCGGGTCACTAACCAGTATTATCGAGATGGGACTTAAGAGTTGACTTCTCGTTCAGAAGGGAATGGCAAACTACCAAACATAAAATTGCCCAGTAAATCAACCTGGGTCAGGCATGAGCTGGGAGAAACTAGTAGAACCTGCACTCGGCTGCGGAGTATTTACTATAAACAGGTGTTTTCACACATCCTACCTGCTACATTACCTTAATCACCGAAGCACAACTCCAAGATGTACCCAGAAAAATGATAAACTATGTTATTGTGACTCCAGTTTGTGTTTAAAGCAGCATTAGATACATCAATGCACTGTGTTAGATACATCAATGCACTGTGTTATGATACATCAATGCACTGTGTTATGATACATCAATGCACTGTGTTATGATACATCAATGCACTGTGTTAGATACATCAATGCACTGTGTTAGATACATCAATGCACTGTGTTATGATACATCAATGCACTGTGTTATGATACATCAATGCACTGTGTTAGATACATCAATGCACTGTGTTAGATACATCAATGCACTGTGTTAGATACATCAATGCACTGTGTTAGATACATCAATGCACTGTGTTAGATACATCAATGCACTGTGTTAGATACATCAATGCACTGTGTTAGATACATCAATGCACTGTGTTAGATACATCAATGCACTGTGTTAGATACATCAATGCACTGTGTTAGATACATCAAAGGACTGCAGGAGGTCAATGTACAATGCCAATAATAAAAGTACTAAAGTCGAGGTCGACTTCATTGCACCAGGTTTTACTCCAACTGGCTCAGCCTCTCCCAGCCAAACAACAAGCCGCTGGCTGAGAGCACCACACAATGCACAAACTCTATAGCTCCAGCAAGGACACCCAGGAGCCTCCAGGAAACTTGCGCTCGTGGTCTGAATGATGCTGTGCCTGGGGTCCCACTGTGATACAATACCACTGACATAGGACTGCAGCTGACCAGACAAAGCCCAGTGCTAGAACAATCACAGACCTTCAGTAATGTAGTCAACACTGCATTAAACGGTGTGCAATCTATTTAAATGAGTACAACAGATGAATCAAAGAAATGAACAGAAGACGGTGACAGCTGTGCTACAGAAGCTGTGACCTTGTTACAAATCAACGGTAACAGATGTACCAGGTCTGTTCAAAAAGTATACATGGGTTGGTTTGCTGTTTCGATGGAGCTGCCAAGTTCTCATTACCCACAGGTCCTTTCCATAATTTTTGTCGCATCTGACTCAAACTTTCTTGGCCAAACACAATATTCATCTGGTTAAGCAGCTCCTACACCCCCAACATGGCTCTGTGCAATGTTTAGCTGTTCCCCACACTGCAAATGTCACTAAAGGGGACCTGATTAGAGTCACAAGAAGGCATATGCAGAACACGACAGTCATGCTTTACACCATCCCCAAAGAGGCCAACCTGAAATGCTTCCAACAATGGTGGGCCCACTGGGATACGTGTACAGTCCCAAGGAGATGATTGTGAAGGGGATTAGGGTTTCAAAGCTTTGGGTGAGGAACTGTATTTTTCGTAGCCAAAGATCAGATACTTGTTTAACAGACCTCATACAAGATAGGTTATAGCTCAGATTACAGGCACCACACAACAGCTGTCACCTTCTCAAAAATAGTGACAAATATGCCAGACTGGTCTTATCACAAATCACAGACATAACAGCCATGCTCTTGTTGGAGTTCAGTTATTACAAATGTGTTAGACCACATATAGAACAGATCACAGGTTTCACATAACAGATGTTCTAGTCCACATATAGAACAGATCACAGGCATAACATAACAGATGTGCTAGACCACTGAACATTACTCAAAACAGGTGTAATAAATCAATTATACAAACTATTACATGAAAAAAAAAAACAATTGTGGCCTTATTAACAAATACTAATAACAGGCAGTGCTGGATGGACTACAGCATAGATCACATGGTTATAGCCTGGATAACATGGCTGTAACATAGATCACATAGCTATAGCATAGATTACATGGCTATAGCATGGATAACACAGCTATAGGCAGGATCACACAGGTATAGCATGGATCACATGGCTACAACATAAGATCACATGGCTACAACATAAGATCACATGGCTATCATGCAGATCACAGCTATAGCATGGATCACATGGTTATAGCATAGATCAGACTATAGCATATATCACATGAATATAGCATAATTCACAGACACAACATGGCAGTACTGGTATAACATTAAATGACCACAAACTAGTGGAAAGTATGACGAGAGAGCTTGACAAATGAGACACACTCAATTTAACACTTTCACCATCTTTTTTCTACATCCATGTTTTGCCTTTCAGTAAGTAAAAATGAAAGTAAACTACTCCTGTCCATGTCTTGAGGCCTACAGGGTACATGGTGCCAGTCTCATATTGTTATAGACCAACCGGCACTTGATGGGTTGTTTGGTCAATGTCAAACCAGCTGCCGGTACTTCCTAGAGCACATCCTGGTACCTACTTTTAGCTAGCTTGGCCTAGAAGTCCAGATCATTTATTCATTCATTCATTCAGTAGCTGGTCCTGTGCAGAACCTCGCTTCCATAACAACCTAGCAGAAAACTTCTCGATCACAAACAAGATGTCACTCATCTGGAGATCATCCGCCACATCCTGCACTCGTCTTCTCTTTGGCCTTCCTCTTCCTCTCTTCCCAGGCATATACCCCTCCATTATTGTTCTCTCCAAACTTTCGTGACATTTCCATCCATCCATCATGTGCCATGCCAGTAAGCATGGGCGGTCATGTTCTGCCATCTCACTCGATCACCAGAGTCGTGAATCAGCTCTGTGTTCCTGTCTCGACCATGCCACATGGCCAAGCCATCCAGGTATTTGCTTCTAGGTCTTCCCCTTGGTCTCTTCCCTTCAATCTTGCCAGTCACCAAGTTCTCCAATTCATTTCTTCTCATAACATGCCCAAAAGTTTTTGACTGTCTACGTCTAATGACTCTAATCAGTTTACGATCTTCATTTGTTTCTTTAAGGACTTGAAGTGACATTTCAAGTGACCAAAATATTTCAATTTCCTTTGTTTTATCATCTTTAATAGCCAACCTTTTTCAGTATTCAGCTCTTGAAGTATGGATGCATTTGTTCTTTTCTTTATCCGAGATCAATTTTTAAAAAAAACAATTCTCATCTGAATGGGGATATGAATACATGATGACTGGGCCAGCAGACCAGCGTAGTCACCGCTGCACGACCGTGGCTCTCCTATTGTTGACGTCTGCTTTCATTGTCCACCAGTAAAGGAAAAGACTGGCCACCCATTCCTCCATGTATTCAGGGCTACACAATGGTGGCCCTGTCACATCATATAGCAGCTTTTTGCTTCAGGAAACGTTATGTACTCGGTGCATGATGGCTCCTGTCTGTGTGATTACTATCCGTTGCCCAATGTTCTCTCTAATTTGTTACATTTGGTCACAGTTTACTAATGAAAAGCTTCATATATTGTGTCTCTGAAAGTCATGCATTTTGGGTATTTCATAGCAGTTGTTTCCCCATTCTGGTGTCTGCTGTGAAAACTTGTGGCACTGAATGAGTTCTGAAATAACATCTGGTGGATGCTTCTAAGATGCCGGTATTCATAATCTCAAATATCCCATCAATACATCATTTGAAGGTGCAATCCCTTGCTATGTTTTCATCATGTAAGAGCTCTTTATGGAACAGAGCATTTTATCAACAAAACATTATTCTGCGCCTCATAACAAGACACAATTGATTACACACTAACATGTATACAAAATTCAAGACTTGCAAAACAGCCATATGCACATGTGGAGCACATACTCCAAGACTGCCCTGAGTACGACATATCTAGGCAAACCTTCTAACCTAGAAAAACTATAGTAGAAGATAAAACTATACGGACCACTCAGTGAACTACAAAAAGGCAGTAAAGTTTATATAAGAAACAACACTGCAGATATAAACAATAAATTTCTAGCTAATGAAAGAAAACAGCCAATAAAACCAGGGAGGGAAAACTATAAAAACATGAAATTATCTCACAGCAGAAGTAACACACACACACAAACACAAAAGAGCCAGTTTTAGCCACATACCTCTCATTTACCATTCTCTCTAGTCACATTTTGAGGCTAATTTGTTTTTGAGGATCAGTTTACATCAACAAGACAGCAGAAACAACTGTGTATCATGTCAATGGGAAGCAATACAACAATAATGTTGCCCATGACATTCATAACATGACATGGAAGTTGCTGTATTCTGATTATAATATACAAATAACTTTGAAATCAAACAAAACAAAGCATTAAAAACACCAAAAAAAAACACATGTAAAAGTAAGTTGCAAATGAATACCCAATAAAGTCACATGAACACAAATTAAACAATGTAATATACGAGGCTTCATAAAGGAACCATCGTAACATCCAGGATGTTACTTTTGTAACCAGAAATGTTCTGTTATCCAAACTGTCTATCCCATAATCACACTTACATGATGTAGTCAGGGAGTGCCACGGTCGACGCATTAGTAGTCAAGGTCTTCCACTGTTTCTTGTCTTTAACAAAAAAGTAAAATTGTCACCAATCTGCAGTCTATTCATTTATTAAGACATCACCGGGAAGGTTAACCCGGTCAGCAAATGCCCGCAGAAGTCGGATGTGTCGGCCTTATGGTGCAAGAACGCAGCTCTGCTGTAAACAGGCACAACGCAATCACGTCCGATAAAAAAACTCAGGATGAACGCAGAAGAAGATTTATTAAGACATCAGACCACAATTGCTTATGCCTGCTCCTTCATTACCTGCCTTCGGCTTGTCCCCAGTGGATAACTTTCTAAAAGGGGACATGACAAGTTACATAACGAAACCATGGAAGCTTGCAAGGTTCGGTTCCTAACAAAATTAGTTCTTGATAATTTGCATGCATGCATTCATTCATTCAGTAGCATGTCCCTTGCAGAACCTCACTCCCATAACAACTGTCCAGAAAACTTCTTGGTCATAAGCAAGATGTCCCGCGTCCGATACAACCGGTAGATTGCATGCACACATTTATTAATTCCCAAAGCCATTTGTTTTATTATCTATATAAAACATGTGTAGAAATGTTTGGCAACATTCCTAATCCTCATAATTGTTCTGTAACATTCCTAACCCCTGCAAATGTTATACAGAGGGGCTGGCTTGCCAGGGTCACAATTCACACTGACCAAGTCCTCTCTAGCCCTAGCAACTTGCATGTGGAGCTTCCTGGACAGACACTAGTCTGGTTAATAAAGGGAGGCACGACCATAGGCTCTGCTGTAATGAACCCTGCCAAGGAATATAAAATTGCCCACTATGAGACTGGGAGAGTTTGCCCTGTTTTTGTCTACCAGGAAGATCAATTCATCATCGGCGCTCCCTTGCTCAGTTTGTGCTCAGAGTGGACAACTCTAATGGGGTACTGAACAATCCTCACAAATACTCATTATGCAGATCTATTTCAGAACCTGAACTGGTGTGTCCCCTTCGTAGAGATGAACTACTACTACTTTTGTTGTTAATTCACAAGGGGAGATGAGGCGAGAAAAGAGTTATCTGCCTTACAACTAGGAATCATGTTTGACTGTTCCTCCTTTTCTATGAACTATTGGGGTTGGAACTCTTCGCTGGCTTCTGAGGATGGGGATGGAGCGCTTATGGGAATGCCCCGAATGCTGTGATGTCGGTTCTTAAATCAATCAATCAATCAATCAATCCTTTTCTGTGATAAATGAAGATGAAAAAACAGCTTGCTGTCTTTTATAACACGCAGTCTTGTTCTGTAAGATCAAGACAAAAACTGAAAACCGAAGAGGATATGTTGTCCAATTAAGTAAAAAACTGAGAACCAAAGTGGATATGTTGCCAGATTAAGTAAAAAGTGAGAACCAAATTGAATATTTTGCCAGAAAGAAGCCCGATTCCACTCAGGCATAATATGAAATCACATGACATTAGCAATTTGAGTTAAATGTGTCCAGACTTGTCTTGCTGCCATTACAACAGCTGCCATATTTGATTAGAGGATGACTTTCTTTTTAAAATGAAGTAACTGTTCTAAAAACTTTCTGACCACCATTTTCTTAATGTATGTATTAAAATGATTGAAAGAAGAAGGTAAAATGTCTGTACTTCCAAACAAACATGATACATGCATGAAATCAGGTAAGCTAGAAAAATTGAAATTTCTTATCAGGCCACAGATATAGTTCACATAACATGAAAATAAAATGTCCATCAAAATATAAAGCATGAAAGAAAAAAAAATAAATCATGTGTTTTAGACAAGACCATCAGTGACATGTTTTTTTAAATATGAAAATATAAACAAATTTATCAGTGACAGTATCAAGCCGTGGCCAAACAAAATATGCATTAAAAAGGAAAACAAAAAAAAACATACAGGAAAGTTCTAACCATGTTTCTTCATTTGTGAAGTCCAGCTATCTGCTTTACGCAGCTCACATAATACACACTTTACGTGTGTCTCTAAAACAATAAAATATAGTGACACCTGGCAAAATTTATGGAGGAAAAAGCGAGGGAAAGGCAAAGAGATAAATCCCTGGAAGGCCAGGCCACTTGGCATAACAGGGAGAAGAAAGACAGACCTGATTCGTGACTGGTGATTGTATAGTTGGTCGTGCGTCGAAGTACACTTGTTCCTGCAGCGAGGCGCCGTCGTCATTTGGAGGCGACAGGTTCGATCCAGGTCGGTAACTATTATAGCTTTCAAATTTTATGTTGTCTAGTGCATCTTCTAATTTCTATTTTCTTCTTCTTCTTCTGTGAGTGCCAAATAATACTATGTGTGTCTATTTGTGTAATCATCTTAGTGGCCTCAACGGTTCTCCCCATTTATTTCTGGTTTTGGTGATTGTATGAGATGGCTAACCATGATGGCTTACATGACATGGCACAAGATGATGTTAATGATAATATTTATTTCTTCACATGCTGTCTATGTTCCTTCACTACACTTCTGCTTGATATGATATCACTGTTATCAAGTGCCATCTCCATACTGAAGGTCAGCTGTGCTGTCTTCAACATCCTGTCTTCACGGTGCAGACAAGTGTCTTCCAATCTATCTCTTAATGTTGTATATCAACATGCAACATTGCCTTCCTCTTGCAGACTTCACCTCCACTTCTCCCTCCAGTTCGTCCTTTAACAAGGAACTGTGACTCTGTTTACACAAAGTACTTTGATATGTTATCTCATTCAGCAAAGATTTGATTCAACTTGTAAAGGACACAGGATTTTCCCATGTGCAGTACAGGATATTTCTTTTTTGCCTCTGTTTTCATATAAAGATAAAGTTTAAAGTTAGTAATTTCCTAGTACTTTGGTCTGATCTTTATCTCATTCAGCAATGATTTGATGACTCACTTGTAAAGGACACGGGATTTTCCTATGTATAATACTGGATGTATTTCTCCGTGCTTTCACATAAAGATAAAGTTTAAAGTTAGTCATTTCCAAGTACTTTGTTTAACAAATTTTTACTTGTAATAGTTATTTAGGAACCATTTTTAAAATATAGCATGTGGGGGGAAATGAAATAAGAGCTTATGGAAATTACTAGCAAAGATTACTCGGTTCCCATTCAGTGGCCTGTCTTGTGCAGGACTTTTCCCCCCTTAAGGTCTTTTGAAATTTCTACAATATGCCAGATGTACTGCCACTGCTATTGCCACGTGTAAATTATCTATCACATCTTGCATCTATCTATGCTATGGTCTTCCTCTTCTTTACCTCCTGGTGTACTATTCAGGCTGAAGTCTGAAGTGTATGAAGGAGAAGAAGATATACATGATACTAACTTTAAGACTTGCTGAAATTATAACAACGAAACAATGATTTTTATTCTTTAACACAAAACATGCACAAGAAATAAATTATTCCAGACAAACAGTAATCAATCTGGCTAAAGAAATCTGCTTAATCTCAAACTGTTGTAACACAAAAATGTACATAGTGTGAAATAAGAACAAATTGAAAGAAAAAGTTTTAGAAAAATGTTCACCATATGTAAGTGACAGGTCTGTATTAAGCTCTGTCAAGAAGCATGTCATTTGCAGAAAACCACTCCGTTCAAAACTCGCTCCAATGTGTGAAAGAAAACTATCTCTGGCCATTTCTCAAACCACATACACCCTCGTGTCCATGCTGTCTGCAATGTCCTGTGTCCTTCACTGCTTTAGGCAGGACATAAACAATTCCCAGAATGCTGACAGTGTTAGCCTGGCTGTGATGTCTTACAGGTGATACTTGTGAAATACAGTGGTTGTGATGTCTTACAGGTGATACTTGTGAAATACAGTGGTTGCGATGTCAGGTCTAAGTCAGATATGATTGAGTTACTTTATAACAGTAGATGGTACTACCTGCTTTCTGTTAGTGCCGATTGTTGGGCAACACTCACCAAACCTGATATTCCACATTGTGCCGACAGCTCCAAGTGGAGGAGTGCAATTGGGAGGATACAAGCCTTATCCTAGTGCAAGGAAATGCAACCTAAAGACTAAATATCATGGCAGGGCAGACCAGGTTCTAAGCCTTGGTAGGCAACTGGTCTAGAATCAAAGCTCTGACAGGTGGACAGTTTGAGCATTGCTTTGTTGATCCAGCAGCTTCTCTTGTTCCAGATGTATTGGTGTTACATTTCCTCTAGAATAAATTAGGCAAGCCAAGAGAAAGATCATGCTGCACCGGCAACACATAATCTGTACAATTCAGCCAAGGGTTTGTGTTATGAAGAGGTATAACTCCATCTCTGGCCTTCCTGCCATGGCTTGTAGTTATTATGCCTTTTTTGTGTAGCACAATATAAAAAATTATCGTCTGTCAAGACGGCAAAGTGTCAGCAAGGTTGCGATGCAAGATTACAATCGGCAGAATTAATCTATTTTCAGAATCTGAAAATGCACGGGCATGTTAGGTTGATTTTTTATCTTGTTAATGTGTAGTTACAAACATTCTATGCCAAACAATACTTCCTACTTTCAACACTGATAACTATACCCCAGGCAAGACATGGTACGTCCAACAATGGCCACAACTAAACACTTTGGTTCTGACATTCTACACAACTACACACTTTGGTTCTGACATTCTACAGATTCAAACAATTTGGTTCTGCCATTCTACACAACCAAACACTTTGGTTCTGACATTCTATACCTCAGACAACACATGACACTTTGAACAATGGCCACGACTAAACACTTTGGTTCTGACATTCTACACAACTACACACTTTGGTTCTGACATTCTACACAACTAAACACTTTGGTTCTGACATTCTACACAACTACACACTTTGGTTCTGACATTTTACAGATTCAAACACTTTGCTTCTGTCATTCTACACAATCAAACACTTTGGTTCTGCCATTCTACACAACTAAACACTTTGATTCTGACATTCTATACCCCAGACAACACATGACACTTTGAACAATGGCCATAAACGCCTTTGTTTCTGACAATCTACACCAAGAAACTCAATATGCATTCATTAGTTGCTCCACAAATCAAACATTTTGCTACGAAAAATGAGAGTATAGTGGTCAAGCATGTATGGTGATTTCCTGGGCACACAGTTAGTTGTACATGGTGCAACTTCAATGTGTTTGAATATTAGACACTGAGTACTGGCCCCTTTAACACACCTTCAGGCAATTGGGCATAAGGTGCGAGACCCATATTTGTAAAGACCCACCAGAACTAGGTGGGTCATGTGGCCAGTATCTCACCAGCCGTCTTAACTTCCCAAAACATTCCTTGGAAGCCATTTTAGACTGGGTCAACATGGCAGCCCAGGTCAATTTTCAGAATCTGCCCAATTGCAGATCAATCCCACGACCCCCAGGCTGATGGGGAGCGCCCAGCCACTGGGTCACACTATTAATATTAGAATTTCCATCCATCCATCATGTGCTATGCCAGTAAGCATAGGTGGTCATGTTTCGCCATTTCACTCGATCACCAGAGTCGTGGATCAGCTCAGTGTTCTTGTCTCGACCATACCATGTGGTCAAACCATCCAGGTATTTACTTTTCTGTCTTCTCCTTGTTCTCTTCCCTTCGATCTTGCCAGTTGTCACCAAGTTCTCCAATTTATTTCTTCTCATAACGTGACCCAAAAACTTTGACTGTCTATGTCTAATTTCTCTAATTAGTTTACGATTTTCATTTGTTTCTTGTAGGACTTGGTTGTTGGTTATTCTGTCTGTCCATGGTATTCTCTGCATTCTCCTCAGAAATCACATTTCCACAGCCATCAGATGATTTTCAGCTTGACTGTTTATTGTCCATGCTTCAGATCCATACAAAAGTACAGGCTCTATGCAGCACCTCAACGCTCTTTTTCTCATTGCAAATAACATTTTTTTTTAATTGGTCAGTATGTTTTTCATCTTGCAAAAGGCTACCTTCGCCATGGCGATTCTTTTTCTAATCGCTTCAAAGCATCTTTCATCAGATGTTATGACTGTTCCGAGATAACTGTATTAGAGTCTATATATAGTTATTCACCAATTTTTCCAAGCTGTGCTCACGCTGCAGCAAAAGTATGATGCAACTACCACTTATTCTAGTCAACTGTTGATGAAAAATATACCACAGCAGTTCAGATGCTCCACAAAATATACCATAGCAGTTCAGATGCTCCACAAAATATACCATAGCAGTTCAGATGCTCCACAAAATATACCATAGCAGTTCAGATGCTCCACAAAATATACCATAGCAGTTCAGATGCTCCACAAAATATACCATAGCAGTTCAGATGCTCCACAAAATATACCATAGCAGTTCAGATGCTCCAAAAAATATACCATAGCAGTTCAGATGCTCCAAAAAATATACCATAGCAGTTCAGATGCTCCACAAAATATACCATAGCAGTTCAGATGCTCCACAAAATATACCATAGCAGTTCAGATGCTCCAAAAAATATACCATAGCAGTTCAGATGCTCCAAAAAATATACCATAGCAGTTCAGATGCTCCAAAAGTGTTGGTTTCTATCAAGTTCTGAAGCATAGACAGCACATGCCATATGCTCTCCCAGCATGCACTGCTCAGCCACATGCTCTACCATATCTCCCAGACATATGAGTACCAGTACCAGACAGCAGCATGCTGGCCTGGCAGCCCGATGGTCACGAGTTTGAATCCCCTTCTAGGTGGGTATTTTGTTTTCCGTTACCCTCAGTTTCCAGGTCCAGCCAAACAATGGATACCAGAAAAGTAGCTGGGAAATAAAGGCAACCAGTGTTACACTGCCCACATAACCCAATGAATGTCATTCTGTTGACAAACATGGCGCTAGCACCATGAACCCAATATGTCTCATGGTGTGAAAATGGGGTCTTTTGTTTTACTTTTTTATATGAGTAGCTCATGGGGTTTTGTGATTTGACAATGTCAGCTTGGTCATTCCGGTACTTTGATGTCTTGACAGACGATAGTTTGTGACATTGTGCTTCAAAAAAAGGCATAATAACTACAACCCATGAGGATGGCAAAGGTGACTGGATAGACCAATTCATGAGGTAGTATTTGTCCACAATGGACACAAGTGAAAACATGGTCATTTCCACCATCATGCACCATCTGACATCTCACACGCTCAGTATGTGACCTGTCTGCAATCATGTTCTCTTTTGTCTTTATTTCATTTCTGATCTTTGCTCTCCATGCAACGTCGATTAGCATTGGTCATTAGTTATATGCTAATTTATACAGAGTTTTGGTTTAATAAACAACAATCTGTTATGCTGTGGTCCCGTAAAGACCCGCGAAGGCAGACATATGTGCATCGGACTCTGAGGACCACTGCCTAGATGAAACAACGTAACACGATCTCCTATTTTATACTGATATGTTGTGAATCTGACCCCAGAGCTTATGCTCTTAAAGTAAAGAAAAAGTAAAAATCCCATAAAGAAAAAGTAAATGTCCCATGAAGAAAAAGTAAGGGATGAAGAAAAAGTAAGGGTCCCATAAAGAAAAAGTAAAGGTCCCATAAAGAACAAGTAAAGGTCCCATAAAGAAAAAAATAAAGCTCCCATGAAGAAAACGTAAAGGTCACATGAAAAAAAAAGGTCCCATAAAGAAAAAGTAAAGGTTACATAAAGAAAAAGTAAGGGTCCCTTGAAGAAAAAGTAAAGGTCCCATAAAGAAAAAGTAAAGGTGCCATAAAGAAAAAGTAAAGGTCCCATAAAGAAAAAGTAAAGGTCCCATAAAGAAAAAGTAAAGGTCCCATAAAGAAAAAAAATAAAGGTCCCATGAAGAAAAAGTAAAAGGTCACATGAAGAACAAGTAAAGGTCCCATAAAGAAAAAGTAAGGGTCCCATGAAGAAAAAGGTCCTAAAAGAAAAAGTAAAAGTCCCTGTTACACATCTACAACGCACTGGGCTTATATACCAAAAAGCACTAAGTGGGTCATGTGGTCAGCATCACACTGAAAGCCTGTACTTCCTGATAAATTTCCTGATACCCATTTTAGCCTGTGTCGACTAGTAAGTGGATGTCAACTTTAAAAAAAATTTCTCAACCACTCTGTGGATTAAACCCAAAATCACCGGTACAGCAAGCAAATGTCTAAACCACCCCGCTACTATGGCTTCCGAAATTTATGTTTCGGTGGGTACAAAACCAGTTATAAAATAAATGTGTATATACACAGAATATGATAACAAACAGGATTATTAGAACAAACAGGAGATCAAACATTTCCCATATATTAAAGTGTTTATGTTAGAGAATTCAACATCAAAACAAAATTTCCAACAATCTGGATATAATGCAGAGAAAAATGTTTCAAGTAACAAACGTATAAATGAAGAAGTGAAAATAAATTTCCTGACTCAAAGTGATGCATTGACAAGCTGATTTGTCTTTATCATGCATCCTGATCTATAACTTGGTCCCTCTCCATTCATATTTGGACCAAACACTACACACTAATATTTCAATGAAGAAAACAAAACAAAAACAAAGTAGCTCTACCTATAAACATTTGCCTTGTCAATCAGCTGGTTGCTTCAACACAAAGAAAGTCCAATCTTGTCTTCTATTACCTTCTTTACTGAACACTAATATTTTAATGAAGAAAAATAAAAAAAGTAGCTTTACATATAAACACCTGCCTTGTCAAACAGCTAATAGTTTAAACACATTCAAACAGTCAAATCTGGACTTCTATTCTCTTCTTGTCTGTCTGAGTACTAATATTTCAATGGAGGGGGAGAAAACAAACAAATCTTTGGTGACTTTCCTGTATGTGTTCATAATTTGAGCTCTTTCAAACATGAGCATTTTTGTGCCACAGTGAGCCCAACATGGCTGCTGAAACTGTTTCTGTTTACCCTCCAGTCATCTCTGGAAAAAACTGGTTCTTGAGTTGCCTTGTTGGCTCTTGAAGTCATATCCTCGTGCTGGGAAAGAGATTAAAACAATATAAATTCAAATATTCAGTTACAATATAAAAGAGAGGGGGAGAGAGAGATAGAGATGTGAGAGAGATAGAGATGAGAGATAGAGATGAGAGAGAGAGAGAGAGAGAGAGAGAGAGAGAGAGAGAGAGAGAGAGAGAGAGAGAGAGAGAGAGAGAGAGAGAGAGAGAGAGAGAGAGAGAGAGAGAGAGAGAGAGAGAGAGGAGAAAGGGGTACAGTGGGGGAAAGTGAGGGAGAGGGAGAAAGTGAGGGAGAGAGACAAAGTGAGACATATACAGACAAAGAGAAAAGAAAAGAGAAAGAAGCAATCATGTGAAATAGAAAAAGAGCAGAGAAACAAAGGAGTGGATGGAAGGAGACATGTGTGAATGTACAGACAGATATAAGGCTTTTGTGTCGGGTGGGTAAATGAATGACTGTTTGTTAGTCAGGCAGTGTACATGTGTGCGTGCTCATGTGCACAACCATGAATGCCCAATTACATGTTTTTTAATGTACAAATGAGTACACTAATTATTATGTTTGGACAAAAGCATATAGTTGGTGTGTCTTCATTTTCTCTTCTTGTAATCAAAGATTTATTTCCAGTCTGCTGGTATTTCTTTCTCTCCCAGAAGCTGCTAAATAATTTGTAGAGTAATTCAGCTAATATATTTTGTGTTGAATAGCTTCTACTGGGATACCATCTGGACCAGCAGCTTTCTCATCTGTCAGGAGTTTGATAGCTTTAACAAGTTCTTCTTTAGATGGATTCTCACAAATGATATCCAGCTCCACTTCTGCAGGTTGGATATATTAGGGGTTGGGGGTGATTGGGGAAGGGGGGATAAAACAAAGAAAGGGGGTGGGGGTGGGGGTGGGGGTGTGTGTTTGCATGTACAAGAGAGAGACAGACAGACAGACAGACAGGCAGGCAGGCAGACAGGCAGGCAGACAGACAGAAAAAAATGGGGGGGGGGGGGGGGGGGGGAGAGAGAGAAAGAATTCAATACTCAACATTTTCTGGCACACCAAATTTGATAAGGTGGAGGGTTACCTGGATGAAACATCTTTTGTTTCTAATGTAATTATGCAGAGTTTTATAAATTACAATATTCACAAATAGGATACCAATAACACAGTATGGGAACTAAAACCTAGTCTTTGCATCATAAAAAAAAAAAAACTCATGTTGCTAATTCTCCTTGTTGGATTTGACACAACTAAATCAGATACTTGGTTTCATTATCAAAAGCTGTTCACTGCAGGCATACAATTCACATGGAAAGGGGTCAACTCCTTTCCACATGTCAAAGTCTAGCACCAGTCACACCTCTCATGACACATATCCATACTGCTGCAACACATCAGGTAGCCGAAGCATTTCACCCCAGAATCTAAAACCACTGCAATACATCACATCTCATGTATGATTACTGTATTGAGCAGTCTATCTTTTTTCGGGGAACCAAAATTACACAATTTTGTAATGCTGTTGCAAATGTTGTTAACATGGCCAGTGTTAAAAATAGAATCGGGAAGTCCATCGGGATTTTGTAATGACAGTAGTTTGGACAGCACTGAAGCAAATTCATGTTCCCACTAGGTGCAGGTGATCACAGCTTACTTCCTGTCATGCCCGGCAAGTATGTTGCACTTTGCATCATTGTCATTTTTCAAGTGATATTCAATGTTGAAACCTTTGCATAATGCACCACTTATGTTGACGTCGCCAACAAAGCATAGACTTGAAGTCTCAATTTATGTCAGTCATACATCTTGACTGATTGTTAAAACTGCAAGCTCACACTTTATTGTAAACAACCGGAACCATTTATAACGGTCTTATCTGCATCATCTGCATGGCTAATGATGGCCAAACGTTTCATGAATAACCACAAATTGACTAGTGTGGTGCATGGCAAATTGGTTACTTCTTGAACTGATTATTATCTTGGCTTTACATCTTCAACCAGCCTGTTTATTCATGGTATGCACTCTAAGTCTAAGTTGTTATCAAAGAAAAAGTCAACTTAAGTGAAAGCAGAAAATAAGACATCTATAAATCAGAATTATAAAGAACAAACATCTCCCTGAGCAATATGTTTATAAACAAAATACTGAACAACAAAGACAAAAACGTGATGAGATTATATAACTACATAACGCCAACCATCTATAAAACTATATAACACAGGCATCTTACTGTAAATGATCAGTCTAAGTGCACTCCATTGGCCACAGGTTTCGACTTCTTCACAGCACGAAGGGCATGGGCCACAGCTATCGCAAGTAAACAGCCCACATGTCCAATAAAATATACTGACCAGTACACCTTCAAACAAAAGAACTGCTCGTTAGCTGACATTTCATCAACATTAATCACTTCATGAACAGCATTTGTTATCATTATCATCACAAGGTAAATTAGAGAACTGTCTGATGTAAGAAATGGGAGCTGCGATAGCATAGTGACCAGGCACTCGCCTGACTATCTAGTCGTCATGGGTTCGATCTGCAGCTGGGCAAATTAGGATTCTAAAAATTGATCCGACCCAGGCTCCCAGGCCAACCAAGCCTAAAGTGGTACCAAGAATGTCTTCGAATAAAATGGCGCCCGGCGTGATACTGATATGATACAGTGAGTGCTGACTGGTTGTCACAAAACACACTACCTTGTGATCTGCTAAATAAGGAACATGCATCACTTAATCTCTAACGCTACATCAAATGATATAAAATACCAGTTTATAATAAAACTCAATTTGTATATATCCATAACATTTCATTAATGTTAAAGGCCTTGTATGAGTTGGTGTGAGTGAATGATAAACCCGATAGTTATCTATCTCTTTATGGTGGAGGAGAAAGAGGTGTTAAGATAGGTGATTTCTGCCTTGAAACTTTGCTTTTAAAGAGATAGAAGGTGATTTCTGCCTTAAAACTTCACTTTTAAGGCAGAAATCACCTATCTGAACACCTATTTTTCCTACACCATCAAGAGATAGATAATTATCGGGTTTAACATTCACTCATACCAACATATATATCAAGGCATTTATCCAGGAGATTTGACAGCAAAAGGGAACCACTTCGTCTTGACACATGGGTCTATAAAAATATGAGTTTAGCACCCCATTATGACAAGATCTTATCCTACTGCAAGAATTTGTCTGCATCATCAGGCTTGTGGCTGAGCCAGTTGTGAAATGGTCAAACCTTCTACCTTATGCTCTAAAGGATGTGGGTTAGTTTTTGGACTGGATCATTCAGACCACGACTGTGACATTTCTGAAGACCCCTGGGGGGTCACTGCTGGAGCTACAGAGTTTGTGCTGTGTGCGATGCTCTTCGCTGGTAGCTTGCGGTTTTGCAGACAGAGACTGAGCCAGATGGAGCTAAACCTAGTACTATGAAGTCGACCTTTGCCTTTAATCTGTTACCTTAGGTATTTGTACCCGTCTTCCCAGCTCTTACTGTTCTCTGGCAGCAGGTTCGAATCTCTCTCTGGCCAGCAGGTCTATTACTTTAGCAAAGCTCTTGGAGTCAATGGGTCATGCAAGTCCCTCTACAACCACAAAGCAGAGACACAGTAGTCTCATTTCATTCTAGAGTTTAGGGAGTCTCCGTGGCCAAGTGGTTACACCGCCTGCCTCACGTTCTCAAGGTTGTGGGTTTGATTTCAGACTGTCGTTCAGTTTGGAAGCGTAATTTAGACTCCTGGGGGTCATCGCTGGAGCTACAGAGTGTGCTTAGTGCAACACTTCTGGCAGGTCATCCTGCGGAAAGAGACTGAGCCATATAGGGTAAAACCCAATGAAGACGATCCTTTTGTCTTATACAAATTCTGTAAGTGTAAATGACACAAACATCTGCATTATTATAATTTCACTGTAATTTCATACTTCTTGAACAACTCTTCTTATCTTCATCATCATCGTGTTCCACTTCCTCCTTGAATGTGCAATGAAAGTGATTCTTCACCAACCAAACCCCATCATGAGTTATAGCTGGGACTCTAGCCTGCCGATCCAGTCATAACGTATTTGAATCCCCCTCAAGGTGGGCTTTTTTTACAAAAAAATGTGATCTGGTCCTCCAAGTTATTAGTTGCATATCATTTACACGATATAACAGTCAACCCCAGCATTTTTGTGCTGTTTGTGATTTCTTGGCAAGCTTACTTTTACTAGTTTGCCATTGCTTTCTGAACGACCGGCACTCATACCATTGTGTGAAAACCAACGCAAGGTGGTCTGCTTTCAAATCACCAGATGCTGTGTTTTGAAAACAGTACGAGGGATAACGAATTGCGTTTCATAAGCCCTTCACCCTTCCAGGTTGACGCAGCCTAAAGTGGACACCAAAAAATGTTCAAGGAAATAAAGGCGGCCAGCATGGTACTAACAACATCACCATGGCGATCTATAAACAACAATAAGAGGCTAGCACCATATACCCAATATGGCCTGACGCTGTGGAGAAAAGTCCTATAGTTTAACTGCAAGAGCTAGCACTGACCGACATCCACTTCTCTGTTTGAAGCAGAACAAAGCCCACAAGTGCATACGACCACAGAAACATCAGCAGAGTTTTCCGGATGAAGCGGCCCAGCAGATCCAGTACTGTCAGGTGTTTCAAATGATCAAAGATATGAAGTTGTCCTAGTATCTGTTTTACCTGAGGAAAAGACAAATGTGTTGGATGTTTATCATCATTGCAATCATGTTGAGACGGATAATGGACAGCCAGTCCACTTTGCATCAGCCAGTGAGAATTGACCTACTTTAGCTTCGTCACAACGACGTACCCAACGTCAGACATTATTAGCATTCATTGTTGAATCTCCATAAACAATACTCAAATGCTCGTGGATGCGAATCCGGGACTCGCCTTCAGCATTGTAAAAATCTATATTACGTTGCTTTAACCAAATTTTTTGGGTGGCCATTTTTAAACCGTTACTGTTGTACAATCTGTGACTGAAACAGGTTGGTAGTGATACACAGTGTAGAAGAGTATTTGAGGAATCCCGTTAAATTAATAAATTGCAAACTGATAAAGTATTTAGATAGATTAAAAAAATATGAGGCATTACTTATTGAGCATCCCTCGTATAACTGCAGCGAAATATGCCAGACAATAAATCAAGCATTATTTTATCTATGGGGTCTGTGTTTAAATGGCTTCATTAGGTTCTTCATGACCAGCAGGGCTCTGGGTATGACCCAGACTCCTAATAATGGGCACTAGACATTTTCAAGATTTTCTGGGAATTGTTGGCGAAGGAAAGGTGATGAGAAAAGGGAACAGTCCATCCCAGCTCATTCAGTTGTGTGATAGAATATGTGAAGGGCTGACATTTTACACCCCAATGGCAGTACCCACCATGGGACCGTCTTAACCTTTAATTATATACTGGTGTGTAGAGACAGGTACAGGACTTTCACTTTCTAAATACTAGGGTTCTTAACTCTTTCAGTTCCACACAACACATGAGCGTGATGGATTCTTTCTCTTGAATCTCAGCCACCTATACATCTTGTGTTCTCTTAGTTTTCACAGTTGGTCAGGAAGTCTCTGTGGCTAAGTAGTAACATACTCAAGAGCCATAACATAATGAAGTGCTGTAATATACTCAAGAGCCGTAATCGTAATATACTCAAGAGCCGTAATATACTCAAGAGCCGTAATATACTCAAGAGCCGTAATATACTCAAGAGCTGTAATATACTCAAGAGCCGTAATATACTCAAGCACTGTAATATACTCAAGCACTGTAATATACTCAAGAGCCGTAATGTACTCAAGAGTCATAACATACTCATGAGCTGTAATATACTCAAGAGCAAAAACATATTCAAGAGCAGTAACATACTCAAGAGCTGTAATATACTCAAAATCTGTAACATACTCAAGAACTGTAATATTCTCAAGAGCTGTAATATGCTCAAGGGCTGTAATATACTCACTCAAGAGCTGTAATATACTCAAGAGAAGCAAGAGGAGTAATATACTCAAGAGCTGTAATATACTCAAGAGCAGTAACATACTCAAGCGCCGTAACAAGAGCCGTACTCAAGAGACGCAAGAGCCGTAATGTACTCAAGAACTCTAACATTTCCAAGGGCCCTAAGATACTCAAGAGCCATAACATACTAAGAAGCGGTAACATACTCAAGAGTAGTAACATACTCAAGAGGCGGAATATACTCAAGAGCCGTAACATACTCAAGAGCTGTAATATATATACTCAAGAGCTGTAATATATATACTCAAGAGCTGTAATATACTCAAGAGCTGTAAAATAATTAAGAGCTGTAATATATTCAAGATCTGCAATATACTCAAGAGCTTAACATACTCATAAGCTGTAATATACTCAAGGGAAGCAAGAGAAGTAATAGACTCAAGTGCTGTAACATACTCAAGAGAAACAAGAGCAGTAATATACTCAAGAGCTGTAATATACCCAAGAGCAGTAACATACTCAAGGCTGTAATATACTCAAGAGCCGTAACATACTCAAGAGCCGTAACATACTCAAGAGCCATAACATACTCAAGAGCAGTAACATACTCAAGAGCAGTAACATACTCAAGAGCCGTAACATATTCAAGGGCTGTAATTCCAATTTCAATTCCAATTTTCGAGAGAGAAAAAATTCCAAATTCGGTCTCGTCTAACCTGCTTCCTCGGCGGTGGTTATTATTGAGAGCAGTGGTTTTTGTCGGTTCATTCACCCTGGTTCTTGTCTTGTGCGCTCTAACGAGTGAGTCCTATCTCGGACTGGTTATGTTGGTTTGTGTCTGTGACGTCAGCTGGGGGATTGGTCGGCGGCTGTCCTTTGTTCCCGTCTCCTCTGGTGGCATATTTGGTAAGTGAAGTCTCCTTATAAGGACTTTTTATTTGGTCTTTTTGCCTCCTTTTTTGTGTATTTTCTGTATCAGCTTTTCGATGTTTTCATTTTCTTCCTTGTGCCCGTTTTCCCTGTCAGTTTGAGTTGTTGTTGCCTTTCGATTTCTTCCTCTGTGGTCAGCAATGGGACGATCTCTCCGTCATCTAATAGTATTGCGCATGGGTGTTCGTCATCCTCGTATAAATCTGGTTCTTCAGCGATACGGCAGGGCATTGATTTCCCCTTGAGTTTCTTGTGCTTCTTTGCTTTTTCTTCCATGCGCCTTCTGTATTCCTTGCACTTGAGTTCGTATGTCCTCTTTATCTCTGCGATTTCTTCATCGGTAAATATTGGCGGTATTGGGAGGTCTTCTCTGCCGTCATCAGGGTGCTCATCTCGGTTTTCTTCGGATGTCTGGTGGGATGTTGGGATATTGGCTTCCCTTTTTCGGGCGTCATGGTTGGACTGCTGGCTTGCAATTCAGGCTCGGTCTCTTGGTTTTCATCTTGTGGTTTCTCTGTAATTTCTTGTATAGCTTCATTTTATTTTGTTTCAGAAAAGTTCCATTTCAGCTTTCTGTAGTTCCCGCATTGATTTAATGATTTGTAGGATTTCTTCGTTCTCCTTCTTCATCAGTGCCATATGATCCACTTCTTGCTTGATGTTTTGCTGGATCTCCATTTTCATCAATACTTTTTTGTTGTCGCTGGTCGGAGTCAGTGTCAGCAGTGCCTTGACTTGTTTCTTCAACTCGTCTATCTGTTTTTGCAGTTGATCTATTTCAGTCTGTGATATACCCGTGGCTGTCTTGCACCTCTACATTGCTTCGTTGTATGGTGTCTTTGTGTTGATGGGGAGCTTTAATACGTCTGTGCCGTTGCAGGTACGGACAGCCCAAGTATCTTGCTCCATGCTTGCCCCGGCAGTTGGCGCACTTTCTGTTGTTGTTGGGTGCTTGAAAGTCCGTTCCAGCTTGGCCAGCGGACACTCCTTGAAGGCATGGTGATCGGCGCAGTACCGGCAGATTTCCGTCTTACTGCAACATGCTGCTCTGCTGTGGCCGGCCCTCTGGTATCTGGAACATTGATTGATTCTTGGGATGAACCTCTCTGGCTGTTGTATTTTCTTGTTGATTGATACTGTGGTCGGCATTTCGCTGCCCTCCGTCGTCACCACTGCCAAGGTTGTAGGTATCTTGCAGTAGGTGATGAGCTGCTCCGCCTTCAAGAATCTGATGTGGAGGTTCTCTTCTCATAGCTGATTCAGGATTTCTTCATCTGTTAGCTCCACTTGGATGCGCTTGACAACACATTTGCTTGTCGGTGAGTAAGTGTTTCTCCTGGTGTCTTTCTCCTCTCTCTGCTTCTCAGTACGTTTGGCTCTTGTCTGTGGTGGACTGTCAACGGTCTCCCTCATGGTGGCTTCAGTAGTAGCTGTAGTTTCAGGTTCTTTGTTACAGCTCACAGGCAGGCTCTCTACGTTCTTCTTCTTGTCGGCTCCCATGCTGCACATCTTGGATACCGCGTGTCTTTTGGTGTTCTTGCAACGTGCCATTTTCCCCCGTATCAGGCTTCTTGACTTGTTCTGGTGACTTGCTTGATAGCGCTCGCCGGTGCGACTCGACGAGAGAGCTGTAATATACTCAAAGGTTGTAATATACTCAAGAGCTGTAATATACTCAAGAGCTGTAATATACTCAAGAGCAGTAACATACTCAAGAGCTGTAATATGCTTAAGAGCAGTAACATACTCAAGTGCCATAACATACTCAAGAGCGGTAACATATTCAAGGGCTATAATATACACAAGAGCAGTAACATACAAAAGAGCCATAACATATTCAAGAGCAGTAACATACCCAAGTGCCGTAACATACTCAAGAGACATAACATACTCAAGAGCAGTAACATACTCAAGGGCTTAACATACTCAAGAACCACAACATACCCAAGAGCTGTAACAGCAGGTGTTAAAATGAAACATGACACCTATGGTTGACTATGAACAAACTGAAGCCATGTTATCACATGATCACATGATATATTTAGCCCTGGTTGTAACGTGTTATGAGCCACCTGCAGTTTTGCTCATCATGAATCAAACATGAAGCTATAAGTGTCAGAGCTTATATTACACTGTTGTATTCTTTCGCTTATTCGTTGTTGTTCTAGAAATGTCTGCACAAGATGTTTTCGTTTTTTTTTTCATTTGCTGTTCTAGTCATGTCTGAACAAGTTTTCTTCTTCTTCTTCTTCTTCTTCTTCTTCTTCTTCTTCTTCTTCTTCTTCTTCTTCTTCTTCTTCTCATTTGCTGTACTTGTCATGTCAGCACAAGATTTCTTCTTCTTCTTCTTCTACTTCTTTCTTCTTCTCATTTGATGTTCTAGTCAGTTAGCTAGTTAGTTGCGGTTACAACTTCAAAGCAAAGGGTCGTCCGTTCCTGTGCCAGTGAATATCACATAAAATGCTCCTCACTGCTCCATGTGAAAAGTGGAACAGATACATAAGTCTCAACAGACCAATGGATGTTCTAGTTATGTCTGCATAAGATGTTTTCTTCCCCTCACTCGCTGTTGTTTTAGAAATGTCTGCACAAAATGTCCATATTTTGAGGATGTTTACTGCTGTAATACAGCGACAAGGGAGGCACTGGAGAACATCATGACAACTGGAAAGATCAGCAGTAAAGAGACAGATTCAGAGTGAAAGAAATAATAAATACTATCACAAGCAAATAAGCATTTGGACACAACTCTAAATGCTATCTGATCAGGAACAACTTGGAATTTGAGGTTCATCACAAACTACCTTCGTTGTACAGGTACTGCCATCAGTCTACTACTTTATCAACCCAACAAAGGCAAATGTGGGTGAACAGACATAGCTATTAAAATAAGAATACAAAAGGCAAGGGTCACTGTCACAGCACAGAGAAATGTGTGGAAGTAAAAAGAAAATAACCCAGTACAAGACCAAGAATATTTAACTGCATATATTGATTCAGTGTTGTTGTATAGATCAGAAACATGGAGAATAACTAAAACACATACTAATAGTCGTGTTTCCAACTTCACGGCATAGGGTCCTCCCCATAATGCTCCGTTCCTGTGCCAGTGAATATCATACAAAATGCTCCTCACTGCCCCATGTGAAAAGTGGAACAGACAGGAGTCTTGACAAACCAAAAACACATACTAATAAACCACAACATATTCATTAACTGGAATCTTCGAAGAATAAAAAGTCTCAAACAGTATTACAGAATCACTTATGTAGAACTTGGGAAGAGAATTAGAAAGTGAATAAAGAGATGAGGAAAAGCGGAGGATACACATTAAGAAAACCTTACAACAGTATAACTAGAAAGTGAATAAAGAGATGGAGAAAAGGAGGATACACAATAGAAAGTGAATAAAGAGATGGAGAAAAGGAGGATACACATTAATAAAACCTTATAATAGAAAGTCTGTTGTCTAATACTCACAGGGCAAATTAAATAGAAGGTGACCTAAACATATGCAGAAAAGAATTAGACAGAGATTAAAAATATGGGAAGGGCATTTAGGTAGTTAAAAGAGATAGCAACAGATAAAATGGCCTGGCGTGAGTTAAGAAAGGGTATATACTCTAATGAGGAATGAAGGGCATAAGAAGAAGCCTTCCACAAGTGCTCATCACCTCCCACACACCATTGAGAGGAGTCTCAAGACTAAGTACAAGTCTGCAGCACTGTGGAAATTCTATTGTGGACATATCAGAATGCAAACTTCACCTTACAGTCCATGCCGTTTGGTATTGGTCATCATGTCTGTCCACAGCTTTCTGTCTTGTGCACTACCAATCTTTTTATAGTCCATGCCGTTTGATGTTGGTCAGCACAAGCTTTCTCTCTTGTGCACTGCCAATCTTCCTATAGTCCATGCCGTGTGGCATTGGTCATCATGTCTGTCCACAGCCTTTTGTCTTGTGCACTGCCAATCTACTTACAGTCCATGCCATGTGGCATTGGTCACTGTGTCCATCTGTACTGCTAATCCTTTCTGATACAGATTCCCCCATGTCTTGATGTCAAACGCAGCATCTTCTCTCCTGGTCTCACCCTGCCCCACCTCCCTTCCAACATTCCACCATCACAATGTAATCCAGCTTCCCCCCTTCCCATGACATGTCTAAAGAATGTGGACTTGTCTTCTGATGTGAGTAACCAGTTTTCTTTGTGAGTAACTTACATCAAGACATCCTCATTACACTTTTTATCTATTCATAGTCTTCTCATCATTCTTCTAAAAAAAACATATCTCTTCAGCTTCCAAATAATTCCTCCCAATTTGCTGATTGTCCAAAATTCACTTTTACACGTGAGGAATGCCTTGACATAGCTCTTCAGAACTCTCAATCTCACCTTGATTGGCAAATATATATTACAAAGAACATTCATCATCTTATGAAATACAAACATACTATAAATATTTTGTTTTGGGCAGCTTTTCTAAATGTTTACCATGTTTGCCACAGCGGTGGTCTATTTAGCCTACTTGTTACTATTTCCCAACATGCAACAGGTTCTTATACATACCTGTAGCTCTGCATGTGTGAGTACGAGCTCCAGGAAGAAGCACATGTAATAGCCTGACTGTAAACCGTGCCATAACGCCAGGTAGAACAATGTGAACAGCTGCGACAGGATCTTACTGCCCAAAAACCTGAGCCTCTTGTAGGCATACCTGGATCAATAAACATGTGTATAAGCAGCCTGAAATAATATACAGTATAATAATATATCTGAAATAATCTTCTTCTTCCCCTCTGTGTTATAATACTTCTTCTCCATCTGCATCCTATTCTGCTTTTTCTACTTCGTCTTTTCTTTCTTTCTTTTCATTTGATCTTTCTTCTTCATCTTAACCTTTTTTTCGTCTTCATCTTATCCTTCTCCTCATCCCCCTCTATGGGGATCTCTGTGGCAGAGTGGTTAAGATGTGTACCCTGCACTGTGAATGTCGTGGATTAATTTTCGGACTACATCATGGGTGCAATTTTTTCAGAGACCCTGGGGGTCATCGCTGGAGTTATAGAGTTTGTGCAAAGATATTGAGCCATATGGGATAAAACCTGGTGCAATGAAGCTGTTCATCTTACCTTTAATTTCTTCTTCTGTTTCTTCAGCTTTAAGATCCTTTGCTGCAGGCAGAAACCTGTTTCTATGATACTCTCTATCACTGATGATGATCTTGAGCAACCTACAGTCTGGTCGTGTAGCTTGGATGTATCTAGAATATACTTCCTTTGTCTCTATCCGTGCCCATGAGTTCAACAAGTCCAAACCATGTTAATGTGTTCAGGATGCTGATAACTAACTGTACAGTTGCATTAGTTCCACATTACACAGTAAGAGAAAAGGTCTTTGGTTCCCATCACAGTGGGGTTATGATCCTAGGTCCATATTTCCTTGACCAAAAAACACTCAATGGACGAAGTGACTCTTTAACATGCCTTGAGTATATGTCACTAGCCTCATACTTTTATAGACAAATCAGCCCTCGGTGTGTGATGTGACTAACATCATGTGGGCTGCCTTAACTTCTACTGACATTCTCTGGTACCCATTTTAGACTGGGTCCCTAGGTCAATTTATTTAAAACAAATAGGGAGTACTGAAATGTTACATCAAACTTGTGCTGCTGTATGGCAGTGACTTTTGGAATGGAACAAATGAGGGAGAGCTTGGAGGAAACAGAAATGTGGTTTCTAAGATTGATTGATTCATCTAGGAACCGACATCACAGCATTCGGAACATTCCCATAAGCTAAGACAAAAGAGCAAATACCTCAGATGGCCAGAGTAGCTAACATCGACTGAATAAAAGTGCCCAATGAAAGTAGAACATTATACTAAGAGGGGGCTTTAAATGAATACCTTAAATGTTTTGTGTGTGTTTGTGTAACTATATTCTGAAAATGTAAAGAACAAATGTATAATTTTTGATATAGCTACTAATGTGTTCAATGCAAGTCCTCCAACGCCAATAAAGTGCTTGGATTCCTGTAGAAAAAAAATTATCTTGGTCACATGTGTAACCACTCAGGCACCAGCTGCTGTAGCTCTTCATCGACCGAAAAGTTTTGATACTTCTTACTCCACTCATACACTTGCTGGACTGACAGGCATGCTTGACCATACTTGACCTTCATTCGCTGATGTATTTCTATAGGTCTCACCCCTTCACTGATCAAAAAACATAACAGAACGCTGCCCCTTTGGTTCATATCAAAAGTGGGGCAGTTATCTTTAAACTGTCCTTATGACATCACAGTTTTCGTCTAAACTGTCCTTACGACGTCACCATATTCGTCTGCATCAGATGTCACATGCTTAACCCTCTTGACATCCTTAACAACAATACTGACAGGTTACTGTAATTTCTATCACACTTTTCAGGTTTTCATTTTAAGCCTCCTCATAACTACATTAAAAAAAAGACAGTGTTCTTTGATGACATGATGAAAAGAGTCGCTGGAAATACTGAAAGATCAGTAACAGGAGAGATGGAGGTTGACCGAAAGAAGTGATGCCGGTTGGTCTAAAATGCAGGCAGGGAGGAATATCATCTATATAATTGATCCAAAACACCAAGGCCAAAATCTGTGGGGAGACAGAATACCTATGCCAGTTGACAAGGCAAACGATTAGTTAGTTAGTCGAAAGATCATCCTCATTGCACAGCGAACCATTCAGTCCATAAGTGCTCGGATCCCCTCCTCAGCAAATCCCGCAGCGTGTAGCGGCTAACGACACCAGTTCTGTGTTGGTTTATCAATCTTCTTTGGCTTCCTGCGTAGTGTTCTTGTTTGGCCACCCCTCTTTTAATTTGCTGTTCTTGCAGTCTGGCCATGGTTGTAGATTCACAGTCATCACTGGTTCACGCAAAAGTCTTACTTCTCGTAGAGCATTCAGAATGTCAGCCTGGTCCATGGCGCGTCCGCCCTCCACCGTAGCCTCACCTGCGAGCTAGTCAGCCCTTCATTTCCTTGTACTCCCGCATGCCCTGGCACGAAGATGAAACTAATCTTTGCCAGCCGAGACCGCTCCAGAGGCAGCAACCATTCTCTTCGGATCGACCCCTCCTCTATCCTCTTGATCATGTTCATTGAGTCGCTAAGGAAACATGCCCCAGTGAATGTCTGTGTCTCGAGCCATGTTATTGCTTTACTTACTGCCATGACTTCCATAGTCAGGCTACTTGTGGTTTCAGTGAAAGCACCAGAGTCCTCCTTCACAATTCTCCCTCCGGCCCGAGCCGTAAAGGCCCATGAGCTTCTCACATGTCGGACGACCGACCCATCTGTGTAGATGACAGCATCACCGTCTACACTTGTACTTCAGCCTCCACAGCAGCCGGATTTTCTTGTCTGCATTTTCTATCTAGTTGGATGCAAACTGAAAAGGATGTGCAGAAATCTGTTGGCACTTGTACCCACTCCTCGCCAGGTTCTAAGTTCTCAAGTGAACACACCAAGGCAAACGTTTATGGGCGTCGTAATTGAGAACTCACTGAAACTCCGAAATAGTTTTGTGGGTTTATAGAAATCTCATTATCTAGCATTTAAAATAACAACTGAACACACTAAGCAACACCTGAAGCTCTGTCGATCACTATTTTTGGATCAATCTCCATTTCATTCAGTTTGATAGACTAAGAGTTAAAGAGTCTGAAAGATACAGCAAGAATGGATTGCACATGAACTCCCTCACTGCGGCTTACCTGGCCATCCACTGGTTAGTATTGACATTGAAAGACTGGATAAAATCTGAAAAAGACTCTCCAGTCTCCAGTTGCCAGACTTTTATGTTGGTGCATCCATCCCACTTTGCCACACCTTTCTCATCAACTCCATTGTAGCTCATGCCAGTAAGAATGATGCTGCCTTCCTAGTATCAAAATGTCAGAAACGGTCATTAGAGAGCCAGCATTATCCCTCAACACATAACCAAACAAACAAAACACACACACTCACCCTGATTACAAATAAAATACAAACATTTATTAATTGGTAATTATGTAAAATTCATTCAGTAGCATGTCCTTTGCAGAACCTTGCTCCCATAACAACCTTCCGGAAAACCTCTCGATCATAAGCAAGATATCCCTTGTCCGATACACCCATCTGGAGATCATCCGCCACATCCTGCACCATCTTCTCTTCGGCCTTCCTCTTCCTCTCTTCCCAGGCATATATATACCCCTCCATTATTGTTCTCCCCAAACTTTCGTGATGTTTCAAGTGACCAAAATATCTCAATTTTCTTTGTTTTATCATCTTTAATAGCCAACCTTCTTCAATATTCAGCTCCTGAAGTATAGATGTACTTGTTCTTTTCTTTATCCATGATATTCTCGTGGTTGTTAAGGTTACTTGGCAAGTTTTGCAGAAGGTAGTTTGCCGTTGCTTTCCTTCTGGGCAGTGACTGTACTAGTTGGTGGCCATAGCCATTGTCTCTACTGATGAGATCATCTGCCTATCGCCACAGAGTGCAGACCATAACCAACAACAATCTGTAGGCTGCTCTCACACTTCATCCACCACCTGCTTCCATGGCTTCACGTAACACTGATGGGGGGGGGGGGGGGGGGGCTAAACGGGTATTCCACCTTGCCCAAGGGTGTCCTGTAGATTAACGAAGGAAGTGTCTTACATCTCCTTTGATAGGGGATACGCCTACCTGCTAACCGAATTATATAAAACAGAAGGACTGAAATAGTATGAATGAATCATAAATGTGGATCTCATGAAGAGAACTAAACAAATACCAGTGAACCAAGAGGTGAAGACAAGATGCTGGCACTGGATAGGACATACACTGAGATAGGACATACACTGAGATAGGACATACACTGAGATAGGACATACACTGAGATAGGACATACACTGAGATAGGACATACACTGAGATAGGACATACACTGAGATAGGACATACACAGATAGGGCATACACTGAGATAGGACATACACTGAGATAGGACATACACTGAGATAGGACATACACTGAGAAAATCTGAGAATAGTATAACTAGAAAAGTCACAGTCTGGGACCCACAATGGAAAAGAAATAGAGGAAAACCTAAAAACCCACGTAGAAAAGAAGTACAGACAGAAATGAATACATGGGGAGGACATGGATGGGGATGCCAGGGATAGGACCACTTGGAGTGAGTGAGCTGACAGCCTGAAACTCATTGGGCAATAAAGGGAAGAAGAAGAGTATTTGTAAAATAATACCTTACAGTCAACTTTAATATTTTATCTCATTATCTTTTTAATTGGTACTCTGTCCTGGGATAGCCTACAGCAGAGGTTCCCAAACCACGGCCCGCGGGCCACTTGTGGCCCGCCAGCTGTCAGAAAGTGGCACGCGAGGCCTTGTTATTTAATATAATTTATTTTAATAATTTCAAAAATGCACCAGGCGCGCCCCGTCAGCGTGCAATAATTTACTCTGCTCGTGGTTGTTATGCTCAGATATTATCGAATGCACCTGTTCAGTTCGCAACGAAACATTATGAAGTTCCCATATCCCAGCCATGTCAACCAATCAGAGTGTGCAAGGCGCCAAGCTGTCGTCTGTTACAACTGTTTAGCAGAGTCGGCAGTATTGTGTTGAAATTAGAACTTTTTCAAATAAAAATTTACCGTTAAAGCCTATATAAACATGAATGTGGAAAATCTAAAATCAAACAATGATAAAAAAACGAAAATGTGAAGACGTTGCTTGTCGTGAATTCAACGAAGATTGGGCGGAGAAATTTATGTTTATGCCTAGCCGTAGTGGTAAACCAGTTTGCTTAACTGTGGATTTTGTGTTTCTGTTACAAAAACATTTAATTTGGAACGACACTTCACGACCGCACTTTAAGACATAAATACTCAGTATTCGATCAATTCGGAGTTAAGAAAAGATTTCATAGCTAAAAAAGAAAGTTCTCTGACCAGGCAGCAGTCATTTTTCACCAAGGCTAACAAAAAAAAGAGCAAGAGTGCTGTTGTTGTGTCGTACGAAGCCGCCTGCTTCACCTTCAGCGGATCATATGATTTCATTCTGGCGACTATACTATTGCCTGTCGAACAATTTGAAAACTTGCGTTCATTCGTCCAGAGATACATTTGTCCTTTTGGTTCGACTTACAGATGCAAGCAGTCATTTTCCGCAATGAAAAAAAACAAGCAACGTTCCAGACTCACCGACAGTATTCTAGCTGCGCTTATGACTTTTGGCACGACAGATTTGTGCCCAGACATTGATAAACTGGCATCTGAACTTAAGTAACTGGTTAAGATGAATTGTTACAATTGTAAATTAATTACATTAATAGCGATTTTCGAAACTGATTTAAAATTTATTGTTAAATGAGCTTTTGATTTTAAACCAAAAAATGACCGCAGTGTAGTACTGACACTGACTTCCTTTAAAGTTTTAGAATTTTGTTGACGAAAGTTAAGAAAGGTAAGAATGATATTGCACAACTTTTATTATTTTATAACGTTGTGGCCTGCTTAACTACCGAAAATAGTAGATATGGCCCTCTGCTTGAAAAGCTTGGGAACCACTGGCCTACAGCATCTTGATCACTCATGCCACTGACTAATTACACAGCCTATGAAGCTTACTTAAATAAAGCCTGTCTCCTATAGATTGCAGAAATTAAACTGTCTAAATCTATTTCAATAATAAACTCCATTAAAATAAGTTTTATATGACTAATAAACTTTTATTTGAAAGTTGAGTTGAGTCCAGAACTGACATCACAGAACTCAGGACATTCTCATAGTGCTCCATCATCTACAACAGCCAGCAAAGAGTCCCAATACTAACAGTACCTGTAGCAGTCTGATTATGTGTGTGTGTCTGACCTTTCCTCAGAGTTTTGAGTGTTGGCCAGATCCTCTGGTCTCTCCCTGCAGCACCATTCTCTCCAAGCCTTGATAATCTATCAAGTTCATCTGCACTATACACATGATTACAAAGGGCTCCAACATAGATGCTAAAAAATATTTGCTTAACTAAGAAAACAAACAGAGAAAAATACAAGAATGGAAAAAACGCTTGAACAGCAGCAAGGAAATAAATGAGAATAACTATTTCATAGGAGAAATTCTGAAGGGCAAATGCAAATTATTCCTCCCCACGACGCTTGGCGGCAGAAGTGGAAGATGATGATGATGATGATGAATGTCTACAAAATTCCAAATTGTTACATAAATCACAATCAACAGAGTTTAATACCACCTTAATATGACTGAGCACCTGGTGTCTGCCTATAGAGTAACAATGTGACATCTTCGAACACTAAACACTTAGCATCAATAACATTTCCCCAACAAAGAATTTTTGTAAACAAACACATTTTCTCAATAAGCCTATAAGGAGTCTCTTTTAACAAACATTTAACAAAATCATGTTCCAAACAAACATGGAAGTAATCAACTTCTAAGTTCCAAACAAACATGTAAGTAATCAACTTCTAAAAGATAAAACACTGTGTGCCCAAAGTGAAGTGAATATTTCTTACCTGTATCAACCACACACCCACATACTTGTGTAAAGCATTCTTTCCCCATATAGTTATTAAGGCACATTTAGTAAGAAATCCTAGGTCCTGGAGATATCAAACAGAAAAATATGCATGTAAAGTTAGCCGCATGTCTTGGATAATCTAATCACACCTGATGGCAGGTTACACCAAGAGGTGCACAGGTGTGCTGATTAGGGAAAGTAACATAAAAGGGATACTGACACAACAAAGAGAAGTTCATACCAGCAGTCTGAACATGGTTAGGATTTTTTTTTGGGGGGGCGCTCGCTCGCTTTGAACTCAAGCGAAGTCCATACACACTACTTCTAGTAGTGCTGGATTGAATTTTGCGTGTGGATTAGCTTTGCCTATTAACAGTGTCCCTCGCCATCAGGTGAACCCACTCTGACTTCAGAGGTACTTGTAATTTACGTCTCAAGTCAAGAATGGTAGGTCAGTATTTTAGTCCAACTGTCTGGTGTAGGAGTTAAAACCCCTTACCTCGGCATCAGCACACTGGATGTTTTTATCCATTCAGCCATGTTGATCTACTCATGGTTAGGATGACCTCACTCTTTGTTTCAAACTCTCTCTCTTTCTCCTGCTCTCTTCTCTCTTTCTTTTTTTCCCTTCTCTCTCTCTCACTCACATCAACTTCAAGTGCCTTACCAACTGACATGAGCAATCATTCTTCTCCGTATTTTGCGACCTTCAACAGCATGCATAAATTCATGTGCCCACACCTTTCCGTGCCATGACAAAAGACTGTCAAGAATCCTCTCTCAATGTCTTCCTCAATCTTCCTTTCCTAAACCTATCCAGATGTCACCACATGTTCCAGCCTTTCTTTTCTCACACTGCCAAAAACAAACTGACTTACATGAAAACCGGGAGAGGTTAAATAGCTGTCAGGTATATACAGTGCTAACAACTGAAATATGGCTAGATAGAACACGCCGACCGTCAACTTCTCCAGGCTGGGCCGGACGCTGCAATTAAACAAGTCACAGTGATTATGTGAAGATTAGTGAATTAGCTTCCCAACATAAAGAACTGGGGGTTCGATTCTCAACGGTGGGGACAGTTTTGGTTTTAACTAGTCAGGGTCTGAGGCTAACCTCATGGCTACCAAAGATCCATTTGAGAATGTACAGGAAGCTTGCAAGGCACTGATCATATAACTAGCCCCTTGTGTGTTGCTTGGTCAAAGAAAACATGAGCCTAACATCACGCTTCCAAAGTATTTCAATGACATGTAAAGAGGAATAAGAAAAGGTTCAATTGTATCTAGTTAGTGGCAGTGGTTAACGTGATTGTTCACCAAATCAGTGACAACAGTAGCCTGGGTTCCATTTTCTGTAGTAGTAGGATTTCTCCGGCCAGCCTCATACTTTTTATCATACTTTTCCATCTGATTCTCCTTCATTGTTATCATTCTTCTTCTCATCTCCTTCCTCTTACCCTTTTCCTTCAATTTTATCCTCCTCCTTTTCCATCTTCCTCATTTTGATACTTCTTTTCGTCTCCTTCATCTCATCTTCTTTCTTCATTTTTATGCTTCTTCTCCTCTCCACCTTATCCTTCTTCTTCAATTTTACCCTTCTTCTTCTCCATCTTATCCTTCTTTATTTTATTCTTCTTCTCTCCTTAATCCTTTCACTTTTTCCTCTTCTTTTTTCCTCCTCCTTTTCTTCTTCTTACTCCTACTCATCTTAATCTTGTTTCTTCTTCTTCTTCTCCCATCTTCTTCCTAATCAAAATCATTTTTTTCTTCCTACTCTTCCTTTCCTTCTTCTCCTACTCCTAAACCCTTTCCTCTTCTTCCTGCTCTTCCTATTCTCATCAATTATTTTAGCATTATCTACACAAGAAGTGTTAATTTTTCTGCCGAATGTGGTTATTATTAAGATTACATCGAGACTCCTAACAGCTTTGCGCAGATGTGTCTATATGGACCAACATTCAGTCTGCAACGGACATAGGATAAACATAAATTATGGAGCTGATGTAACCAATGCCAAAAAGCTTTGTGTGTATGTGTCATCTACATGGACCAACATTCAATCTGCAACTGACATAGGATAAACAGAAATTATGTAACTGATGTACCCAAAGACTATATTTTGAAGACCACTGTGCTGTTATAATAGCAATAAATATCATAATGGTGGTGTTTGTCCATTCATTTCATCCAGTGGGGTTGAAAGTATGGAGCCGTGAGTTCTAAGATGGCTGATAAGGCCTATTTTGGCTTGAAATGTTCTTTGACAATGTAGGCAAACAATGCTTGATGTTCCAGGAGGAGAATCTCCTGCAGTGTTTTTTTTTGTCCAGCTGTTTTTCACAGCTCTTGCAGTCCTGCTTGCTTCACAAGTGACAACACCCTTGCATAGTGATGTACGCCATGAAATCCCATCTTTGGCAGCAGTCTTCAAGTGTCATGATCAATTCCAAAAGCTTTTAGTGAGATCTTCATAATATTGTATAACTCAAATGCACACCCTCATGTGAGCATACTTTTGTGCTTGTGTGACTTTGAAAGTGTTACCGTGTGTATGCACGTGTCTATGCACATGATTGTGTAGGTTTGTACTCGTGTATTTGTGTGTTACTTTTCTTGTCTCTGTATTGGTGTCGCCAGTCGCTACACGCTGAGGGAGATACCGAGGAGAGGATCTGAGCACTTATGGACTAATAGTTTGATGTGCAAGGAGGATGATCTGTTGACTGACTGAACGGCCGACTGACTAACATGTCTTTATATGCATGATTGTAAGGTGTGTACACGTGTCTATCTGTGTGTATTACTGCGAACGTGTGCACATGTGCACTTTAAATTTCCTCAATAACTTAATGGTTAGTTTTATTTCCAAGTAATTCAACAAAGTTGGTTCTAAATAAATTAACAAAGATGCACAAGTTTAGTTTGAAATAATTTAGCTTCAATAAAGGGAAAAAAATACTATAATGTAATGTAAATGTTTATAATAGAAGCTCTTAACTCTGAGATATATCACTTGGTCATGCCTTGAAGTGCACTTGATCCTTCTGTCAGCATTTGGAGGTGACAGGTTCAATCATAGCTTTCAATTTGTATGCTGTCTAGTGTCTACTTCTTTCTTCTACTTCTGTTGAGCGCCACACACTATATGTGTGTTTATTTATGATCTGTAACACTCAGCAAATGTTGCAGGTGATCATTCCGTAGCACACTGGTTGAAATCAAGTCAGATTCATCCCCTCATATCCTTGCTGAAACCCTACTTATATCCTAACTGAAGCATCCTTAAATATGCCGCTTCATTCGTCACTGAATCTTTAATATCATCATCATCTAGAGCAGAGGTGTCAAACTCAATTGCTCAGCGGGCCACAACTCAAATCACACGTAAGGTTGCGGGGCCAACAGGATAAACATTAAATAAGCCGAAAATTAAACCTTTTTTAAACATTAATATACAATAAAACAGAAAAAAAGAGCTATGCAGTGTCAGTTGTGTCATTACTTTCATCGACAGCAAGGGAGAATGCAACAAAGTCTTTGCCTTTTTCGATCAGCTGTTTTAAAATCAGTGACCATCTAAAAAATCTGATCAGCAACCGTATTTCTGCAAAGGCTTACCTTGCGAACATCTGCTTTTTGTCTGAACCCAAGACGTCACACACTTTCATCATGCAGCGCTTCAGAGACTCTCCTTCTGTAAATGGTCGGTCTGATTTTGCGATCTCCTCTGCCACAATAAAACTTGCTTTCACAGCAGCCTCAGTTTGCGATTTTGCTTTGGTGAAAAACATCTGCTGTGATGTTAGATGCCTCTTCATATCTTCTACCTTTTGTAGCTTCTGCTCTGCATTCAGGCTGTTTAACTTGTCATGATGTTTAGTCTTGTAGCGCCGTCTCAGATTATATTCTTTGATCACAGCCACATGATCTTCACAAATTAGACACACAGGTTTACCGCCAATATCAGTAAACATATAAACAGCCTCCCCACGGTTTTGAAAGGCTCTATTTTCAGAATCAACTTTTCTCTTGGTCATTTTAAAGGCTAGCTTTGATTTAAAAAAAGAGTGTGCATCTACCGACAGACGCTTGATTGATATCAGGTTAGCCGTAGCGGGTAAAGGTGATGTAATTCTTATGCGCCAATCCGAAATGAGCAACTGAACATTGCTAAGTCACTATAACGACGAACATCCACTCACTACACTACTTTTATTTTCGCTTATTCTGATCGAAGCGAGAACGCTCCCAGGTAGCCTATCATTCAGCAAGGCTGCTATTTAGGGAATTTGATTTGCATTTATATCGTGGCCATTAAAAAATATTTTTGCCTAAAATTCTCTCTCAGACCGTATATATTTGTTATGTTGGTTGAGACCACTCGGGCCTGATATGATTGTAAGCTGGGCCTGGTGTGGCCCACAGGCCTTGAGTTTGACATGTGATCTAGAGTCTGAATATACGACCACCAGGTCGGCAAGAAAACGTGCTAGCCACTGCGGAAACACAGCTCCCATCATCCATCTGTGAACTAAACATATTATTTTTCAATAATTTATATTAAGTCATTCTCCCTCTCTATTTCTGGCCCATTCTCTCTTCCTCCTTCCATCTTTCCCTCTCCTCCTTATATGTGCACACTAGTGGTGCAGCTAGGCTGAATTCAGGGCCAGAATCACATCACCTGAGTGCAGATGGGACACTGTGCTGTGTCCTAATTTTGAAAAGTGGTGCCTAGTTCACTTGTGCTGTAAAAGTCATCCTGGATGATGTTATGTGTGTTATTGCACGATTTTACATGCTCGCTCCTCCTAATGATACAACCTGGCTACCCCACTGGTGTGCATCTGTGTGCTCATCAGTAGAGGGTGACCTATAGGAGAACAACAGAATTCAGGTGACATTGACAAACCTGTTGGGTGCTCCTCCAGTCTTCTTGTCCAAGTATTCTCCATTCACAAAATTTAAGTATCGTTTCAAGGAAAACTGAAATAACAAAAACCAGGGGAAAAACAAATATTGGTAATACAAATATTGATAAAAAATACAAATGTAAACAAATATTGGTAATGGTAATATAGCCGGCTCTGTGTGAATGCAATTCGTAATCCTGCATACCACGTTCGAAACACAACTGACGGCGATTTGGAAGCAAACCGCCTTCCGTTGGTGTTTCCATACAATGGTATGAGTGACGTCAGTTCAGAAATCAATGGCAAACTACTGAACATAAACTTGCTCAGGAATCACAAACAGCCAAATAATGCTGTGGTTGATTGCTATATCCTGTAAATGATATACAAAAAACTTTTCTTTAATTACCAATATATCATGCCACGGAGTAGAGAATCTCTCCTAGGCTTTAGCATTTTCAGTTTATAAATAAAATATTTTCTGCTGCATCAGCTTGCACAAAGACAGATTTTAGTTAAAATATGAGAACACACAGAATATCCTCCTTGTCAACAAATTCATCAGACTATATTCACTGCCTGTTGACAGATTTTACAGTTTAAATATGTGAACACACAGAATATCATCCTTGTCAAAAAGGCGTCAGATCATGATATTCACTACCTGTGACAGATTTTACAGTTTAAAAATACATGAACACACAGAATATCATCTTTGTCAACAAAGGCGTCAGACATGATATTCACTGCCTGTTGACAGATTTTACAGTTTAAATATGTGAACACACAGAATATCATCCTTGTTAACAAAGGAGTCAGACATGATATTCACTACCAGTGACAGATTTTACAGTTTAAATATGTGAACACACAGAATATCATCCTTGTCAACAAAGGAGTCAGACATATCCACTACCTGTGGTCCCACTAGAACACCACCAAAGAAAAATGCGTGACCCAGCATCTCAAGGTAGCCAGGTTTTTCTGACAGTGCTACATCTTTGTCTGCTGTTTTCTTTTTGCTCTGAGGAATATAAAAACAGTACACATCAACAAAGTGAAACAATATCTCAAAACCCAGAACACACCAGTTTCCTCTTTAGAAATGGATATCTGAAGATTGTGTATTATGCTGTGATAGCACAATGGCACCGGCTCAGTGGTGAAGGGGTTCCGGACGCAGTTCGTAATCCCGAATACCCGCGTTCGAAACACAGCTGTGTTGGTTTTTTATTAACTGGTACATATGCCGGTCGTTCAGAAAGCAATGGCTAACTACTGAATGCAAAGTTTCCCAGGAATCACGAACAGCCAAAACCTGCTGGGGTTGGCTGCTACGTCCTGTAAAGGACATGCAACTAACTTTTTTAAGCACGATGGCTAGCATGTTTGCCCACCAGCCTAGTGGTTATAAGTTCAAATCCCCACTGAGTGTAATGTCTAAATACCGATGTTCCTGCATGTCATGCTCTCCATGCTCCTCTCCTCCAGCCTTCCCATTGTGATGACGTACTCCTCTTTTCTCTTTCTCGTAACATTCCCAAAGAATGTGGACCATCTTCTTCTGATATGAGTAACCAGTTTTCTTTCAGGATATCTTCACTGCTCTTTCTATCCATCTATGGTGTTCCCATAACTTTTCTATAAAACCACATTTCTGCAGCATCCACACTTCCTCACTTGTCTGCTAATTGTCCATGATTCGCGGCCAGGCATCATGACCAGCTCAATATAGCTCTTAAGAACAATTTAACAGATGGTTATCTACACAATGTGCAATAGAAAAGCTAATCACTACACATTAATATGAAGAACATGGGAAGTATATTATAAGGAATAAAACATTGCTAAAAAACACAAACAACCAAATTTTAAAACTTATATCTGAATTAATAATAGATACTGTATATATTCCAGGCCGGTCTACCTGGTGAAAGGGTTATTGACTTTCTGCGTAATCCTGTATATCCACGTAGGATAACGCAGCTACGCGAGATTCGGTAGCGGATCTAATTGGTTACTTACAGGGGTATGTGAGCCGGTTGCTCAGAAAGCAATGGAAAGTGGTAAAACGATTGTGTCGACAGCGGTGTCCTGTAAATAGGATATGCGGAGGGAAAAATAATATTCCAGGGGTAGTCTTGGTTTGATCCACATCAAGGCAATCTCAATTTTCTGTTAACTGACCTGGGCTTCCAGGCCAACCCACATTACAATATGTTGGGAAGTAAGGGCGGCTACGTCACTCCTCGAGCGCCGTCTGGTCTATACAAATCTGGGTCAAGCTCCATGTGCCCAATGTGCCTTAGGTGTGTACAAGGGAACATTATCTACTTTTTTAAAATACGTATTCCAGGTGCCACGGTAGAGCAGTGGCTAGTATAATTGCTTACCAAACATCTGGCCTGGTACAATATCCCCAACAAGGTCCTACTTCTTATATATATAGATGGATGGATGGGTGAGTGGATGGGTGGGTGGATGGATTGGTGGATGGATGGATGGATGGATAAGGTAAATAGGAACATCGCTTGCAGTCGCTTAAAAGTCGACAGGGTCGACTTCATTGCCTAGGGTTTTATCCCATATGCCATATTTCCCATATCCTGTATATATCAACAGGGCGGAAAGCATCACACAAAGCACGAACTCTGTAGCTCCAGCAACAACCCTGAGGAGTCTAAAAATATGCACTTGTGACCCAAAGGACGTGGCCAGAATCAAACCCACAACCTTCAGAGCCTGAGTCAGACGGCTTGACCACTTTGCCACAGAGACTCCCTAATAAGAACATCAATGAATTCAAAGAAATAAAGGTAATTCATAGCAGATAAACACCATTGAGGCAGTCTTTTAAAATTCTCATGGGCTCTCAGTGGCCTCCTGTTATGAGTTTAATTCATCAAGCTTAATTTTTATGTTTAAACTGACCTCAGCTTGTAGGTCAACCAGCCTAAAATGTTGACAAGGAAAGATCCCGGGCAGCTAAAGTGGATGTGGTGATAGTGACCACACCACCCAGCGAGTGGCAATTGATCTGTCAAAATGGGGGGGGGGGGGGGCCTAGCACCATATGCGCAGTACGCCTCAAGGATAGTAAAAGGGTCTTTTCGTTTTTTTTAAAAACTACATATCCCATGTATAACACAGTATTATTGGATAGAAAATTATTTTTTTAATGTTTAAATAATATTTATGGTGATGACATATTCTTATAAATGTTTAACTTTGTGCAAATACGAAGGGGCTTTAAATGAAAACCTTAAAAAAAACCGTGTGATAGAAATTACAATACCCATGCCATTGTCTTGTAACCTGTCAATATTGTTATGAAGTATGTCAAGAGTGTTAAGCACTTGACATTATGGTACAGACAGACACGGTGACATCATAAGCATTGCTTAAAGATGACCGCTCCACTTCTGACATGCACCAAAGAGGAGCAGCGTTTTCCTATCCATTTCTTGATTAATGAAGGGGTGAAATCTATAGAAATTCGTCAGCAAAGGAAGATCCAGTATGGTGATGTACTTTTGTATGGATGTGAAGCGTGGACAATGAGCAGTCAAGCTGAAAAACATCTGATAGCTGTGGAAATGTAGTTTTTGAGGAGAATGCAAAGAATTCCATGGACAGACAGAAAGACCAATGACCAATTCCTACAAGAAGCAAATGAAAATCGTAAACTGATTAGAGAAATTTGACGTAGACAATCAAAATCTTTTGGGCATCTTATGAGAAGAAATAAATTAGAGAACTTGGTGACAACTGGCAAGATCGAGGGGAAGAGAACAAGGGGAAGACAGAGAAGTAAATACTTGGATGGCTTGACCATGTGGCAGGGTCGAGACAAGAACACAGAGATGATCCATGACTGGTGATCGAGTGAGATGGCAAATCATGACCGCCCAGGCTTATCGGCATGGCACATGATGGATAGATGGTGATGCATGCCTGTCAGTCCAGCAAGTGTAGGAGTGGAGTAGGAAGTTTCACAACTGTTCGGTCCGATGAAGAGATACAGCAGCTGGTGCATCAGTGGTTACACACGCAACCAAGGTCATTGTTTTTCTACAGGAGTCCAAGCACTTTATCGGCGCTGGAGGACTTGCATTGAAGGCAATGGTGACTACATCGATAAATTATACATTTGTTCTTTACTTTTTCAGAATATATCCACACACACACACAACATTTAAGGTTTTAATTTTGAAGCTCCTTCATAAGTTATGTTGCAAAAATTAGTCAGCATTTAAAACAGAACAAAGTTCAATGACCAACAGAGATACCCACATCATAGTAATCAAAAGCCACCCCAGTCAGTCTGAGGGTGAGTACACAATGAGGCATGGTCCATGATATCCCAAAGTCTTGGAAGGGCACCTGGGTGCAGTAGCCTATTACCAGGTAACACTGCAATAAAACAGGCAAATTTTTTTTTAAAAGCATAACATACATAGACAGACAGATAGACAGACATAGATTGAGAGAGACAGGCAGACACTATATGCCATGATAGTGTCAAGGCTAATGCCAAAGAACAGACCTGTGGGTAATGGGAACTTGACAGCATCATCATGACAACACACCAACCATTTTTCGCATGATTCAAACTTTTGTGACTAAACTCAATATTTCTCTATATTTGTCAGGGTCCCTACCATTTCGGGATGGCTCCTTGGGATGTTTGGCTGTTGACTAAGCTAAAATTGCCACTGAAAAGGACCTGATTTGAATCATGAGAAGACATTATGTGGAAGCAAGGAATACTAAGGGAAGCCAGGAATACTTAGGAAAGGAAAGAATATTAAGGGAAGCAAGGAATACTAAGAGAAGCAAGGAACACTAAGGGAAGTGAAGAATACTAAGAGAAGCAAGGAATATTAAAGGAAGCAAGAGATATTAAAGGAAGCAAGGGATATTAAGGGAAGCAAGGAATACTAAGAGAAGCAAGGAATATTAAGGGAAGCAAGGAATACTAAGAGAAGCAAGGAATATTAAGGGAAGCAAGGAATACTAAGTGACACAAGGAATACTAAGGGAAGGAAGGAATACTAAGGGAAGTGAAGAATACTAAGAGAAGCAAGGAATATTAAGGGAAGCAAAGGGATATTAAGGGAAGCAAGGGATATTAAGGGAAGCAAGGAATGCTAAGAGAAGCAAGGAATATTAAGAGAAGCAAGGGATATTAAGGGAAACAAGGAATGCTGAGAGAAGCAAGGAATGCTAAGCGAGGCAAGGAACATTAGGAGAAGCAAGGAATATTAAGAGAAGCAAGGAATACTAAGAGAAGCAAGGAACACTAAGGGAGGCAAGGAATACTAAGGGAGGCAAGGAATACTAAGGGAGGCAAGGAATACTAAGAGAAGCAAGGAATACTATGGGAAGCAAGGAATACTAACACTGTAAGCTATCACGTATGTTACCGGAGCCATAAGGGAAGAGAAGAATAACAACACTGAACACACCACGCATGTTGTCAGGGTGACTAAGGACGGCTGGTGAGAGGCTAACTACCTCATCTGGACAAATCTAGCAGCAAAACATGACAAACCACAACTCTACAAAGGTTTTGACCTACATGGTTGAGGGGCTATGCTCCGCTGGGAGAAAAAAAGGTAACAGAAGAAGAGGACAAACCGCTAAACCATGACATCCCGAGACAGCTTAGTAGCAATGCAAAGATGCCTAACAAGTACAACCGGTTGATGATAATATTCAGAAACACACACAAAGAACAAATGTGCAGGCTATGCCAGCGGGCACACAACAAATGGTGTTTGTTCATCAACCGTGTCTGCCGCATAAGGAATTAATAATGAAAGTCATAAAAATGTTTTATATGAGATGAGAGGATGTGGCCTGGGAGGATGTCGCATAACATAATATCATAACTGAAGCTATTGTAGACGGGGCCTGGTGTGAGTTTCTGTAGCACGCACCTGGTGTTAGACATGAGCAGATAGTGCCTCCTGTAGATTTGTATAACTGTGCTTTGTTTTCACCCTGGATTTGTTTGTTTGTTTGATGCAAACCTGACCACTTCTCTTTCTCCTCCTCCTTCTTACTATTCTTTTTCTCATTCTTCCTCTCGTCGTGTTCTTTTTTTCATTTTTATTTCACTCATGTTCTTATATCCTTTTATTAATATTTGCTCCCCTACTCTTTGATAAAGAGTGCCTGTGTGTTGGATAGTGCTTTTCATTCAGACAGCTATCAGTGGTGTTGAGCTGAGTGACATCAGCAGATACTGACAGCAGTAACGTGCAGCAGATACTAGCAGCAGTAACATGCAGCAGATACTAGCAGCAGTAACGTGCAGCAGATAATAGCAGCAGTAACATGCAGCAGATACTAGCAGCAGTAACGTGCAGCAGATACTAGCAGCAGTAACGTGCAGCAGATACTAGCAGCAGTAACGTGCAGCAGATAATAGCAGCAGTAACGTGCAGCAGATAATAGCAGCAGTAACATGCAGCAGATACTAGCAGCAGTAACATGCAGCAGATACTAGCAGCAGTACCATGCAGCAGATACTAGCAGCAGTAACGTGCAGCAGATAATAGCAGCAGATACTAGCAGCAGTAACATGCAGCAGATACTAGCAGCAGTAACGTGCAGCAGATACTAGCAGCAGTAACGTGCAGCCAGTAACAGCAGTATCAGCACCAGTACAGTGGCTACATAGCATGTGTATCTATTATATCATCCTGCTACATAATATGCAGCAGGATAATATAATAGATACACAACAGGACACCGAGAGAGAGAGAGAGAGAGCGAGAGAGAGAGAGAGAGAGAGAGAGAGAGAGAGAGAGAGAGAGAGAGAAAGAGAGAGAGAGAGAGAATCAGAGTGAGAAAGAGTAAAAGTGTATATGTGTCAGAGAAAAGAATATATGTGTGTGTGTCTGTGTAAGTCTGCATGTGTGTATGAGTGAAGAGAGAGAGAATGCATGCGTCAGTGTGAGAATGAGGGAGAGAGAGAGAGTGAAGGAGAGCGAGAAAAAGAAGGAGAGACAGTTAAGTGCAGAACATCAGTAGGGCTCAAAACAAACAGATAAAAGGAAGGACGAGATAGAGATAACATAAGATTTAAAATAAGATACACAACTGGAAAACTAGATGTAGGTGGTTAGACAGTATACAGGAAGGAGAGGGAAAGGGAGAGGGAGAGGGAGAGAGAGAGAGAGAGAGAGAGAGAGAGAGAGAGAGAGAGAGAGAGAGAGAGAGAGAGAGAGAGAGAGAGAGAGAGAGAGAGAGAGAGAGAGAGAGAGTTTAAGTGATGAACAATGGTAAGATAGCAGTTAAAGAGTGAGTTACTTGCATACCCTTTAAAGGACATCACAGTCAATCGCAGCAATTTTTTACTGTGATTTCTTGGCAAGTTTACATTCGGTAGTTTGCCATTGCTTTCTGAACGACTGGCACTCATACCATTGCATGAAAACCAATTCAAGGCGGTCTATCCACCTGCAGCTGTGTTTCAAACCCAGTATGTGGGATTACGAATTGTGTAACCCCTTCGCCCTAGAGCCAGCGAGAGAGGAGAGAGAAATAAGTGCCGAGCAGGGATAAGGAGAGAGAAATAAGAGATGAGCAGTGATAAGGAGAGAGAAATAAGTGACGGGCAGTGATAAGGAGAGAGAAATAAGTGACAGACAGTGATAAGGAGAGAGAAATAAGTGATAAGCAGTGATAAGGAGAAAGAAACAAGTGACAAGCAGTGATAAAGAGAGAGAAATAAGTGACGGGCAGTGATAAGGAGAGAGAAATAAGTGATGAGCAGTGATAAGGAGAGAGAAACAAGTGACAAGCAGTGATAAGGAGAGAGAAATAAGTGACGGGCAGTGATAAGGAGAGCGAAATAAGTGACGGGCAGTGATAAGGAAAGCGAAATAAGTGACGGGCACTGATAAGGAGAGAGAAATAAGTGACAAGCAGTGATAAGGAGAGAGAAATAAGTGACAAGCAGTGATAAGAGAGAGAAATAAGTGACGGGCAGTGATAAGGAGAGAGAAATAAGTGACGGGCAGTGATAAAGAGAGAGAAATAAGTGATGAGCAGTGATAAGGAGAGAGAAATAAGTTACGGGCAGTGATAAGGAGAGAGAAATAAATGACGGGCAGTGATAAGGAGAGAGAAATAAGTGACGGCAGTGATAAAGAGAGAGAAATAAGTGACAAGCAGGGATAAGGAGAGAGAAATAAGAGATGAGCAGTGATAAGGAGAGAGAAATAAGTGACGGGCAGTGATAAGGAGAGAGAAATAAGTGACGGGCAGTGATAAGGAGAGAGAAATAAGTGACGGGCAGTGATAAGGAGAGAGAAATAAGTGACGAGCAGTGATAAGGAGAGAGAAATAAGTGACGAGCAGTGATAAGGAGAGAGAAATAAGTGACGGGCAGTGATAAGGAGAGAGAAATAAGTGACGGGCAGTGATAAGGAGAGTGAAATAAGTGACGGGCAGTGATAAGGAGAGCAAAATAAGTGACGGGCAGTGATAAGGAGAGAGAAATAAGTGATGAGCAGTGATAAGGAGAGAGAAATAAGTGACGAGCAGTGATAAGGAGAGAGAAATAAGTGACGAGCAGTGATAAGGAGAGAGAAATAAGTGACGAGCAGTGATAAGGAGAGAGAAATAAGTGACGGGCAGTGATAAGGAGAGAGAAATAAGTGATGGGCAGTGATAAGGAGAGAGAAATAAGTGATGAGCAGTGATAAGGAGAGAGAAATAAATGATGAGCAGTGATAAGGAGAGAGAAATAAGTGACGAGCAGTGATAATGAGAGAGAAATAAGTGACTGGCAGAAATAAGGAGAGAAAAATAAGTGACAAGCAGGAATAAGGAGAGAGAAATAAGTGACAAGCAGGAATAAGTAGAGAGAAATAAGTGACAAGCAGGGATAAGGAGAGAGAAATAAGTGACAAACAGGAATAAGGAGAGAGAAATAAGTGACGAGCAGTGATAAAGAGAGAGAAATAAGTGACGAGCAGTGATAAAGAGAGAGAAATAAGTGACGAGCAGTGATAGGACAGCGCATAAAAACAAGAGAGTGGGAGAAAGAGTGGGGAAGGAAGGGAGAGAGGTTAAGTTAGGAACAATTATAAGATAGCAGTTACAAGAGGCAGAAAAATAAGAGATTAACTTTAGCGGTAAGACAGCATATAAAGGCAGGAGAGAGTGCAGGAGATATGCAGAACAGCAAAATAACATAATTCATATGAGACAAGGTGAGAGAGAATGATATAAGAGAGAGATGGGACAGACAAGAGGAATGAATCAGTGTGTGAAATGTTTATAAACGTACATATTAAATGAGTAAAATGAGTGTTTTGTTTTTGTCTCTATTCCATTCAACTTGTAGGTTGCAGACAAGGAAGTGTCTAGTTATACTATCCTCACATGGTCTCAATGTGTGTCCTGTTTAGATCAGTGTTTTTTCCTCATGTCTTGATTCACTGGAATGTGTTTAGTTCTCTCCATGAGCTCTACATTGGTGGTTCTGTCATTCCATTTTAGAACCACTACTCTGCACAGGCACCAATTAATGAATGTCTGTAGTTTTCTTTAAGTAACTGTTTTATTTGTTCTCCATATATCTGACCCATATAGTAGTACTGATTAAACATTGCAGTTTAATATTCTATCTGACCCATATAGTAGTAATAATTTAGCATTGCAGTTTAATATTCTATCTGACCCATATAGTAGTAATAATTTAGCATTGCAGTTTAATATTCTATCTGACCCATATAGTAGTAATAATTTAGCATTGCAGTTTAATATTCTATCTGATCCATATAGTAGAACTAATTTAGCTTTGCAGTTTAATATTCTATCTGATCCATATAGTAGAACTGATTTAACATTGCAGTTTAATATTCTATCTGACCCATATAGTAGTACTGATTTAACATTGCAGTTTAATATTCTATCTGATCCATATAGTAGTAATAATTTAGCATTGCAGTTTAATATTCTATCTGATCCATATAGAACTAATTTAGCATTGCAGTTTAATATTCTATATGACCCATATAGTAGTACTAATTTAGCATTGCAGTTTAATATTCTATCTGATCCATATAGTAGTAATAATTTAGCATTGCAGTTTAATATTCTATCTGACCCATATAGTAGTACTGATTTAACATTGCAGTTTAATATTCTATCTGACCCATATAGTAGTAATAATTTAGCATTGCAGTTTAATATTCTATCTGACCCATATGGTAGTACTGATTTCACATGGCAGTTTAATATTCTATCTGACCCATATAGTAGTAATAATTTAGCATTGCAGTTTAATATTCTATCTGACCCATATGGTAGTACTGATTTCACATGGCAGTTTAATATTCTATCTGACCCATATAGTAGTAATAATTTAGCATTGCAGTTTAATATTCTATCTGATCCATATAGTAGAACTGATTTAACATTGCAGTTTAATATTCTATCTGACCCATATAGTAGTAATAATTTAACATTGCAGTTTAATATTCTATCTGACCCATATAGTAGTAATAATTTAGCATTGCAGTTTAATATTCTATCTGACCCATATAGTAGAACTAATTTAACATTGCAGTTTAATATTCTATCTGATCCATATAGTAGTAATAATTTAGCATTGCAGTTTAATATTCTATCTGATCCATATAGTAGAACTAATTTAACATTGCAGTTTAATATTCTATCTGACCCATATAGTAGAACTAATTTAGCATTGCAGTTTAATATTCTATCTGATCCATATAGTAGAACTAATTTAACATTGCAGTTTAATATTCTATCTGATCCATATAGTAGAACTGATTTAACATTGCAGTTTAATATTCTATCTGACCCATATAGTAGTAATAATTTAACATTGCAGTTTAATATTCTATCTGACCCATATAGTAGTAATAATTTAGCATTGCAGTTTAATATTCCATTTGACCCATATAGTAGTAATAATTTAGCATTGTAGTTTAATATTCTATCTGATCCATATAGTAGTAATAATTTAACATTGCAGTTTAATATTCTATCTGACCCATATAGTAGTAATAATTTAGCATTGCAGTTTAATATTCTATCTGACCCATATAGTAGCACTGATTTAACATTGCAGTTTAATATTCTATCTGACCCATATAGTAGGACTGATTTAACATTGCAGTTTAATATTCTATCTGACCCACATAGTAGCACTGATTTAACATGGCAGATTAATATTCTATCTGACCCATATAGTAGTACTGATTTAAGATTGCAGTTTAATATTCTATCTGACCCATATAGTAGAACTGATTTAACATTGCAGTTTAATATTCTATCTGACCCATATAGTAGAACTGATTTAACATTGCAGTTTAATATTCTATCTGACCCATATAGTAGTACTGATTTAACATTGCAGTTTAATATTCTATCTGACCCATATAGCAGTACTGATTTAACAAGGCAGTTAAATGTTCTAAGCCAGGAAATTCCACTGACAACTAAAAACAAATGCCCAAAGAATACCTATAAAAGCTTCTAGTTAGTTAATTAGTCACCAAATTATCCTTACTGCACTTCCTCAGTATCTCCCTCAGCATGTAGCAGTCAACAGATTTCTGTGTTGACTGATTATTCTTCTTTGGCCACCTCAATAGCACCCATGTCTGGCTTCACCCATTTTGACTTGATGTTCTTGCAGTCTGGTCAAGGATGCAGATTCAGTCATCAGTTTATTTGTTTAATCTTCCTGCCTCCATGACGCCATTCATTGAATCAGTCTGCTGATCTGCTTACCACAACAGTCTGGCTCGCAATCCTATAAGCTTATTAATTTTCTCCTACACCTGACAAGCCTGGCACACACAAATGAAGCTGATCTTTGTCAGCCTTGTCCTCCTCCTTGCCGATTCTGTGGCGAAGGGGTATTGAATGCAATTCGTAATCCTGCATATCATATTCTAAACATGCAGGCGATTTGGAAGCATACCGACTTGTGTTGGTTTCCATACAATGGTTTGCGTGCCAGTTGTTCAAAAAAGCTATACCAAACTACTGAAAGTAAACTTGCCCAGGAATCCATCCATCCATCATGTGCTATGCTGGAAAGCGTGGGAGGTCATGACTCGCCTTTCACTCCATCACCAGATTGATTGATTGATTAATCTAGGAACCGACATCACAGCATTCGGGACATTCCCATAAGCGCTCCGTCCCCATCCTCAGCAACCAGCGAAGATCACCAGAGTCGTGGATAAGCACAGTGTTCCTGTCTCAACCATGCCATGTGTCCAAGCCATCCAGGTATTTACTTCTCAGTCTTCCCCTTGGTCTGTTCCCTTCGATCTTGCCAGTTGTCACCAAGTTCTCCAATTCATTTCTTCTCATAACATGTGCAAAAAATATTGACTGTCTACGTCTAATTTCTGTAATCAATTTACGATCTTCATTTGTTTCCTGTAGTACTTGGTCATTGGTTTTTCTGTCTGCCCATGGTATTCTTTGCATTCTCCTCAGAAACCACATTTCTACAGCCATCAGATGTTTTTCAGCTTGGCTGCTCATTGTCCAAGTTTCACATCCATACAAAAGTACAGGCTCTTTGTAGCACCTCAACACTCTTTTTCTCGTTTCAAATGATATATTTTTATTGGTCAGTATGTTTTTAATCTTGCTAAAGGCTACTTTCACCATGGCGATTCTTGTTCTAATCTCTACAAGGCATCTCCCATCAGATGTTATGACTGTTCCGATATAATTGTACAGATTCACTACTTGAAGAATATTCCCATTTACTTGTATGCATTGTGGTATTTCTTTCTTCCTAGTGACGACCATAATCTGTGTCTTTTTGCAATTTAATTCTAACCCCAGTTGTTCACGGTGTGCAATAATAGCATCTACTAATTGTTGCACATTGTCTGCAATCAACACTGTGTCATCTGCATATCTAATGTTATTGATGTTTCGTCCTCCAATGATGGTTTCATTTATATCTTCTATATTTCTGAAAATATTTTCACTGTATAGGGAAAAAAGATCTGGAGACATTACACACACCTGTCTCACACCTCTCATAATAGGCTGACATTGTCCCACTTCATTATCAATCTTTATGGCAGCTTATTGTTTCCAATATATGTTTTTATAAGTCTAATGTCTTTTCCATCAATTTGTAGATCTGCAAGCATATCTACCATGTTGACATGTCTTACTCTATCGAAAGCCTGTGTGTAGTCAATAAAGCAAAGATTATCTTTGTTTACTTCTATAGAACATTCAATAACTGTTCGCAGCATATACACAGCATTTACTGTACCCTTTCCTTCTACAAACTCATTGTTCTTCCCCTATTTCAGGTTGTATTTTCTTCCTCATTCTTTGCATGATGATTTGTAGTAAAATCTTCGTTATGTGACTCATTATACTAACTGTTCTATGTTGATCACATTCCAAGGCTCCTGATTTCTTTGGGATTGCAATAAATACAGAATTACATAATTCAGAAGGTATATCTCTGGTATCATATAATGTGTTCAGCAGTCTGGTGACTTGATCTATTCCATATTCTTCTAAAGCTTTAATCATTTATGTTGTGATGTTATCTGAACCGGGGGTCTTGCCAGCTGTCATATGTTTAAGAACATTCTGAACCTCCATCTTCAAAATTTGTGGTTTTTCATTATTAAATCGAATATCATACTGTTCATCTGTTATCCTCATAAAGGTTTTTCACATAATCTGACCATATATGTAGAATCTGATCTTTTTCTATTATGATTTTGCCATCTTTAGTTTTTAGACAGCCTGCTGATGTACTTGTTCTTTTATTAGTAAGTTCCTGAATTCTTTTGTGCACTAATTTGGTATTTTGACTGTTGTGTTGGTTTTCAATTTGTATGCAATTTTTTCTCAAGCTATGCTTCTTTTGCCTCCTTACATAATATTCTGACTTTTCTGTGAATTGCTTCATATTTGGCAGGATTATTTTTGTTGAGTCTTCTTGTTTTCATTAGTTGTAAAATGTCTTCAGTCATCCATTTCTTACGACCCACCTTCTTTAATTTTGGAATAGTTGTTTCTGCAGCCAAACTGTTTGAATTCTTCAACATTTCCTATTGATCATCCGCATCTTGAAACAGTATCTCTAGATCAGACAATATATCAAATCTGTTCTGTACTTCTATGTTGAATTTGTTTTGTATTTCCTTGTCATTAATGTACACAAATAATATTTAGTGTTTCCTGTTATATACTTGACTTTCTTCAACTTTATCCTCAGTGTTCCTGTAAGTAGTCTGTGGTCACTATAACAATCAGCACTGGGAACTGTTTTTGCTATTGTTAGTGCGTTTCTAAATCTTCTGCTAATCAGAATGTAGTCAATCTGATTTCTGATCCTGCTATCAGGACTCCTCCAAATCCATAATCTTCTAGAGTGTTGTTTAAACCAGGTGTTTCCTACAATCATTTCCTGCTCTTTTGCCCACTCTACAAGTCTGTATCCTCTCGTTTCTCTCTCCCAAACCATGGTTTCCTACTGTTTATCCATCACCTATATTTCCTACTTTTGCATTGAAGTCACCTATCTTCTTCTTCTTCTTCTTCTTCAGCTTTCCGAGCCATTGAGGTTCTTTGCTGCAAATACAATCCGTCTCCATTCGTCTCTCTGGTGGACCTTCTCTTGCCAGTCGTTGATTCCAAGTGCTTGTAGGTCTGTACATGTATTATCTCTCCACCGTCTTCTTGGTCTACCTCGGGGTCTATGGTCATTTATTTCCTGAGTGTAAGCGAGTTTTGTTTCCCTATTATCTTCCATTCTTTCTATATGCCCCAGCCATTGTAGTCTATTAGCCTTCATGATACCAGTGATTAGCGGAGACTTAAACAGATCATAAATGTCTTTGTTACTTCTTCTTTTCCACTCTCCACTTTGTGTATCCCTAATGGGTCCAAAGATGCATCTTAAAATTTTGTTCTCAAAGGTTTGTAACAAGGCTTTGTCTCCTTTCGTTGTACTCCAGGTTTCAGAGCCATACAGCACAACTGGTCTGATCAGTGTTTTGTATATTGTGATTTTGGTGTTACGAGATAGCGCCTTTGATTTTAGTAGATGTTGTAGTGCATAGTATATCTTATTTCCAGAGTTGATTCTAGTTTGTATTTCTTCCCTTATGATGTTGGAGCAGTTGAAGATTGTACCCAGGTATTTGTATGTTTCCGTTTTTTTAATGGTCATATTATCTATTTGTATGTGGCCAGAGTTTTTAGCCATTCCGTCTCTTGAAATTACCATATATTCTGTCTTATCTTGGTTGATAACCAGCCCCATCTGTTGGGCTTTTTCCTTTAAGTGAGTCAATATTTCCAATGACTTTTGTTCACTTTGTCCTATAATATCTATATCATCTGCATAACCAAGCAGCTTGGATGTTCCTCCAATATCACATTCCTCCTTTATCTTCCTTACAACTTTCTCTAGAGCCAGATTGAAGAGTAGCGGCGATAGTGCATCACCCTGTTTCAAGCCAGATGTTATTTGGAAAGGGTCTGATTTCCTGCCTTTATATGTTACTATATTATAAGTATCTTCCATGCATAGTCTGGTCATGTTGATTAACTTCCTTGGTATTCCAAATTCCTGCATAGCATTCCATAGACTATTCCTATGGACACTATCATAAGCCTTTTTAAAATCCACAAAAATGTTATGGAGATCTCTTTTATATTCCCAATGTTTCTCGGCTATTTGTCGTAAGATAAATATCTGATCTATTGTTGATCTGTTTTGTCTAAAACCTGCCTGGTAGTCACCTAATATGTCTTCTGAATATGGTTTTAGTCAATTTAGTAATACTGCGGATAGTATCTTATAGCTTGTGGACAGTAGTGATATTCCTCTATAATTTCCACATTGGAACTTGTCTCCTTTCTTAAAGATAGGTATCAATAATGACTCTTTCCAGTCATGGGGTAATTCTTCTGTCCTCCAGATTTTTATTATTAGTTCGTATAGCTTTAGATGTAATGCATGGCCACCTGCCTTTATAAATTCAGCAGCAATTCCATCAGTCCCAGTTGCCTTATTGTTTTTAAGTCGTGTGATTACATATAGGATTTCTTCAAATGTAGGTTCTTCAATTTGTGGTTCGCATGTTAGAACCTCTTCCTGTGGGAAAATGTTACTTGGAGCTTCACAATTTAGTAATTCAATAAAATATTCTTTCCATGTGTTGCACATTTCCTCATTGGTATTTATCATATTCCCATTTTTGTCTTTTAAACCATATGTGTTTTGTTGGTGCCCTCGTTTCATTGACTTCAGTTCTTTAAAAAATTTTCTGGATTCATTTTTCTGGTGATTAGTTTCCATATCTTTGATTATATTACTCATATATTCTCGCTTCTGCTGTCTGACTATTTTTGTAGCCTCTTTACATTCATTTCTATAATGCTCTTCCTTTTGGATGTTATTGATGTCATTTAACCATACATGTCTGGCATTCTTCTTCCTAATGACTGCTTCTTCACATTTTTGATTGAACCATCTGTTCTTTCTATGCGTGGTTAACACACCGAGACATTCTTCTGCGGTAGATTGAATTGTATTCTTGATGTTCAACCAAGTTTGGTCAACGCTTTCCTCCGAAGGGTTTTGCAGAGTTTCAAGTTTACATTTTATTTCATCTGTAAATTTCTCTTTGACTGTAATGTCTTATAGTTTTTCTCTGTTATATGTTGGGTGTAATCTTTGTAATTTAGTATAGAAAGCTCTCTTAAGTTTTATTTTAAATTTTGCTCCAACGAGGAAGTGGTCACTGTGGCACTCAGCTCCTCTATAACTTCTGACTTGCTGTATGTTTGATGCATTTCTGTTGTTAATTAAAATGTGATTTATTTGATTATAGGTTCTCTTGTCACATGATTTCCAAGTTTGTTTGTGTATATCCTTTCTTTGTAGTCTGGTACTGCTAATCTGCAGTCCTTTGAAGTCACCTATTACGATGTTTATTTCTGAAATTTTACATTTCTTTAAAGCAGACTCTATGTCATTATAACATTCCTCTACACTATCTTCACTGGATTCTCCAGTTGGGGCATATATTTGAATAACCTTTATGCTAAAAGGTCTGCCGCTTAATTTAATCAGGAATAACAAACAGCCAAATAATGCTGGAGTTGACTGCGATGTCCTATAAAGGATATGCAACTAACTAAGCTTCTATCAAGTCTGATGCATACTGAACAAGAATGCCACTTTGCTGACACATATATCTATATATCTATATATATCTATCTATATATATATATATCTATATATATCTATTCTTCACTAGGTTCTATGTTTGCAAGTTAACAGACCTGATGAATAATGTCCTTGGCCTTACCCATCCAGGGTTTTCCTCTTTTTAACCTGCAGCCCCTTTTGTCCTTTGATCACACTGTGCACTGAATGCCTTGTGTCTGAAAATCCTTGATTGATCTTCCAATGGTTGGAAAATCAAGGAAGTACTGTATTGCCCTGACTGCTGTGTCTTTTGTGTGGCCATGTACGATGCACATTGCCTTATTCTGTACTCTTTCCAGTTTCTGCATCTGAGAATTGCTGAGAGTGAGCACCGAAAGCATGTTCTCAAGCCCCAAAAGAACAAAACCAGGATACAGGAAGTGGCACTGCTCAGTCTTCTTGCTATAATAAAAGCTTATTGTGAGAGGCCAAATCTGTGAGGTCAAATGATCAATGACAGCAGAAATCTCACACCTGATGCTGGACTTATGGTGGGTCCATTCCAGGTTCCTTTATGGCTACAAATAATGACAGAATAGAGGCAAAATAGAAGAAATCTGTCACCTGTCACTGCAAAGATACAAACAATCAAGGCACCATAAAATACAGAATGCATGATCAAAGTATGGATGACAGCCTTAGAGAAAAAAGAAGCCACAGAATGTAAAGAAACCAGGAATGGTTATGTCTATCAAAGAAAATAAAACTATGGTTTACAACTACAAGCAACTAAAATCTTTAGAAAAAAATGAATACATTTTATTTTCAAAGGGAACATAAATTTGGCACTCTGGCCCATATTACATTCAGCTTTTCTAACAGCTCATATTTCTCACATCCATTATATGTTATGTAATATACACATTAATTCACGTCAAAAACAGGGCGTAATACAAATGCTGAGCGTATAAACAGTGTAAAGAACATACTGTAAGTACCTCCCATATAAAGGAGTTACCAAAGAGCCTGAATGAGGTAGAAATGTGTTTCTTTTCTGAGCTCATGCAAGATTACTCATATTTCCAGAAGTAAATAGATACCTTTCAACTGCAACCTTAATCAGCTTTACCTGAGTGATAAAATGACAGATCCCCATAAACACAAGATCAAATTGCCGCCCTGACGTCTGCGTCCTTCACAAGTCTGCTTCAAAGTCATAAGCTTGCTTTTAAAATATCAGATTAAAAGAAACCTCAGCTGCAAGGTAGGCAAGCCAAGGTGCCACGAGGCCAATTAATATGCATGCCTTTCAATATATGCTGAGAGTGACTGAGAATTTGAAGGTTTGCTTGGATTGCTTTATGTGATTGTTGAATAGTTGCGGTATTTTACAAGGAAAGAAACATAAAAAGGCTCATAATAGAAAATAAACGAGTCAAAGGTCACGGTAAGCCCCATGGATTAGTTATTGTTTAATAGACACAATATCATGGCCCTTGCAACAAGCTCCTAGGTGCTCAATCTTCCAAAGCAGATATTAAAATGTACGGATGCTAACTACCCTTGTCACACGCTGGTTGGAAGGTCAGCGTAGAGGAGAGGTTTAACACACTTAAACTGTCTCTGCTGACCACTGTGAAGTGGGTTCATTTCACACACCAATCAGGTGGACTTAAATGTTAACGTCTCGTTCTTTACTTGGGAGCATAAATTACAAGTACATCAGAAGTCAGAGAAGGGTTCAACTTATGGCGAGGAACACTAGTAACAGAGAAAGCTAGACCACCACCCATTAAATGCCAGACAGTTATTACTTGTACCCCTCCTGTACTAGTTTTTTTTAATGCTTCTATCCAGTTGTTACTTTAACCCATATAGTCCCAGACAGTTATTACTTGTACCCCCCACCCCCTTACCAGTTATATTGAATGCTTCTATCCAGTTGTTACTTTAACCCATATAGTCAGAGACAGTTATTACTTGTACCCCCCCCCCCTTACCAGTTATATTGAATGCTTCTATCCAGTTGTTACTTTAACCCATATAGTCCCAGACAGTTATTACTTGTACCCCTCCTGTACTAGTTATTGTGAATGCTTCTATCCTGTTGTTACTTTAACCCATATAGTCCCAGACAGTTATTACTTGTACCCCTCCTTTACTAGTTATTGTGAATGCTTCTACCCAGTTGTTACTTTAACCCATATAGTCCCAGACAGTTATTACTTGTACCCCCCCCCCTTACCAGTTATATTGAATGCTTCTGTCCAGTTGTTACTTTAACCCATATAGTCCCAGACAGTTATTACTTGTACCCCTCCTGTACTAGTTTTTTTTTTTTTTAAATGCTTCTATCCAGTTGTTACTTTAACCCCCTTCAGTCCCAGACAGCTCTTACTTTGGCTAATGACCCTGAGTGTTACATGAGGTAAAACAGAAATTGCCTGGTACTGAAGGAGAAATCTTATATATTGCTGCATATTACATTCTTAGGAGGATTCTTATGTAACTACATAACACATCCTTCATCTTCAAACAGAAACTTACCGTATTGAAAACAAAGGCAAATATCACTGAAAACTTGCTCCCCCCACACAAGAGAATAACCAGGTAGATGATTGTCACATTCAACCACATGTGAACTGTATCAATTCCTATATGACAGAACATAGGGAAAACATTATTGATAACAGGCAAGTGCATGGGAATGTCAGTTATTTAGATGTCATTTTATCTTCATGAGGAACTAGTCAGTCCATAAGTACCCGGATCTCCTCCGCAGTATCTTCCTTAGTGTGTAGCAGTCAACAACATCAGTTCTGTGTTGGTCGACTATTCTTTCTTTTTTTGTCCCCCTCACAGCGCTCTTGTTTGGCTTCTGCCCTTTTAACTTGATGTTCTGCAGTCTGATCAAAGCTGCAGATTCAGTCATCACTTTTTTTTTGGTGTTCGCTCGCTTTGAACTCAAATGTAGTCCATACACAGTACTTCTAGTAGCACTGGACTAAATTGTGTGTGTGAATTAGCTTTCCCTATTACCAGTGTCCTTCGCCATAGGTGAACCCACACCGACTTCAGAAGTAATTGTAATTTATGTCCCCAAGTCAAGGACAAGAAGTCAACATTTTAGTCTTAACTGTCCAGTCTAGGGGTTGAACCCCTTATCTTGGCATCAGCACATCGGATGTTTAAGAACGTGCTTTCTTACCCCTTCGGCCATGCTGACCTCCGAAAGTCATCACTTGATTTTTTTTTTTTACAATAACAATTATAACATATTTTGAAGCACATCTTTTTCACACACAATTGAAAACGTCAGGAAAACACTAATCAGATTTGTACTCATGAGAACCAGAACCAGTTTATACACTATGTTCTAATTTGTTATAATTAATTAAAAGCTGCTCAGCTTATTTGTGATAGGCAAAGCAAACTTAGGGGCACAAGTGTGGCCCATTAGAGCAAGCATAATTCGACATGTGCCATCATATGATGACGAACTTTCACCGTTAGTTCTGTTTTCCATATGACCACCTGCTAAATAATTTAACTGAATAACCACATTACTGCATGTGCTGTCAGTTTTAGAATCATTCACAAAGCCCTTTAAATCAGAATAACTCATCTTCTTCTTCTTCGTTCATCCGGAGTTTTTTTCTCGGATGTGATTGCGTTGTGCCTGTTTACAGCAAAGCTGAGTTCTTGCGCCGTTAGGCCGACACATCTGACTTCTGCGGGCATTTGTTGACCGGGTTAACCTTCCCGGGGGAATAACTCATCTAATCTCATCATGTTCCTCTTGTACTTTGCGGTGTCGAGGATAAGTATAAACAGAGGGAAACTGCCCGCTTATGGGCTTCATATATCGATATTCCCATGGACTCTATTATTCCCTGCGTCCAACGTTTACGTGGTCGGCCTCTTCTTGCTTCCCTCTGGTCTGAACTATCATCTAAAATTGTTTAAAATTATAATCTTGTGTAAATCGACAAGGTCGAGGTCGGCCTCTTCTTGCTTCCCTCTGGTCTGAACTATCATCTAAAATTGTTTAAAATTATAATCTTGTGTAAATCGACAAGGTCGAGAACCAGTGGGCGATGGCATTTTTTAAATCATAAAATTAACCACAGTTTAACAAGAAATTTTTCTCAACTTTGAGAAACTATAAGCTTCTTTTCCGATATTCTGGAAAGGCAGATCTTCTTCCGATGTAAATGTTCATTTACCGGGCACTAACATTGCAGAAGATATGGGAAATAAAACAAATAACACACTGTCAACATTCAGCTGATTAATAGGCTCCTGGCAGTTTAGGGTAGTTCAATTCAGGCAATAAAGTGACACACAGCAGTGAATCCGTTAATAAGAGATACTTCATATAACAATCTGTAAGGTCAGAAATATGTCTTACATATTCAACGTTAAAGTTAGGTGTCCTACATCTCAACAGTAAAGTCAAAAATATGTTGTATATATTCCACGGTAAAGTTTGAAAGATGCCCATCTCAAACAAGGAAGAAATATGTCTTACATATTCAACAGTAAAGTTAGAAACATGTCTTACATATTCAACAGTAAAGTTAGAAATATGTCTTACATATTCAACAGTAAAGTTAGAAATATGTCTTACATATTCAACAGTAAAGTTAGAAATATGTCTTACATATTCAACAGTAAAGTTAGAAATATGTCTTACATATTCAACAGTAAAGTTAGAAATATGCCTTACGTATTCAACAGTAAAGTTAGAAATACGTCTTACATATTCAACAGTAAAGTTAGAAATATGTCTTACATATTCAAGAGTAAAGTTAGAAATATGTCTTAGATATTCAACAGTAAAGTTAGAAATATGTCTTACATATTCAACAGTAAAGTTAGAAATATGTCTTACATATTCAACAGTAAAGTTAGAAAGATGTCTTACATCTCAAACAGTAAAGTCAGAAATATGTTTTATATATACAGCAGTAAAGTAAGAAATATGTCTTACACATTCAACAGTAAAGTCAGATGTCCTTCGTCTAAAACAGTAAAGTCAGAAAAATGTCTGATATGTTCAGCGGTAAAGTTATAAAGATTCCCACAGTAAAGTCTGAAATATGTCTATCTCAAACAGATGTCCTACATCTCAAACAGATGTCCTTTATTTCAAACAGTAAACTTAAACATCTGTTTCATCAGCAATAAAACATCCCTCTTGCCTGTCAATATAATTAGAGCCATGTCCTTTATGTCAAACAGTATTAATAATGAAGCAGAACTGAAGCCCTATCATGAAGTACATTCTTACCATAAAGTACTTGAAGAAGTCACCCATATGTTACTGGGGTCCTTAAAAGAAGCAAAGGATAGTAACACTGTAGCCAACCATGCATGTCGTAAGAGAAATAAGAAGGGTTGGCATGTGGCTGGCTACACCATGGCTGTAGAAAATTGTAGCCGGAAAAACCAGCCAATCATGATCAAGTCTAAAAGTAAGGTAAGAAGAAAAACAGCACAGATGGTAGAAGAAAGATTAGCATTTTGGTGTTATGCAAAACAAGATGGAACACAGCAGGCAAATAGTTTCTGCAAATGAAATAGAGAAATAAAAATACACAGAGAAGAGAATGAGAGACAGAGATGAATAATATGGGAAAGACAAGGAGGGTGTTGCAGGATTGATTGACTGATTGATTGACTGATTGATTGATTGGTCTTTATTTTAGAAGGGTTACAAATAGATTGAACAAGATAGACAGGTCTGGTGTGAGTTAGCTGAAGGCTTATACTTCAATTGGAGAATAAAGGGCACAAGGAGAAGTTAATGCTGTCATGTGCATTTTATTCATCTTGTATGTGTTCAATATCTTCATTAATCCATTGGTAGCCTCAGTAGTGAAGTGATTACGCTGCCTGCCTTGCACTTCAAAGGTTGTGGGTTCAATTCGGGCCACAAGTGTAATTTTCTCAGACTCCTGGGTTGTTGCTGGAGCTATGGAGTTTATGCTTTGTGTGGCACTTTTTGCAGGATGCTCTGCGGGAAGAGACCGAACCATATGGATAAAAGCTGGTGCAGTGAAGTCAATCTTCTGGCCTTTAAAACCCTCTGAAACCTTCATTAATACATTAGTTTAATTATGAGAATGAACAGGCAAATAGTTTCCATTGGTAGCCTCTGTAGTGAAGTGATTACCCAGACAAGAAATATGCCTTTTAAACCCTCTCAAACCTTCATTAATCCATTAGTTTAATTATGAGAATGAACAGATGGAAAGACAAGAAATGTGCCTTTTAAACCTTCCGAAACCTTCATTAATCCATTAGTTTAATTATGAGAATGAACAGATGGAAAGACAAGAAATATGCCTTTTAAACCCTCTGAAACCTTCATTAATACATTAGTTTAATTATGAGAATGAACAAGCAAATAGTTTCCATTGGTAGCCTCTGTAGTGAAGTGATTACCCTAGATTATTAGACAAGAAATATGTCTTTTAAACCCTCTCAAACATTCATTAATCCATTAGTTTAATTATGAGAATGAACAAATGGAAAGACAAGAAATGTGACTTATAAACCCTCTGAAACCTTCATTAATCTATTAGTTTAATTATGAGAATGAACAGGCAAATAGTTTCCATTGGTAGCCTCTGTAGTGAAGTGATTACCCTAGATTATTAGACAAGAAATATGCCTTTTAAACCCTCTCAAACCTTCATTAATCCATTAGTTTAATTATGAGAATGAACAGATGGAAAGACAAGAAATGTGCCTTTTAAACCCTCTGAAACCTTCATTAATCCATTAATTTAATTATGAGAATGAACAGATGGAAAGACAAGAAATATGCCTTTTAAACCCTCTCAAACCTTCATTAATCCATTAGTTTAATTATGAGAATGAACAGATGGAAAGACAAGAAATGTGCCTTTTAAACCCTCTGAAACCTTCATTAATCCATTAATTTAATTATGAGAATGAACAGATGGAAAGACAAGAAATATGCCTTTTAAACCCTCTGAAACCTTCATTAATCCATTAGTTTAATTATGAGAATGAACAGGTGGAAAGACAAGAAATATGCTATACTAACATGATATGAACGCTGCAGAGATGTGGTTTTATAGAAGAATGAGAACACTGGATGGACAGAAAAAGTAATGAAGACATCTTGAAAGAAGTTCGCTCACCAAGAGAACTAGTTACTTGCATCAGAAGACAATCCACATTATTGAGACATGTCATGACCCGGAGAAAAATTGGAGGGGGAGAGAGGCAGGGGAGACCAAGAGAGAAAATGCTGGACAGTTTGACATCGTGGAACATCTGTATTAGGAATGATTGGCAGTACATGAGTTTATCATGGATTATAAGAAGATTGACAGTACAGGAGACAGAAGGCTGTGGATAGACATGATTACCAAAATTACATGGCATGGACTATAAGAAGATTGGCAGCACATGAAACAGAAGACTCTGGAAAGACACAATCACCAACGCCACATGGCATGGACTATAAGAAGCTTGGCAGTACATGAGACATAAGGCTGTGGACAGACATGATCACCAACGTTACACGGCATGGACTATAAGAAGATTGGCAGCACTCGAGACAGAAGGCTGTGGAAAGACATGATCACCAATGCCACATGGCATGGACTATAAGAAGATTGGCAGTACAGGAGATAGAAGGCTGTGGACAGACATGACCACCAACGCCACATGTCATGTACTTTAAGACATGGATTAAAATGTTGACTTCTCATCCTTGACTTGGGGATGTAAATTTCAAGTACCTTAGAAGTCGGCAGTGGGGTCACCTAATGGTGAGGAATACTGGTAATAGGGAAAGCTAATCCGAATACACAAATTAGCCCAGTGCACTAGAAGTAGTAGTGCATGTATGGATTATGCTTGAGTGCAAAGACAGCGATGAAAAAACAAGAACATTTTTACATTTGCATTAGCTTTAACTTCATAAAAACACCTTGTCACTGTTCTAATAAAGCTTAAACTGGAACAAAACACTGCTTGAGAACAATCCAGTTCCTGTGTTGACTTTTCATTTTCATTAGTCATGTTATTTCATTAACATGCAAATTTGTGTTTATTGGGGCTTTCAGATTTAAGCACACTTAATTTAATCCCTTCAGTTAACAGGTCTGCCTGCACCATCCCCTGCTGGCTTTCGCTCTCTCTCTCTTCTCTTTCTTTATCTCTCTCTTTCTTTGCTCATGCTGGTCTCTCTTGTTCGCTCTCTCTGTCTCATGTGTGCCCTCTTTGCCACTCTCATTCACTCTGTGTCTTTCTTGCATACCCCCTTCTGTCTATCACATGCTTTCCCTGTCTCTCTCCTCTCTCTCTCATGTGCCTTCTATCTCTCTATCTGTGTGTGTACTTTGTTTTATGTATGAATGAGCACATATGGGCATTGTGTGTGTGTATTGTGAGTGTGCATGAGAGAGAGAGAGAGAGAGAGAGAGAGAGAGAGAGAGAGAGAGAGAGAGAGAGAGAGAGAGAGAGAGAGAGAGAGAGAGAGAGAGAGAGAGAGAGAGAGAATGAATGCATGTAAGAATGAATGTTTGTTAATGGGTTTATGAAGGTGTGTGTTATTATGCAAATGTATGACTGAGTTTGTGCAAATGATGTGTGTGTGAGGTATTATGTATGTATATGTATCTTTCTGTCTGACTGCCTGCCTCTCTCATAACATTGTAATATGCACTATTTATGTTCACAGCATTCAGTTTACAAGGTTTTTTTCAATGTGAATGTAACATCCACAATAGATCATTGATGTGTGGAAGATGAGTGGTTAGAAGGGATGAATATAAGATGAGACTGCGTGCCCAATTTGTGACCGTTTGAAAGTAAGTTTGTTCATTCTCTTTCTCTCTGTCTGTCTCTTTTATTCGCTCTCTTTGTCTCTTTCTTGCATGCTGTCTGTCTGTCTCTCTCTCGTGAGCTCTTGTCTATCTCATGTGCTGTCTGTCTCGCTCTTTCATTTGCTGTCTGTCTCTCTCTTTCATGTATACTGTCTGTCTCTCTCTTATGTGGTCTGTCTCTCTCATGTGCTGTCCGTCTCTCTCATGTGCTGTCCCTCTCTCTCATGTGCTGTCTGTCTCTCTCGTGTGCTGTCTGTCTCTCACTCATGCTGTCTGTCTCTCTCATGCTGTCTGTCTCTCACTCGTGCTCTCTCTCACTCTCTCTCTCTCTCTCTCTCTCTCTCTCTCTCTCTCTCTCTCTCTCTCTCTCTCTCTCTCTCAGGAGTAAGAGAAAAAATTCCACAAAATAGTTTATTTATTTCTACTGCAAGAGAAAGTGGCACATTGATCATCTCTTGTTGAAGTCCCAAAAACTCACAAGGAGTCCCAAAACCACAACATCAACACACACATGTAAAGGATGGACACCACACACTCAACATGAAGGATGAACTCCAGCAGTTAGACAAATCCAGCGCATCCGGTCACCTTGGTACCTGCAATTTATTACCTGGTGACCGAATTTTCAATCATTTTCTTAGCCCATATTTGCAAAAAATAGACTTCTGGCTCCTGAAAAAAAAGGGGGTTTACTCCTGAGTTATGTCTAGTGTTTTTTTCTATCTCGATTGATTTTTCTGACCATTATTGATTATAACACATTTGTCATGCATTTAATGCATATTATTTCTGTTTGTCCAAGATTAACTTCATAACTAATGTATGAATGAAATAATGTATGAGAGCAGAGAGATCAGAAGGGCAGAATGTCAGACGGGCCTTCATGCCCCTTTCAAAATAAAGTTTGTTCATATGTACCTCAGATCCTGGCACAACGTGTATAAACCTCCACCAACTCAAATGTGCACATTTGAATTTGAAAATGGTTGTATATTTATGTTACCGCATTTGCTATAATTAGCATGTTTGCTTGTCTGTCTAGTGGCCATATTTTCAAATTAACTTCAAGACAAATATTTTTGTTTTAATTTTTTTGGGTGTTTTTTTTTTTTTGGCGCTCACTCGCTTTGAACTCAAGTGTGGTCCATACACTAATTCTAGTAGTGCTGGACTGAATTTTGCGTGTGGATTAGCTTTACCTATTAAGTGTTCCTTGCTATCAGGCAAACCCACTCCAACTTCAGAGGTACTTGTTTTAATTGAACTGGACTCCCAAGCAGACCCAGCCTAAAATGAGTGCCAGGAACTTTCCTGGGGAGTGAAGGCAGTCAGCAAGATACTCACCACATCACCCATGGAGCACCCATTGTCTAGAAATATGGCCCTAGCACCTTTTACCCAATAAGCTTTATGGTGTGACAAGGGGTTCTTCACATTTTATTTAATATGCTATCTTATATTACTATAAGTTGGTTGGCTGGTTGATGAATCGTCGGGAAGATAGTCTTTATTCTAAAGCCCGATGTAATGCATTCAGGATATATGCTTGCTTGCTTGCTTGTGTTCGTTGGCTTGAGCTCCAACGTGAAGTCCTGTATGTCGGATGAAGGCATCCTGTTGTCCAACATCAGTGTGATGTCTTACAGGACCTGAGGTTTGCGTGAGTATCCGTTGTCCCATGTCTGGCTTATTGGTGTGCAGACTGGTGGTTCCTCGCCGTACAGGCAGACACTCTCTGACTTCGGAGGAATCAGGATATATGAACCCTGCTTGCATCTACTGGAGTGAGGTTAGTGTAGAGACTTTTTTCCCGACCAGGTACTGAAGTACCAACTTGAGATTCATTTTCTTCCCTTACAACTGAACTGGACAAAAGTGGACAAACTTGATGGCCAAGGCCATACAGCATGGACTATAAGAGACAGGAGGCTTGTGGACAAACTTGACGGCCAAGGCCATACAGCATGGACTATAAGAGACAGGAGGCTTGTGGACAAACTTGATGGCCAAGGCCATACAGCATGGACTATAAGAGATAGGAGGCTTGTGGACAAACTTGATGGTCAATGCCATACAGCATGGACTATAAGAGACAGGAGGCTTGTGGACAAACTTGACGGCCAAGGCCATACAGCATGGACTATAAGAGATAGGAGGCTTGTGGACAAACTTGACGGCCAAGGCCATACAGCATGGACTATAAGAGATAGGAGGCTTGTGGACAAACTTGACGGCCAAGGCCATACAGCATGGACTATAAGAGACAGGAGGCTTGTGGACAAACTTGACGGCCAAGGCCATACAGTATGGACTATAAGAGATAGGAGGCTTGTGGACAAACTTGATGGCCAAGGCCATACAGCATGTACTATAAGAGGAGGCTTGTGGACAAACTTGACGGCCAAGGCCATACAGCATGGACTATAAGAGATAGGAGGCTTGTGGACAAACTTGACGGCCAAGGCCATACAGCATGAACTATAAGAGATAGGAGGCTTGTGGACAAACTTGACGGCCAAGGCCATACAGCATGGACTATAAGAGATAGGAGGCTTGTGGACAAACTTGATGGTCAATGCCATACAGCATGGACTATAAGAGACAGGAGGCTGTGGACAAACTTGACGGCCAAGGCTATACAGTATGGACTATAAGAGACTGGAGGCTGTGGACAAACTTGACGGCCAAGGCTATACAGTATGGACTATAAGAGACTGGAGGCTGTGGGCAAGACATGATAACCAATGCCACACAGCATGTACTATCAAAGGCAGGAGGCCGTGGACAAGACATGATAACCAATGTGCCAATAACCATGACAACAGCATTACTACCAGAGACAGGCGGCTGTGAATGAACATGATGAACAATGTACTTACAGTCCATGCTGTGTGGTGTTGTTATAATGCCCATTCACAGCCATTTGTCTTGTTTACTGCCAATAATTTCTGATACTCTTTATCCTCCATGCCATGATATCAAGTTCATCTGGCATCTTCTCTCTCTGTCTCTCTTCCCCTACAACTTCCCTACTGTACTACGTACCCCAGCTTTCCCCTTCTCATGATGTACCCAAAGAATGTCGTCTTTTTCTAATGTAAGTAACTAGTTCTCTTTGTGAGTTAACCTCTTTCATGATATCTTCACTACACTTTTATCTGTCCAGTGTTCTCATCATTCTTCTATAAAACATTTCGGCAGCTTCCATATAGTTCCTCACAAGTTTGCTACAGGATTAAAAACACCATACACCCATGCACACTTTTCATAATCTTGAAATTATTTAGAGTATCCAGTGCTGCACTAATTGTTGAGGATTACCGTGTTGATTCTGAAAGATTACACATTACAATTTCTCTATTCAGAACATTTCAAAGGCTTACCAAAATTGTAGTAGCAAATAGAGGCGCCCTCAATGAAAAGCAGCAGGTGTTTGACCATCGATGGAGCAGAGTAAAACAGTGGAAGCCTGTGAAGCAAGGCCAGGGGATAGCCTGCAATGTAAACACAATTGGTCAGCATTTAAAAAAAAAACATATATACAGTGCAAACCGCTGAAGGCGATCTCGGATGTGACGAATTTCTGTTGTGAAGAACGATATTGTATTGTACTTTGTAAATCCTTTACTATATGCTTGGACTCTTAGATGAATTTCTGATAAGAAGAACTATTACTTGGGTCCCAGGTGAGGTTTGCCTTATCAGGTTTGTACTGTATTGACTGAAGAGTAATTTGGTCAAATCCATAGATGGGGGGGGGGGGGGGATATTTCGGGTTTCCTGGGAGGGGAATTAAGATTATTTGAAGATCGCATTAATACAATAACCAATTACTTTATATTGTTATTTACCTCCATACTTTACGGTTCTGTACTTCTCACCCTTCTGAAATTCATTTTATTACGTAATTAGACCCGCAAATCATGTTTTACGTAGACGTCTAGACTTTTTTTATTATGTGTAATTAAATTTTAGCTTCCATTGTTGCGTATACTGTGTAGGGGCGGGGAGAGAGATTTATAGGGAGGAAATACGAAAGGGGGGGAGATGACGTTCTGAAAATATGGTAAAGGGGTGCACATGTCAAAAAAGGTTGAGAACCACTGAATTATGAAGAACGTGAAAGCAATGGAGATGTGATTTCTGACACGAATATTGCAACATACCTTGGACTGCCAGAGTAACTAACAACGAGTTCCTGGAGCACTATATATAACTATACTGGAAAGATGAGTGGGAGAAGAGGATGAGGCAGACTGAAAGAAACAGTGCAGAATGAACCGAGCCAGTGTCATGAGAGAATATCATCAACAGAACACTAAGGACCCAGATCTGTGGAGAGACATGAATGCCTACACCAGTCGAGAGGGCACATGATGATGATGATGATTCCTTTATAACTATAACCAAAGAAGATCAAAAGTATATTACCTTGACAAGACAATAAATAGACATTTATACAAAAGAACATGATATATATATAATATTAATGTTCACGAAGAGGTTAGAGACATCTGCTCATATTGCTCACACCTAAATGCAGCTGCCAAATAGCAATGAAAAAATGTCAATAATACAGTTAGCACAGATGCTGCACACTCAAAATCCATAAAACTAAGAGCTACAAAGATTCACCACAGAAGAATTAGCAAGTACCGATTACATAAAAGCAAACAGACTGTACATCCTGTGTATCATACAGCAGGGAACTAACAGGTATCTACCAATCGAACAAGAAAATCCTTTTTTTGAAACGTTAGTTACAAATGGAGACTTTAAGAAGCAAGGCTCCTGCAACCCAACCCAACCCTTAGCTAAAAATGTCCAGACAAGCAAGTCAGAAAGGGAAAATGATACATGAAAGACATGGAATATTGTTTTTATTTGTTCTCTCGCTTTGAACTCAAGCATAGTCCATACATGTGCTACCACTTCTAGTGCACCTGGACTGATTTAGGTGTGTAGATTAGCTTTCTTTATTACCAGTGTCCCTCACCCTTCAGGCAAACCCTGACTGCAGAGGTACTTGTTACTTACATCACCAAGCCAAGAACGAGAAGTCAACATTTTAGTCCAACTGACTGGTGTATAAGATATGGTAAAGGACAGGAGGGGAATGGGATAAAAGGGTTGAGAGCATGCTCTGTTGAGAGATAAAATGTAGTAGAAGAATTATCGGTTTCTTCTGTGTTCCTCTTTCAAGAGGTGTGCATCACAACAGTCATGCAACTCAAAGATCAGTGTGTCCAATTTTTGGCATTTATTTGCATAAGGCTAGCAACAAATTCCTCCTAGGTAATGGGTTCTACCTACTCATGGGAAGGTTCTCTTTTCTAAACATTTTGCCGAGGCAGTGATATTATAGCCTTTGTGATTTCTAACTGCTGTGGGATATTACAAGTACATAACTTGCTGACAGGACCTCCTATTGTTCTATAACAGAGTTATAGGAGTTGGGAGGCATTAAGATGTGCAACGTAAAGGTTTTGTTATGGAGCAGTGCACGGGTAAGCACCATAGTAGTAGGTAGCTATGGGGGGTTGTGGTGTGACGACAGAGTGGTCGGGGGTTAGTTACCACAGTAGTTAACCATCGGATCGGTCGCATGTTTGGGATACATCTGGAATGTTAGCGGGACTCTGTGTTTTTATAAATCTCGATTGTTGTCAGACAACTTGAGTATACTGCTATGCCTTCGTTTGATATGAGAACCTTCGTTTGATATAAGAACCCAATAAAAATGGAAACCGAAGGATATGGAGTTGATTTGTCTGTAATTCAAGATTAACGACTTTGTCTCGACTTTGCCTCCCCTACACTGCTATAGTTCGGATGTATCCCAGAAAGCTAGGAAGCTGATCCCACCTAACAAAAGATCAGGCTCATTAGACACCAGTGGCTCTTAGAAAAATCCTGCTGCCGATGGGTAGAACACACTTTGAGGAAGCCTTCGAACAATTTAACTAGACAATCCTTTTACTGGAACTCAAAAGGCAAAAACAGAGACCTAAAAACACAAGCAGAAGAGAAATAATGACAGAGCTGAATAAACTGGGGAAGACATGAAAGGAGCTGCAGAAGGTAGCAAAGGACTGGAAAACTTGTGAGTAGGGCAAGAAGAGCCTATGTTCCAGCAGGGGATACAAGACACAAGAAGAGCCTATGTTCCAGCAGGGGATACAAGACACAAGAAGAGCCTATGTTCCAGCAGGGGATACAAGACACAAGGAGAGCCTATGTTCCAGCAGGGGATACAAGACACAAGGAGAGCCTATGTTCCAGCAGGGGATACAAGACACAAGGAGAGCTTCAACCTAGTGAATATACTCTGTAACACCAGCCGTGATCCCATAGCATGTATACTAGAATTTTGTGTGTGTGTGCTTATCCTATTTACAGGACTCCTAGTAGCTGACAGCATGCGACAGCGGCCACCCCCCCGGGCAACAGCTGTGAGAGGCTGGCATGGGTAGCCGATTTGGTGTCAAACCAAGCGGTAAACTAGGGTATGCCTACCCAGCATGTGAAGACAGGATTCGGCAGACTGCGCGGAAGAAATCATTCCTGATTCAATGGGCAAGACGGCGTTTACCTGCAAAGCGTTGTGGAACGTAATGAGCACGGCAAGGCACGTAGAGCGCCCTGGTCATCCACTGCACCTGTATTCGTCTCCAGTCATCTTGACTTGTCTTGCCACTGGACTCAGATGGACTCGGGCGAGAGAATGAGGTCGACGAATTGCGCAACTCTTCCTCACTTTAATCCAATTCATCGCGCAAGTCATTTTTTCATCCAGGCCTTATCAGCCATCTTAGAACCCACGGCTCCATACCTTCAACTACACTGGATGAAATTAATGGTCATCATCATTCTTGATGGACAAACAACAACACATTTACAGGACATCACTGTCAACACCAGCATTTTACTGCTGTTGTTGATGTCTTGACAAGTTTTACATTCAGTAGTTTGCCACTGCTTTCTGAACGACCGGCTCCTATACCAACACGTTAAAACCCTAGTACGATACAGTCTGCTGCCAAATCGGTTGCCGCTGTGTTTTGAGCGTGTGGAAAGCAGCTCACAAATCATGTTTGCAAGCCTTTGGCCACAGAAAATTACACGCATGAAATTCTGCTAAGCTAACCCGCCCTGACACATCTTATACGCTAACACAGTTTGGGGGGGGGGGGGGGAAGGGAGGCTGGCAGCAGTGCAATGCTCCAATAAACATAAAATAAACCAGGTTTTATTGTCAATGTCTAGAGATTATTCCTAGAGCCAGCAGAAAATTAGAATAGCTTACAAAGGGGGACAACTGCTTGCAACACATGTCACATTCACATCAAGAACTCCTCTTAACAGATCCTCGAACTCTTAATTAAATAATTATACAATGGATCTTTTCACTGCAAGGGAAAATAGAACTGCCCTAGATAAATGGCAACAATAGTTACACAAAGCCTACTCCCTTCTTCCACCCTGACTATTAATATTCGGCTCTCAATCTTACATTTATCTATGTGGCTAAATGGGTTACGAATGCAATTCGTAATCCCGTACTGCTTTCAAAACACTGCTGTAGGCGATTTGAAAGCAGACTGCCTTGCGTTGGTTCCCATACAAAGGTATGAGTGGCGGGCGTTCAGAAAGCAATGGCAAACTACTGAACGTAAACTTACCAAGAAATCACAAACAGCCAAAACACGCTGGGGTTTGCTGCCACGTCCTGCAAAGGATACGCAACTAACTTACATGTCTGTGCAGGCACAAGTGTGTCTGGGGTTCATGGTGGTGCAGTAGCTAGCATACTTGCCTGATAGTCTGGTGGTGGTGATGTGTTTGAATCCTCATCTAGGCGGGCAATTTTTTTTAACTAACCTGTACTCCTAGGTCAAACCAGCCAGGAAATGTGGGATGCAAAGGCAGCCAATATGATCCGGACGACATCATCCATCAAGTGCCAACTGGACTATATAAATAGGGTGGTTCCATAGCGAAGGGGTTACGGATGCACCATGTTCGAAACACAGCTGTGTTGGATTTTTTATGAAAGCAATGGCAAACTACTGAACGTAAACCTGCCGAGGAATCACAACCAGCCAAAAATGCTGAGGTTGACTGCTACGTCCGTAAAGGATATTCAACTAACTTTTAGCACCATATACCTACTGTATCTCAAGATGTGGAAAAGGGTCCTTTGCTGTTTTACAATGGGTTCTATTTCTCAGCAGAGGCAGGATTGTTTTTTTTTCCTACCAGGAGTGCCTCATGAAAATGGGTATCAGACAATTTTCAAGGTGGTGAGGAAAGGAACTGCCCACCACACATCATATGTCATGGCCTAGAATATATAAAGGCCTAACATTTCACACTGCAATAGCAGGATCTGCTGTTTGAATATCTTTGGTTATGTCTCTCAATAACTGTCCTCCTGCCCAGTTTCCATTAGCCAATCATCATCATCATCAAGTGCCTTGCCAGCTGGTGTAGGCATTCATGTCTCTCCACAGATCTTGGTCTTTGATGTTCTGGATCAACTCTGCCGATGATATCCCTCCATGCCACTGTCTCAGTCCATCCAGCACCATTTCTCATGGTCGGCCTCTGCCTCTCTTAAATTGATCTTTCCAGTCGTCGCGATGTTCTCCAATGACTCTCTTCTCATCACATGACCAAAGAAAGCTGCTTGTCTCATTCTTATTGTTGTATATAATGTTCTAGTTTCATTAGCCTCTTTGAGGCAATCGTTGTTAGTTACTATGGAAGTCCAGGGAATTCACAACATTCATCTCAGGAACCACATCTCTGTTGCTTCCAAGTTATCCTAATTTGTTCATTTACATTTCAACATTCACTGCCATACAGCAAAACAAGTTCTATATAGCACTTCAGCACTATATAGCACTATAACAGCCAACAGGTTCTCTAATTTGAAAGTAAGCCCAGCTATTGGCCTTTTCAATCTACTCTTTGATATCTCCAGCTGCTGAAGGATTTTTAACATTCATATTGTCGCATAGGTTCTCCTATCCTTTTAACCTTGTATGAGCAGGCAAGATGGCCGATCCACTAACGCCTGGTTAGGGGAAATTTAAGACCCTGGGTCAGGGGTAAAAAAATCCAGCCGCCTGTCACCATGGCGCCTGAAAATTTCTATCCGGTGCCTGAATTTTCAATCATTTTTAAATTTGTATTTGCATAAATAATATGCTGGCTCCTGAATTATGTCAGGGTTTTTGTTTTTTTCAACCTATGCCCTTCTACAGTACCTTGCGATGTAGGGGGAGGGGCGAGGGGGAATCATCATGCTGTTTTCAAATCCCTCTGTTCTCATTATCTGACAAAAGTATGCAATTTGTTTTTTTCTTATGGTTGTATAATATTCTAGTTTCATTAGCCTCTATCTGGCAAATTATTATTATGTTTCATTATTATAAACAGTTTCTTTCCTGCTCCCCCACCCACCCACTCCTTGTATACACGCATCAGGGGTCAACATAAAAACCTACATGACCTACTTGTGCACGACCTACTTGTACACGGCCTACTTGTACACGGCCTACTTGTACACGGCCTACTTGTACACGACCTACTTGTACATGACCTAACCTAACATCAGAAGTAGACAAATATAGGGTGTCTGGTCACCATAGTACCTAGAAATTTCAAGAGAAGGAATGGCTAAAAACTCTGGCCACATACAAATAGATAATATGACCATTAAAAGAACGGAAACATAAAAATACCTGGGTACAATCTTCAACTGCTCCAACATAATAAGGGAAGAAATACAAGCTAGAATCAACTCTGGAAATAAGATATACTATACACTCCAACATCTGCTAAAATCAAATGCGCTATCTCGTAACACCAAGATCACAATATACAAAACACTGATTAGACCAGTTGTGCTGTATGGCTCTGAAACCTGGAGTACAACTAAAGGAGATGAAGCCTTGTTACAATTCTTTGACAACAAAGTCTTAAGATGCAACTTTGGGCCCATTAGGGATACACAAAGTGGAGAGTGGAAAAGAAGAAGCAACAAAGACATTTATGATCTTGTTAAATCTCTGCTAATCACTGGTATCATGAAGGCTAATAGACTGCAATGGCTGGGGCATATAGAAAGAATGGAAGATAATAGGGAAACAAAACTCGCTTACACTCAAGAAATTAAATGACCGTAGACCTCGAGGTAGACCAAGAAGACGGTGGAGAGATAATATACATACAGACCTACAAGCACTTGGAATCAGCGACTGGCAAGAGAAGGTCAACCAGAGAGACAAATGGAGACGGCTTGTATCTGCAGCAAAGAACCTCAATGGCTCGGAACGCTGAAGAAGAAGAAGAAGAAGAAGAAGAAGAAGAAGAAGAAGAAGAAGAAGAAGAAGAAGAAGAAGAAGAAGAAGAAGAAGAAGAAGAAGAAGAAGAAGAAGAAGAAGAAGAAGAAGAAGAAGAAGAAGAAGAAGAAGAAGAAGAAGAAGAAGAAGAAGAAGAGGAAGAAGAAGAAGAAGAAGAAGAAGAAGAAGAAGAAGAAGAAGAAGAAGAAGAAGAAGAAGAAGAAGAAGAAGAAGAAGAAGAAGAAGAAGAAGAAGAGGAAGAAGAGAAGAAGAAGAAGAAGAAGAAGAAGAAGAAGAAGAAGAAGAAGAAGAAGAAGAAGAAGAAGAAGAAGAAGAAGAAGAAGAAGAAGAAGAAGAAGAAGAAGGTCATTCCCATTAATTTGTAGATCTGCAAGCATATCCACCATGTTGACATGACTAACTCTATCAAAAGCCTTTGTGTAGTCAATAAAGCAAAGATGTATATCCTTGTTTACTTCTATAGCACGTTCAATAACTCTTCACAGCATATACACAGCATTTACTGTACCCTTTCCTTCTACAAACCCACATTGTTCTTCCCCTATATCATGTATATGTTGATCATATTCCAAGGCTCCTGATTTCTTTGGATTGCAATAAATACAGAGTTACATAATTCAGAAGATATATCTCCAGTATCATATAATGTGTTCAGCAGTCTGGTGACTTGCTCTAGTCCACATTCTTCTAAAGCTTTAATCATTTCTGTTGTGATGTTAGCTGCACCGGGGGCCTTGCCAGCTTTCATATGCATAAGAACATTTCGAACCTCCATCATCAAAATTGGCGGTCCTTCATTATTAGATCTAATATCATACTGTTCCTCTCTGTTATCATCATAAAGGTTTTTCACATAATCTGTCCATACATGTAGAATCTGATGTTTCTATTATGATTTTGCCATCTTTAGTTTTTAGACAGCCTGCTGATGTACTTGTTCTTTTATTAGTAAGTTCCTGAATTCTTTTGTGCACTAATTTGGTATTTTGACTGTTGTATTGTTTTTCAATTTCTAAGCACTTTTCCTCCAGTCATGATTCTTTTGCCTCCTTACATAATATTCTGACTTGTCTGTGAATTTCTTCATATTTGGCAGAATTATTTTTGTTGAGTCTTCTTGTTTCCATTAGGTGTAAAATTTCTTCAGTCATCCATTTCTTACGACCCACCTTCTTTAATTTTGGAATAGTTGTGTCTGCAGCCAAACTGATTTAATTCTTCAACATTTCCCATTGATCATCCTTATCCTGGAATAGGATCTTTAGATCATTAGATCAGACAGTATATCAAATCTGTTCTGTACTTCTATGTTGAATTTGTTTTGTATTTCCTTGTCATTACTCAATGTACACAAATCATATTTAGTGTTTCCTGTTACATACTTGACTTTCTTCAACTTATCCTCAATGTTCCTGTAAGTAACCTGTGGTCACTATAACAATCAGCACTGGGAACTGTTTTTGCTATTGTTAGCGCGTTTCTAAATCTTCTGCTAATCAGAATGCAGTCAATCTGGTTTCTAATACTGCTATCAGGACTCCTCCATGTCCATAATCTTCTAGGGTGTTGCTTAAACCAGGGGTTTCCTACAATCATTTCCTGTTCTTTTGCCCACTCTACGAGTCTGTATCCTCTTTAATTTCTCTCTCCTAGACCATAGTTTCCTACTGTGTATCTATCACCTTGATTTCCTACTTTTGCAATGAAGTCCCCTATTATGATGTTTATTTCTGAATTTTTACATTTCTTTAAGGCAGACTCTATGTCATTATAAAATTCCTCCACACTATCTTCACTGGATTTTCCTGTTGGGGCATATACTTTAACATTTATGCTAAAAGGTCTGCCACTTAATTTAACTAGTAGAACTCTGTCCGACACGACCCAATATCCTTGAAAAGATTTTGATGTTTTCTGGTCCACAATAATTGCCACTCCCCTTTGTCGATCTTCACCTCCAGAATAAATAATCTTAAAATCTTCATCTATCTTGATGCCTGCTCCAGTCCATCTCGTTTCGCACATCCCTAAAATATTAATTTTTTTTTTTTTCTTTCTCTTTCCATTTCTTGTTTTATGCTCTCTAATTTTGCGTTGTCGTTTAACGTCCTAACGTTCCATGCTGCTAATTTTTATGTCTCTGTCCTTGTCTTGCGATGATCAGTCTTTAAGCGAATCATAATGTACTATGTATTAAGAACAACAACACAGAAATGAATACCAATTTATCATTCAGAAGCCAGCCTGCTTTTCACAGGAAAAGTAAACAAAAATAAGGAGAAGCGGCTGGCCGAGTGGCTAGAATGCAGTTCTCCACTGGGAGACCTGGGTTAGAATCCTCTGTATGGTATGGAATTTTTTTTCTGTCGGGGGCAAAAAGAAACCTCTAACCTGCACAGTTTGCGGCGACTGCACTAGCCAGGCGGCCTTAATTCTTCAGGCTTAAGACCGCAAGCTACTATATTGGCAGTAAATGACAGTTGACAGACAGTAAAAAAAATAAAGGTTCCTTTTACATGCCTAAGGTCTATTGGGCATATGGAGCCAGACTCATATTTTTATATACCAAGTGGCACTGGGTGGCTTGAGTGGTCAGTAACACACCTGCCACCTCTGCTTCCAAAGATAATTTCTGGTACATATTTTAGGCTGGGTCGCCCTGAGAGAGCCCAGGTACATTTTACAGATTTGAAACCACCCTCATGCAGATAAAACCCAAGTCCACCAGTGTAGCAAGCTAGATCTAGCCACTACATTATCACAGCTTCTCTTTTTCTCATGAGTCAGAATATTTTTCTTTACAAATACAGGGTGTATTTTTAATGACTGTGCAGTGTTTGAAAATACTGCCGGTCCAAGTTTTGTATTTACCTATTATGTTGCATGAACTTTACATAAGATGAATACAAAACTTGGACCAGCAATATTTTTAAAACACTGCACAGTCATTAAAAACACACCCTATATGAGCTAAGATAACAATTGCAAATTCAGGTGCCAGGTAAAAATGATCAGGTGCCATGGTGACCATGGATTCTTCTATCCCTGATTATGCCTATATATAAATAAATTGTGAACGTTTGTCTCCTGCCTTTGAAGATCAGAATATTTGCCATGTATGTTACCCTTGGCACTCATCAATCCAACACCCCACATTGCATCAACGGCTTCAGGTAAAGGAGCGCTACTGAAAGGGTACAAGCCTTACCCTGGTATGAGGACATGCAACCTAATGACTAAATGTCATGGCAGGACAGACCAGACCCTAAGCTTTGGTCAGAAACTTGTCTAGGGTGGAAGCTCTGACAGACGGACAGTTAGTGCATTGCTTTGCCGAGCCGTCACTTTCTCCAGCTTGCCTTGTTCCAGATGTATTGGTGTTACCTTTCCTCTGGAGAAAACTAATCAGGACGAGAGATGGATAATACTGTATAGGCAACAGATGGTCTCTAAATTCAGCCCAGACTTTTGTGCTATGAAGAGGTATAACTCCATTTTATAAACTATCATCTATCAAGACAGAAAGTTGTGTCCTATATATATATATATATATATATATATATATATAGAGAGAGAGAGAGAGAGAGAGAGAGAGAGAGAGAGAGAGAGAGAGAGAGAGAGAGAGAGAGAGAGAGAGAGAGAGAGAGAGAGAGAGAGAGAGAGAGAGAGAGAGAGAGAGAGAGAGAGAGAGAGAGAGAGAGAGATTTACTTATATTTTCCACTGACATGTGCAGATTGCAATAGGACATTTTCTATGATCAATGGCCTGAATGGGTTTCTTTATGGTACATTTCCCACACTCGAGGGCAATAAAGTTACAAATTCTTTTCAACCTCCAGCTAGTAATTTATTTTATAGACGGTTGCACCTTCATCTGGGCCAGGGTACAAATAATCCTCTTACTGTAATCTTGGGTGTCATTAACCCAGAAAAGGCATCTGTCTTGTGGTGCTCTCTGGACAATAGGATTGTTAAAGCTGACCGACCTCCCAAGTCTCACAATAAATGGTAGAAATGTGAATAGAGAAAGCAGACTGAAGCACCTGGGAATCACTTTTGACAGAAGTCTGTCCTTTAGGGATCATGAAGTGGTGGTTATAAAGTGTCAGTTGAGACTCAATGCAAGAGACATGGAGCAGAAAATGCTATTCACTTTTTCAGCACTTGATCATTTCAGTTGTAGAATATGGACTAGGAATGCTCACTATCTCAAAGAGTCAGCTAGTGAAACTAGAGTGTATACGGAATGAATCTATGAGGGTGACTCTGGGGTGTACACGGGTCACCTCAATAGTGTGTAAGCGATACATCCTGGCTCCACCGACCATTGCAGATAGACTCGATATGTTGCAGGCAAGGTCATACCTCAAGGTGGCTGCAGATAAGGAAGACCTCCTGTATAATTCCCTGGATGCAGTCAAGGGCCACAGGCTGTTAAGAGGAAGATCATGGATGGCTCAGGCAGAAGAGACCACCTGGGAAGTGTGCCAACTTGAGAAGATTAGGAGTGGGTCAGAGTACTAGAAATTCAGACATGTGGGATTACAATCACACTGGGACGTGAGTGTAGAGAGTGGCCAGCAGGTGATACGGGAGTAGAAAATCAGCAATTAATTCAGGACTACTCTAGTCCTGGCGATGTGATTATCTATACCAATGGCTCTGTGTTAAGAGGCAAAAAAGTGCCTTTGATTCACAGCAAAATCCAATGGCCAATAGTCAGTACAGGAGAGCTTGGCATATGACACCACGACCTCAAGTCTAAGAATGGAGGGGAGGGGGGGGGGTGTAACTGCAGCTTTCCACTGGTCGGATAACAAACTGTATACACATGTTGTGATATAAACATGATAATGTTGTGATATAAACTCTATGGACCGCAGTGTGAACTAAAGAAGACAGTTAAATTCATAAAGATACAACATTGCAGTTATAGACATATGCCAAGTGAATGAAAGAAGAACTCCTGTGTGTTGCCGGGGCCCATAAGGGAAGCAAAGAATAGCAACACTGTAGCCTACCCCGCATGTCGTAAGAGGCGACTAAGGAGGCTTGATGGTTCCGTCGCCCTGCTACTGAGTGAGTGCGTGGCGCGACACTGAGCTGTGAGTTTCGTGTGAAATGTTTTTGAATCTGCCCGAGGTTTTTTGGAACGTGACTGCATGTTCAGAGCGATGGCAGCTGGCTATGTCCCAGAGTTGACCGGTTTTTGCCTTATGCAGAAATGCGTGGCTGCTGGGCTTCTGGTTGACTGCCACTGCCATCGACGATGAACTGTATTTTCGTGGACTGCGTGGGTGAACATCTAGGAAACATCCAGAAGGGAAAATGACTGCCGATTCCATCAAAGATAAACTGGATGTTTCGTGGGGGACTATTGTGTTGACATTCTGGCGGCGGCATTATGCACAGTGTATCTGTGCGGGCTGTTGTTTGTCGAGACTCCTGTCTTTTCCACTTTTCACATTGGGCAGTGGGGAGCGTTTTATGTGATATTCACTGGCACAGGAATGGAGCATAATGGGGACAACCCATTGCTGTGAAGTTGGAACTGTGACTAACTAACTAACTAACGAAAGAAGAAGAACATGTCGTGACTGTAACTGATTTACAAAGCCTGCTGACAAGGGTGAAGACTGATATGCTTCGTGCAGAATGGCATGCATCAATTTAGAGGTCACGGGTTGTGAGCATTCGCTGGATCTTTTCTCCAGGACACTCTGGTATGGTTGGAAATGAATAGGTGGACAGACTGGCTTTTGCTGCATCATTAAGGGGTGATTTGATGCATGATAAGGCAGATGTAGTGAAGGCCCCCTGGGAGCATATGAATAATGCAGAAGAATAGACAGACTATCATGGTTTAGAGAGAATGCGGCAGCAGGGGTTGGTCAGAGGATCTGGTAGACAGTCGTCACTCAGAGGTAAAGCAAGACAGATATATAATTAGATTGTAATGGGCACCAATAGTATTGGAACTCTCTGCTGGCTGTTGAAGAAGATGACTGAGTGCTTGAATGCAATGATGTCGGTTCTTTACTCAACTCAAGACAGGTGTTCACTTACTCAGTACTGGGAGTGACAGATTTATTTATAATCAATCAGTAATTAAAACTGATCTTACTGTTAGTAGTGACATCATTAAATAATAATACTGATAAAATATCAGAGTCCTTTTCTGACATACAGCTATCTTACTTCAATATTTTAATAATAAATAAATATTAAATTACATTAAATTAAAATTAGCGAGTTGTTTCTAGCATCAGTACAATTTTACTAAGACAAGGCTTTCAGTTCAATTGTCAGTTTTTTTTTAATGTATCAATCTTAAGATAGCCCCAGACTTGCACAGACGTATCATACGATGCAACGCCAAGTTCCAAATGTGATAACTATATAGTCTATAGTTTCACACGAGTTCAGTTAAGACTAAAGTACAAAGTTAGTAGTGTCAAGTACAAGTACTGCTTACCTACAAAAATCGACAGTAGTAATTTGATGGCACCTTCAGGAACACCTATAGCAGAAGCAATGTTAGCGGAAACCATTTCAAATAATGCCTCTGTTTCGTAATGTATCTATAAGAAACACAACAAAAGCTTGTTCTTCCCGCTGGCGTTGTGGGTGACATACAAGTCGGTCACGGTCTGCTGTTAATCCGGTGAGTGAAGCTTCACCAGACGAGACCTATATCTCTCACACCCTCTCTCTCTCTCCCTATCACTGAACGTAATGTGCCAGGTTGTATCCACGCTTTGCTGGCTTTCCTGTGCGAGGAAACCACAAACGGTCTCCTCAAGGACAGCTGATCGACCTGGGATCTGCCAAGTGTGGCCAAATATGACCTTTTTGTCTGTGAGTTGTCTATTTGACACCAATAAATAAGTTTCTATGTTTAACGACACACAAAACGTGAAAGCGGTTGCAATTTTTAGTATCGGCGTTCAAATATTATTACAGTTTAAAGCTCTTTAGCAGTGAAGTAGTAAATTATCTTATTTTGCATGTAACATCTCTTTTAAGTAAGACAAAATTTCAAAATAAATGCGGTATAGAAAATAATAATAGGTTTAAATCAATTATTTGAATGAACGATATATGGGGTATATTTACATCATATATATGTATTTTTTTATTGAATGGATAAGAGCGCTTTATCTTAAATGTCCGGTGTGCTGATGTCGAGGTAGCGGGTTCAACCCCTACACCGGTCAGGTGGACTAAAATGTTGACTTCTCGTCCTTGACTTGGGAACGTAAATTATAAGTACCTCTGAAGTCTGAGTAGGTTTGCCTGATGGCGAGGGACAATGGTAATAGGGAAAGTAAATCAACAAGCAAACATCAGTCCAGTGCACTATAAGTGCCGGGTGTTTGTGAAGTCTCACTACACTTTGTATGTAGAATATCAACCAGTTTTTTTTTTCTTTTGTTGTTAACACCATTCTGTTTGAAGTGCAAAGAATTACTCCAGCAGACGACAGCAATTCGCTACATATTGCTTCACGCGAAGCGTTACGGGTGCACTTCGTAATCCCGCATACCCGCGTTCGAAACACGGCTGGGGAAAATTAGGCAACAGACAGCCCTACGGGTATTTTTTTAATGAAATTGTAGGCCTATGGGTGCCGGTCGTTCAGAAAGCAATGGCAAACTACTGAACGTAAACTTGCCCAGGGATCACGAACAGCCAAAAAAAATGCTGGGGTTGACTGTCACGTCCTGTAAAGGACATGTAACTAACTTTTTGTACACACAAAGTGCAGTGAGATTTCACACACACGGGGTAGTAGCACATGTATGGACTACGCGTGGATTCAAAGAGAGATAACACACACAAAAAAGCGGGGGTGGGGCATCTCTCAAGATGTGTATTCTCAATTTGTGTTGCTGCACTTTGCACTTTATCCCAGAAATGTTTCACCTCGTCAGCCTTTTCGTAAATAAATTTGCACTCACAGGAACGGTAGCAGATTTTCTAATAGTAATAGCCTGTGCATTTCACGCACATTCAAATGCCCTAGGCAAAATAACCATATGTTCTTGACCTTTGTCTTGTCGATGTATACAAGTTACTCCACGCGGAACATACAGTTTCTAAATTAAGTAACATGCTCAGCGCGTCCGTTACAGTTACACATAAAAACACATATGTCGGGCTATAGTACGTTCCAGCCATGGGAATGCCGTCTTTTTTAGACTCCAATTCAATGTTTGTAAAAGGCAACTTTTACCGTGACTATTCCTGTTCTGGGAAGTAAAGTCGTGTCCTATGATAATGTCATCATCACACAAGGAGTGAAGATTGTCTAAAAAATAAGAGACTAGCAATGTACTATAGCCGGTCTCCGTGGCCAAGAGCTTGCGAACGCGGTTCGTGAGCCGTTTACCAGGCGTTCGAAACTCAGCTGCGACCGATTTGTGCAGCAGACCGTGTCGCGTTGTGTTATAACGTGTTGGTATGGGAGCCGGTCGTTCAGAAAGCAAATTTAAACTACTGAACGTAAATCTTGCCTAGTACATCAAAAGCAGCTGAAAAATGCTGTTGTTGACTGCAACGTCCTGTTAGGGATATGCAACATTTTTAAAAATGTACTATAGCGATGTGCCCTCCTGTCTCACATGCGAAATATGCTGAGGATGGGGACGGAGCGCTTATGGGAATGTCCCGAGTGCTGTGATGTCGGTTCCTAAATCAATCAATCAATCAACCAATGCGAAATAGATGTAAGATAAATTAACAGCATTGGATGGGGGGTCATAACAATTAGGTTTAAAAATTGATAGGAGAAAGACAAGGGTAATGAGAATAAATCAAGAAAATTATAATCTGATCTCCTATAGTGAAAACTGACTTCAAAGACTGAAATATATCATTCATTGGCACCTTTCCGTCTTGACAGACGATAGTTTGGTACATTGTGCTTCAAAAAGGCTTATTGACTACGGTCCATGGCGGTGGCGAATGTGGCTGGTAAGGCCAATTCTTGCTGCAAATGTTTGCCCACAGTAGATGCATGTGAAAACATGGTCATTTCCACCATTGTGCACCATCTTACGTCTCTCACGCTCTGTGTGTGCTTTATCTGCAATCATTTTATCCTTTGTCTTTATTCCATTTCTGATATTTGCCCTCCATGCAACACGTTCAGCGCGACGTGCTCCCAATGTGCATTATCAATGCCTGTATCAATCATGTCCCGCTTACACACATCTTTGTATCGTAGTAGAGGCCGACCGTGAGATCTCCTACCCGTCTGTAATTCACCAAAAAAGATGTCCTTTGGTATTCTACCATCATCTATCCTCCTAACGTGTCCTATCCATCTAAGTCAACGAAGACTGAGCATGGAATAAACCGTCACACAATCTGATCTTTCCAATACTTCAGTATTTGTGATTTTGTCTTGCCACTTAATGCCAAGTATTCTTCGCAGACACCGCATATGAAAGCTGTTTAAATGTTTCTCTTGGTGTGAGTAAGTTGTCCAGGTTTCACTGCCATAAAGAAGAGTACTAAGGACACAGGCTTGGTAGACGAGTACTTTTGTTTTGGCAGTAAGCTTCCTGTTCTCCCAGACTCTTTTTGCCAACATGTTCATTGTTGTTGCTGCCTTGCCAATCCTGATGTTGATTTCCTGATCGAGGGATAATTTGCTATTTACCTCTGATCCTAGATATGTAAAATGGTCTTCTATCTCCAGTTCGGCGTCGTCAATAAAGATTGATGGTACCCCATGTGCACCTTGTGACATAATCTGTGTCTTCTTTTTGTTAATTGTTAAACCAAATTCAGAACAAGCATTGGAGAATGCAGATAGTAGATGTTGTAATTCTTACTCAGAGTGGGTCGTAATCGCAGCATCATCCGCAAAAAGCAACTCTCTGATTGGTACCCTGCTAATTTTAGTCTTAGCCTTCAATCTCTGAGCATTATAGAGGCCACCATCTGTGCGTGAGTGAATGTATATACCGTCATCCTGATCACGAAAGGCATATTTCAGTAGAAGTGAAAAGTATATCCCAAAGAGGGTGGGGGATAGTTCACAACTTTGCTTAACTCCACTCTTGATTTCAAACTCTTCTGAAGTTGAGCCATCAAACTTAATTATACCCTTCATGCCTGTGTGGAACGATTCCACAATGGACAGAAGAGTTGGTGGGCAGCCAATCTTCTTTTGTGCTTTGAACAGACCCTCACGACTGACCAAATCGAATGCCTTTGTGAGGTCGATGAAGGCAATAAACAGTGGCAATAAACAGTGAAATATATATATATATATATATATATATATATATATATATATATATATGTATGTGTGTGTGTGTGTGTGTGTGTGTGTGTGTGTGTGTGTGTGTGTGTGTGTGTGTGTGTGTGTGTGTGTGTGTGTGTGTGTGTGTGTGTGTGTGTGTGTGTGTGTGTGTGTGTGTGTGTGTGTGTGTGTGTGTGTGTGTGTGTGTGTGTGTGTGTGTGTGTGTGTGTGTGTGTGTGTGTGTGTGTGTGTGTGTGTGTGTGTGTGTGTGTGTGTGTGTGTGTGTGTGTGTGTGTGTGTGTGTGTGTGTGTGTGTGTGTGTGTGTGTGTGTGTGTGTGTGTGTGTGTGTGTGTGTGTGTGTGTGTGTGTGTGTGTGTGTGTGTGTGTGTGTGTGTGTGTGTGTGTGTGTGTGTGTGTGTGTGTGTGTGTGTGTGTGTGTGTGTGTGTGTGTGTGTGTGTGTGTGTGTGTGTTTTTTTTACCCTGGTTGCTCACTGAGTGTTTTAATTGCCTCCACTAAGTGTTGCTGTTCATTGTCTGCAATCAATACTCTGTCATCTGTGATTACTGCCATAACTACCTTTTGCAGGTAGGATTTTCGTTTTTCCCCCGATAGAAAAAAAAAAAAATCCATTCATCTTACCGAGGATTCGAACCGGGTCTCCCCAATAGTAGCCTACCTATGTTATATTGGTGATATGTGATCTGATGGAGAATAATCTCTTCTCTCTTTTTTTAATAAGGGCTCGAGGTTCCCCTAGGGGTCAGAGCCTTAAAATATGCTGCAAGTCCTTTGCAGGACTCTGTAATCAATCCTAAGCTGATTTTCTTGGCAGTTATACGTCCAGTAGTCACATCTTTAGGTGTCTCATTTTCACACAAACCACTGGTTTCTGGGCTCTGAAACGGGAAATAGAGCTCTGCGACAGCCCCCGTGAAGATAATACATTGAAACCTGGTCTGGAGAAGTCTCTACACCAACATCACTCTGGTAGATTCAAGGCCTTTTTCATTGCTGGTACCACATAAATGCCGGTACGTTGGACTAAGAAAAACTAAAATCCAGTCTACCAGCGTATTGTCTGTCGTCTATCAACCATCCAGCCAATCCAATCGGTATACAATTCATGAGAGGATAACTACTCCAGGAAGTTCGCCGCTAAATTGTCATGGTTATTTCTCTTTCTTCACGTTTATCGCCTTTCATTTTGTACACGGTGTATTTTTACTGAATGTGCAGTGTTTGGAAATATTGCCGGTCCAAGTTTTGTATTTACCTATTATCTATATCTATAAAACAGAGTGTATGTTTGTGTTTGGGGATTTATGTATTGGATGCGTTCGATAACGGTACATCCGATTGAGATGAAATTTTCTACATGTCTTCCTTTCATTCCTGTGCAACCGACTATAATAATTTCTTAATGTAAAATCTTCTACTTATATAATAACATTTACTTTTCCATTTTCATTATATAATGTCTATATAGCAGGGGGCTTCACTCTAGAAAAGTTATTTCAAGGGGCATAACTTTTAATAACATTTCTATATACTTTATAGTCATATTATTGGACTTACTTGCACTATTGTTAAACTCTTTGTCTATAGTTATTTTCAGGCATATGAGTTATAATAAATAATGATATAATCTTTAAGGCATTTTCAAAGTTTTCATAAAAATAATGCATAATGCATAACATTGTAACCCATCTTTTTCTACAGTTTTCATTGAATGGTGTGTGGAAGGACATTCTTTTAAGTTACTGTGCGCCAGGAGCTGGGCGAAACCACGCCGGGTCAGATAGATAGACAGATAGTCGGGAACGGAAGCTTATTTGACTACTTATATGAATTAGATGACATGCTCCCCACCAGGGACTGGGTGAAGCCGGGCCGGGTCAGACAGACAGACAGACAGACAGTCGGGAACGGGAGAGCTTATATGACTACGTATATGAATTAAATTAGATGCTCCCCACCAGGGACTGGGTGAAGCCGGACCGGGACAGACAGATAGACAGACAAACAGATAGTCGGGAACGGGAGAGCTTATATGACTACGTATATGAATTAAATGAGATGCTCCCCACCAGGGACTGGGTGAAGCCGGGCCCGGTCAGACAGACAGATAGACAGACAGACAGATAGTCGGGAACGGGAGAGCTTATATGACTACTTATATGAATTAAATGAGATGCTCCCCACCAGGGACTGGGTGAAGCCGGGCCAGCCAGACAGACAGACAAACAAGCAGACAGACAGACTGATAGATAGATAGATCCCCTCCAGGGCCTGGGCGAAGCCGGGCCGGGTCAGCTAGTATTGCATAAACTTTACAGAGGGTGAATACAAAACTTACACAGTCATTAAAAATACACCCTATATTTGTTTGCTGGGGAAGGCTAGTTCCCACAACGTCCTGCATTTTTCATAATTCTGTTCTGTAAAGCTGCATTACTTTGTGTTATTTTATATTGTTTTCATTTCGCACAGCGCGGCTAATTTGTATAACAATGACAATGCTGGGGGAAAGTAAAGTCTTGAGGGTCGACTTCACTGCACTGGCTTTTATCCAATCTGCCTCGGTCTCTGTCTGCAGAACGGAAAGCCGCTTGCATAGAGCATCACATGGCGCACGAACTCCGGAGCTCAGCTGTGACTCTCTGGAGTTCCCAGAAAATTTGCACTCGCGGTCTCGCCGACGCAGTCCGGAGAATTAATTCAAGACCTTGAGAGCGTGAAGGAGGCGGCTTAACCATTTCGTCATTGAGAGACACCCAGACAAAGGCAAAGATTGGGGGGGGGGGGGGGTGGAGAAGCAAGCAGAGATGACAAAATAAGTATACAAACAGTTAGAAGAGCTTTCATGTTCATAAATTCCAGTGCACTGATGACGAGGTAGCGTTTTCAACCCCTACAACGGTCAGCTGGACTAAAGGTTGACTTCTCGTCCTTGACTTGGGGACGTAAATTACAAGTACCTCAGAAGTCGGAGTGAGTTCGCCTGATCCTCATCAGTCCCCTACACTCCCCAGTAGTTGCAACTTCTAGAAGTAACACGTGTATGGACTATGCTTGAGTTCAAAGTGAGTGAGCGGGAAAACATAGCACTCGGGAATTTATGTGTCAAAGAAAATTGAACTTAGCACCAAACTTAGAATATTTAACTCCAATGTTAAATCGGTCGTCATCATCATGTGCCATGCCGGTAAGCGTGGGCGGTCATGTTTTGCCATCTCACTCGATCACCAGAGTCGTGGATCAGTTCAGTGTTTTTGTCACGACCATACAACGTGGCCAAGACATCCAGGTATTTACTTCTCTGTCCTCCCCTTGGTCTCTTCTCTTCGATCTTGCCAGTTGTCAACAAGTTCTCCAATTCATTCCTTCTCATAACATGCCCAAACATTTTTGACTGTCTACGTCTAATGTCTCTAATCAGTTTACCATCTCCATTTGTTTCTTGAAGGAATTGTTTATTGGTTCTTCTGTCTGTCCATGGTATTCTTTGCATTTTCCTCAGAAATCAAATTTCCACAGCCATCAGATGTTTTTCCTCCCCCGATGTGTCTCCACCTTGCCGTGGTGGGGGTGCTTGCGTGTCCCATTGACCCCATCTGCTTGCCGATGGATGAAAACTACATATCGGACAGCATATGGGATAGGGGCCAGACTAAGAGAGACACAACCTGCCGCTCTGCAGGTAGACTGAGGATAGCAGTCAAAAGATTAAATCAGGTACACGGAGGCAGATGACCTTGGTCCGGACAATACTCTAAGGCTCTCTGTCGAGGGCTGTGGCTGAAAGCCTCTAAGCCATAAACCCTCGGATGTGAGAGCCGGGCCGATACCCACCTACCGAAAAATAGAGGTGAGATACTGAGCAAGCTACATGCTCAGGTCTGATACATGTTCGAAGGCTCTCAGCTGGGGATATGAGAGATTCCCGGATGAGAGGGCCTGGCCGTTTTCTCGTTCACTGCTGCACGAAGGTAAGGTGCTGAGCCGGCAGCACATGTAGCCTACCTCGTGAGCGAGTACAAAAAGTCAGAAAAGTGCTTCAATCGAATGAAATGGTTACGAAAACTGTCTGTATCTAACTCATAGAGAGTGTAGACAAAAGTGGAAAAACGTCTCAATAACACGAAATGGAACGCACGGTGAGCGAACCTATTGCGTGGTCCGAAGACAAAAGCAAAAGCTTACCTAGTGGATGTCGCCCGCAGTCTGACCGTTCCTGGTGTGTGCTTGAGCGACCAATGGCAAGCGAGATGCCCAACACGTGGAAGTGAGGAACTAAAACAGCCATGAGCAGGACGTGGCAACTCCTCGGGTGAGCCCAGTTTCAGAGCAATATGTGCCGGCTCTGCAATTATGGAAGCCTCCTTGGATAGCGAGGAAATGCCCTTGGTCTGCCCTTGGCTTCCCTTGAGGGTTGACTATGATGTCGTTGACCCTTCTATCTTGACCAGCTGAGATGTGGGCGGCATCACAACAATAAGTCTAACGTGCCTCGAAACCCGAGGAAGGCTAACCTCATTTTAAAAATGCCCGCCGAAGCCGGAAGTGCCGTCCTACGGGTGGCAAAATAAAAATTGGCACTACGCATTTACGTCCGAGTGAAACGTCTCGTCCGAATGTCTCTCGTGCTAGGAACAGCTCTGACTACCTAGTTTCCGAATGCCGCTCTTGTTCGGAACAGCTCTGACTAGGTAGTTTTCCGAATGTCCGTCGTGCCTGGAACAGCTCTGAAAGACACAAAGACAAGCACACGTCCGAACCGAAAACTCGCTGAGTGGATACCATCTGCAGACTGGCCTGGTTTGTGCGGGAGCGGACTGTGGTGAAGGAACGCCCAATATATTGAAGTGAGGTTTTAAAGCAGCCATGAGCAGGACGTGACGATTCCCTCGGTGAGCCCAGCACCAGGGCGCTGTGTTGGCCCTGCAACTATGGAAGCAACCTTGGATGGCGGAAAATGCTATGGACTGTCCCTGCCTTCCTTTGAGGGATGACCGTTGTCTTCGACCGTTCCAACTTGGTAAGCTGGGTTGTAGATGGCACCACAAAAGTGAGTCTCCCAGGAATGCTACCTGGTCAAAAAAGCACGCTATAGTCGGATGTGTCGGCCTACGGGTTTCGGCCCAAGGGCGCATAACAGACACACCGCAATCACATCTGAAAAAACACTCCGGATGAACGCAAAGATGAAGAAGAAGAAGATGTTTTTCAGCTTGTCTGCTCATTGTCTACGCTTCACATCCATACAAAAGTACAGGTTCTATATAGCACTGCAACACTCTTTTTCTCGTTTCAATTGATATCTTTTTATTGGTCACTATGTTTTTCATCTTGTAAAGGGCTACCTTCGCAATGGCAATTCTTGTTCTAATTTCTTCAAGGCATCTTCCATCAGATGTTATGACTGTTCCAAGATAACTGCACCGATTCACTTGTTTAAGAATATGCCAATTTACTTGTATATTACATTGTGGTATTTCCTTCTTCCCAGTGACGACTATAATCTGTGTCTTTTTACAATTCAATGCTAACCCTAGTTATTCACTGTGTGCAACAATCGCATATACTAAATCTATTAAATGTTGCAGGTCCTGTTCATTGTCTGCAATCAAGTGTGTGTCATCTGCATATCTAATGTTAGTGATGGATCGTCCCCCAATGTTGATTCCTTCCATATCTTCTATATTTCTGAAAATATTTTCACTTTACAGAGAAAACAAAAGATCTTGAGACATTACACATCACTGTCTCACACCTCTCTTAATAGGCTGATATTGATCTACTTCATTATTAATCTTGATGGCAGTTTGTTGTTTCCAATATATGTTTTAATGAGTCTAAGGTCTTTCCCTTTAATTTGTGGGCTCTGTGGCGAAGTAGTCAAGCCGTTTGACTCGTGCTCCGAAGGTTGTGGGTTCGATTACGGGCCGCACCCTTTGGTTTACGAGTTAAATGTTTCAGAGACTCCTGTGGGTCGTCGCTAAAAGCTACTGAGTTTGTGCTTTGTGCGACACTTTCCGTGCTGCGGAAAGAGACCAAGCCATATGGGATAAGACTCGGTGGAATGAAGTCGACCCTGTCGACTTTTAAGCGACTTTTTTTTTTAAATTTGTAGATCTGCAAGCATCTCCATCATGCTGACATGTCTCATTTTATCGAAAGCCTTTGTGTAGTCAATAAAGCAAAGATGTAAGTCTTTGTTTACTTCTATAGAACTTTCAGTTAATGTTCTCAGCATATGCATAGCATGTACTGTACCCTTGCCTTCTACAAACCCATATTGTTCTTCTATTTCTGGCAGTATTTTCTTCCTTAATCTTTGCATGATAATTCTCAGCAAAATCTTCGTGATGTGGCTAATTATACTAATTGTTCGATGTTGATCACATTCTAAGGTTCCTGATTTCTTCGGGAATGCAATAAATATAGAATTATATAATGCATGAGGTATATCTCCAGTATCATATATTGTGTTGTCAGAAACATGTAGAACGATTAAAGGAATTGCTAATAACCTACAAATATGTATTTTAATATTTAATCCACTGGAGCCCTACGCGTGTCAGTCTTTCCAAGCAAGGACACAGAATCAGATGAGTACATTTAATTAGTTTAATAGATTAATATTGTCATAGTGTGTTTCATGTAGGTTTGTGTTGGTTTGTATTTGTTTGTCCTGTGATGACGAAGGCTTTGGCCGCAACGTCCAATTTGTCTCTTGTAGTCGTGTTTTAGTAAAGCTCACAATCTACTTCTCGTTTTTTTGGGTGATTCATTCATTACAAATATGTATTAACCGGTGCGTGCGTAGAACAGTGGGAATACAATGATTTGAAAGAATCATCAACGAAGAGCCCACGAGAGAACTAAAATTCCTGGCCATCAAGCGGTGAGGAAAAAACACTGGCGCTTGGTGGGACACGCATTGTGAAAACCTAAGGATAATATAACTATAACTAGACACTCCCTGGTCTGGAACTCAAACGGTGAAAGAGATAGTGGAATACATAAAACACACGGAGAAGAGTATTAAAGACGAAGATGAATAATATTAGGGGGGCATAGAAGGAGATGCAGAGATGGTAGATGGGAAGGCTTGGCGCGAGCTGTTTGAGGGTCTTTGCCCCAGTTGGGGTGGGGGGGGGGGTACATGGTGAAAGCAGAAGAAATGGAGTTTATGACATCGAAAGGAGCCTGTGTACGCAACAATTAAATAAAAAATAAGCCGGTCTCCCTGGCCAAGGGGTTTACGTCTTTCTCCGTAATCCCGTATATTCTCGTGAGTAACATAACCTGCACGAGAATCGGTAGCGGTTCTCACCGCGTTGGTAACTTACGGGGTATGTGAGCCGGTCGCTCAGAAAGCAATGGCAAACTACTGAGCGTAATATTGACTAGTACATCAACAGCAGCTGAAAAATGCTGATGTTGACTGCAACGTCCTATAAAGGATATGAAAGAAAGCATTTACATGCTATGCCGTGCATTGGCCATCACGCTTGCATGCCGGCCCTACGGTAATATGTTCGAATCCAGAGAGAGCGAGAGCGAGAGAGAGAGAGAGAGAGAGAGAGAGAGAGAGAGAGAGAGAGAGAGAGAGAGAGAGAGAGAAACACATACAATAAGAAACACACGTACACATACAGAGATAAATAGACACAATAAGAAACAAACATACAGAGAGAGCGATGGATGGAGAGAAAGAAAGAAAGAAAGAAAGAAAGAAAGAAAGAAAGAAAGAAAGAAAGAGATAAGCATAGACAATAAGTAACACACCTACACACATAGATGAACAGATACAATCAGAAACAAACATACAGAGAGAGAGAGAGAGAGAGAGAGAGAGAGAGAGAGAGAGAGAGAGAGAGAGAGAGAGAGAGGTACAATAATAAACACGTAAACGTACACACACACGCGCGCGCGCATGCACACACACACACACACAGATATCATAAGCAACAAATATACAGGAAGGCAGCCAGTTAGACCGATTTAGATTGTGAGAATTGTATGGATATTTTGCCCTGGCCATGCGGGTGTACGGGGGAATGAACAGGCTGATAGGCTAGCAGGGAATGCACCTCTTGGTGGTATCTTGCCTATGGACAAGGGGGAGATGGTCGTGCGCTTGTGGGACCAGGTGGAGAAGGCGGAGGAACAGATTGAGAACCCATATGTGGAAAGAATGAGATTGCGGGGGATCGGCAGGGGTTCTGGAAGAATCTCAAAACTGAGAGGGAAGAACATTTAATCAGATGGCGGTCGGAACGATTAGTAGTATGACTCTTCGCTGGCTGTTGAACGAGGGGACGGAGCACATATGGGAATGTCCTGAGTGCAGTGATGTCGGTTCTTAACTCAACTCAACTTAACAGTTACCTATTATATCTGCCCAAGTTAAGTTATAAATATAAATGATAGAAGAGAAAAACAAGTCAACATGAATCATCAACAAGACAATACCGATTCAGAATGGTATGTTAATTAAATATATGTTTACACAAACGACTGTGAACAGGCCTAGTCTTATCTCATTGAAATAATAGCAACGTCCACGGACCAAACTATCATCATCCAGTGGCTGTGCAGAGTTTTGACCCCAATAACTGTCTTTCGAAATGTCTATCTATAAGTATAAGCCAGATGTCCTGTCTCTGTTGCTGTCACTGTCATCTACCCTGCCTATAGTACCTTGGGGTGTAGGGCGGCGGTTTGGGTGGAAAGGGGGGGGGGGTCTTGAGCCTGACGAATTAAGGCCGCCTGGCTAGTGCAGTCGCCGCGAACTGTACAGGTTAGGGTTTTCTTTTTGTCCCCGATAGAAAAAAAAAATATCCACACCTTATCGAGGATTCGAACCCGGGTCTCCCGAAGGAGAACCCGGCATTATAGCCACCGGGCCAGCCGTTCATCTGTTGCAGTTATGTGTAAATTATCTGTCGCACCGGGTAACCATCCAAGCTGCAGTCTTCTCCTCTACCCCAATAATATCCCTCCAGTAGGTCAGCATGGCCAAATGGATAAGAACGCGTGTTCTTAAATCATCCGATGTGCTGATGTCGAGTTAAGGGTTTCAGCCTCTATACCGGACAGTTGGACTAAAATGTTGACCTATCTTCCTTGACATTGGATACGTTGATTACAAGTACCTCTGACGTCGGAGTGGGTTGGCCTAATGGCGAAGGATATTGTTAATAGGGAAAGCTAATCCACACGCACAGTTCAGTGCAGCACTACTAGAAGTAATGTGTAAGGACTACACTTGAGTCCAAAGCGAGCAAGCGCAATAAAAAAAAAAAAAGTCCTCCACAAAAAATTGTTTCCATACATTTATATTATTTTACACGCTCAAAATATGCAATGTTCCTCAATTGTATGTGCCTTTAGAACTATTATTTGTAAACATTGAGTGTTTGTTGCATTGTTAGTTAGTCGTTAGTCGTGGTTCCAACATTACAGCAAATGGTCACCCCCTTAATGCTCCGTTCCTGTGCCAGTGAATATCACACGATGTCCCTCGCCGCTCAAGGCGAACCCAATCTGACTTCAGAGGTACTTGTAATTTACGTCCCCAAGTCAAGGACGATAGGTCAAAATTTTAGTCCAAATGTCCGGTATAGGGGTTGAACCCCTTACCTCGGCATCAGAACACCGGATGTTTAAGAACACGTTATTTTATCCATTCGGCCATGCTGACCTGCGATTCTTCTTCTGCGTTCATCCGGATTTTTTTTTCGGATGTGACTGCGTTGTGCCTGTTTACAGCAGAGCTGCGTTCTTGCGCCGTTAGGCCGACACATTCGACTTCTGCGGGCATTTGTTGACCGGGTTAACCTTCCCGGGGGACCTACGATTCGAGGATTGGAAATCATCTGCTGGCGATGTGGAAGCAGATCGTTTTGCGTTTTTAATTTCGATGACATGAGCGTCGGCCTTTCAGAAAGCCACGACAAGCTACTGAACGTAAAATTGCCAAGTAAATCACAAACAGCCAATAAATGATGGGGATGGATGCAAACTCCTGTGAAGAATGTGCAACTAGCCTCATTCTTCTATTGATCTGTGGACGGCCGACACTCAAACCATTGTATAAATCAACGCAATCCAATCTGCTTCTACATCGACGTCGCTGACTACCAACTCTGCAGGTAACACCTTTTATCAGCAATAACACGTCTGACGTAATGAAAACACTCTATAGAATACATTCTCTCTATGCCCAGTCCACTTCATAAGATGAACCTTGGATTAATTCTTTCTCTCCAGCTGATCCTGGGGCATGTCACTCTTCAGCTGATTCTGGGCCATGTCACTCTTCAGCTGATCCTGGGGCATGTCACTCTTCAGCTGATTCTGGGGCATGTCACTCTCCAGCTGATCCTGGGGCATGTCACTCTCCATCTGATATCAGGGCATGTCACTCTTCAGCTGATATCAGGGCATGTCACTCTCCATCTGATATCAGGGCATGTCACTCTCCAGCTGATACAGGGGCATGTCACTCTCCAGCTGATCCTGGGGCATGTCACTCTCCAGCTGATCCTGGGGCATGTCACTCTCCAGCTGATCCTGGGGCATGTCACTCTTCAGCTGATTCTGGGGCATGTCACTCTCCAGCTGATCCTGGGGCATGTCACTCTCCATCTGATATCAGGGCATGTCACTCTTCAGCTGATATCAGGGCATGTCACTCTCCAACTGATATCAGGGCATGTCACTCTCCATCTGATATCAGGGCATGTCACTCTCCAGCTGATACAGGGGCATGTCACTCTCCAGCTGATCCTGGGGCATGTCACTCTTCAGCTGATTCTGGGCCATGTCACTCTCCAGCTGATCCTGGGGCATGTCACTCTCCATCTGATATCAGGGCAAGTCACTCTCCATCTGCTATCAGGGCATGTCACTCTCCAGCTGATTCAGGGGCATGTCACTCTCCAGCTGATATCGGGGAATGTCACTCTTCAGCTGATTCTGGGGCATGTCACTCTCCAGCTGATTCTGGGGCATGTCACTCTCCAGCTAATTCTGGGGCATGTCACTCTCTAGCTGATTCTGGGGCGTGTCACTCTCCAGCTGATTCTGGGGCATGTCACTCTCCAGCTGATCCTGGGGCATGTCACTCTCCAGCTGATCCCGGGGCATATCACTCTCCAGCTGATCCTGGGGCATGTCACTCTTCAGCTGATTCTGGGGCATGTCACTCTCCAGCTGATCCTGGGGCATGTCACTCTCCATCTGATATCAGGGCATGTCACTCTCTAGCTGATCATGAGGCATGTCACTCTCCAGCTGATATCAGGGCATGTCACTCTCCAGCTGATTCTGGGGCATGTCACTCTCCAGCTGATCCTGGGGCATGTCACTCTCCAGCTGATATCAGGGCATGTCACTCTTCAGCTGATCCTGGGGCATGTCACTCTCCAGCTGATATCAGGGCATGTCACTCTTCAGCTGATCCTGGGGCATGTCACTCTCCAGCTGATTCTGGGGCATGTCACTCTTCAGCTGATCCTGGGGCATGTCACTCTCCAGCTGATATCAGGGCATGTCACTCTCCAGCTGATCCTGGGGCATATCACTCTACAGCTGATTCTGGGGCATGTCACTCTCCAGCTGATTCTGGGGCATGTCACTCTCCAGCTGATCCTGGGACATGTCACTCTCCAGCTGATTCTGGGGCATGTCACTCTCCAGCTGATCCTGGGACATGTCACTCTCCAGCTGATCCTGGGACATGTCACTCTCCAGCTGATATCAGGGCATGTCACTCTCCAACTGATCCTGCGGCATGTCACTCTCCAGCTGATCCAGGGGCATGTCATTCTTCAGCTCATATCAGAACATGTCACTGTCCAGCTGATCCTAGGACATTGCACTCTCCAGCTGATATCAGGGCATGTTACACTCAAGCTGATCCTGGGACATTGTCACGGAATGTCGCGATTTACAACATACTGCCTCTCCTGCTACCAACACAGGGGATACATCACAGAAAAAGGAACGGCATTCTCTATGATAAAGAAGCCAGTGCAAGGTTATTACAAGCATTGTACAAGACCACTGAGCCGTGACGTAAGATTGCTCACAAAAACAAGGTGTGGAATGCCAACCTAATGGAATGTGAAACTGACCTAAGGCTGGCAGTTAAAACCACCAAAGGCGTGAAACTAATGCAAGTAGAAGTGTCAAGGCACAGACGTCCAGCCGACCGCGAAGGCTGACTGCCTTGTGAAACAGACTAGAGGCGCAAGGTGTGAACTCGCTGATTGATGAGACTCCCTGGGATAAACAATATCAGACTGACTCGGACCTCTCAACCACACAAGGTGTGATGGCCAGTCGTTCAGAAAGTATTTATGACGGACATGCTGGGAGATAATTTAGTCTGCACCAGAAACACAGAGTCCAGAAACACCCCGGTTTGATAACACCTCGTGCTAAGAGCAGTGGGTGTAGGATTCTGGACACCGGGGGCTATGTAGATTAAATTATCAAAGTTAGATGAGAGTAATTAACATCAGGGCATAAGTAGACGGGGCTTTGTCAGTCTCAGTAAATGTGCCTAGTTTTGAATCAGGTAATATGATGTGACTTTTTGTGTGTATACATTTCCTAAGTCTGATCCTTATGTTGTCTAGGATCTTCTAGGAATGTTAGTTCTTAGTATCTATTCAACAGTCGTTTAGATGTATGTACTAACATTCAGTAGGTGAAAGCTATGTCTGTATAGTTGTGTTACTGTGTAATGCTTACTAACAAGTAAGACTGTCATGCTATGCATATGTTCAACTTATGTTTCTAGGCATGTTTATACTCATGTTTCTATGCATCATTTTTGTTATACTCTGGACATGTATTCGGCAGACTTGTAATTGGTATTGTCAGATGTCTGTCACGTCTACGGAAACGTCTTCTTCTTCTGCGTTCATCCGGATTGTTTTTTTTCCAGATGTGATTGCGTTGTTTCTAAGTTAGGCACCCTTGGGCTGAAACCTTTAGGCCAACACATCCAACTTCAGCGTGCATTTTTGACCAGGTTGCATTCCAGGGAGACTCTTACTCTTTTGGTGCCGTTTACATACCAGCTGGTTAAATTAGAACGGTCGAAAGCTTCACGATCAGCCCTCAATGGAAGGCAGGGACAGACCATGGGCATTATACGCCATCCAAGGGAGGCTTCCATAGTTGCAGAGCCGACACATAGCGCTCTGGTGCTGGGCTCACTGAGGGAATCGCCACGTCCTGCTCATGGCTGCTTTAATTCCTCACTTAAATATATTAGGCCTTTCGTTTGCTACGGGTCGCTCTCCGCACAAACCAGGGACGGTCGGACTGCAGACGGTATCCACTCAGCAAGTTTTCGATTCGGACATGTGCTTGACATTGTGCCCGTCAGAGCTGTTCCGGGCACGACGGACATTCGGAAACTACCTAGTCAGAGCTGTTCCGGCAACGAGGAGTATTCGGAGAACTAGATAGTCAGAGCTGTTCCTAGCACGAAAGACATTTCATTCGGACGTAATTGCGTAGTGCCAATTTTTATTTTGCCAGTCGTAGGAAGGCACTTCCGTCTTCGGCGGGCATTTTTTTAATGAGGTTAACCTTCCTCGGGTTTCGAGACACGTTAGACTCTTACTGCTGTGTACTCAGCTGGTCAAGGTAGAACGGTCAAAGACATCACGGTCAACCCTCAAGGGAATGCAGGGGCAGACCATGGGCATTCCCAACGATCCAAGGAGGCTTCCATAATTGCAGGGCCCAAACATATTGCTCTGAGACTGGGCTCACCCGAGGAATCGCCATATCCTGCTCTTGGCTGCTTTAAATCCTCACTTCCATATATTGGGAATTTCGTTAGCCACTCGCCACTCCCCGCACAAACCAGGAACGGTCAGTCTGCGGACGACATCCACTAGGTAAGGTTTAGCTTCGGAATTCCACGCAATGGATTCGCTAGCCAAGCGTTCCATTTCGTGTTAATGAGACGTTTTTCACCTTTGACTGCACACGCTCTATGAGTATAGAAATAGACATTTTCCGTAACCATTTCGTGCGACTGGGGCGCTTTTCTACCTTTAGTACTCGCTCACGAGGTAGGTTACATGTGCTGCCGGCTCAGCACCTTACCCCCGGGCATCAGTGAGCGAGAGACGACCAGGCCCTCTCATCCGGGGATCCCTCATATCACCCAGCTAAAAGCCTTTGAACAAGTATATAAACTAAGCTGTAGCGTGCTCAGCATCTCAACCCCGTTTTGCAGAATGTTGGTATCGGTCCGGCTCTCACATCCATGGGATAGTGGTTTAGAGGCGTTCAGCCATATCCCTCAGATGGTAGCCTTAGGGTATGTGTCTGGACCAAGTATTAGTTTCTTCGTGACCCGATTTGAGCTTTTGACTGCTATCCTCAGTCTACCTGCAGAGCAGCAGGTTGTGTCTCTCTTAGTCTGGTCCCTATCTCATGAGCTGTCCGATATGTAGTTT
>OY992896.1:46946293-47028793 GCA_963921405.1 Cepaea hortensis
AAAACAACTGCTGCACGATATCAAAATTTGGTGAAAGAGGTGTTGTTATCCAGTTGCTAATTTAGTGGTATTGTTTGTTTACATGAAGAGAGGCCTTAGGCATATTTTATATACACATTGCAACTATAACAGTATTGATATGGATAGTTTTTACAAAAGTTTCTTGCTTGTAAGTTGTATGTAACGGAAACTCCTGCTGATTTGGCAATCAATAATACGCATTACTAAATAATTAAATTAATTACTACTATACTACTACTTTACTACTCTACTCTCTAGTCTTTCGGGTTTACAAATAAATCCCAGGGACTCACACTTTTAGTATAATTTAGAGTATTAATAATAGGAATTAAATGTTAGTGTATAGTGTATTTACCGTCAACTCTGCTAGTGCTAGCATTTCCGTGCAAAAGTAATTTTTTCATTCAATATTTATCTCCACCATCAACACAGACAAACCGTCTCCACGCAGTTGTTGTAGTTTCAAAGTTTGTTATGTAGGCCGGGAATTTGTTTCTCAAGGCCGGCGACAGTGGGAACAGTCAGTGTAAGCCACCAGGTCAAGTTGGTTGTCACTCGATCTTGAATTCCACTAACAACAGTGAATGCGTCACTGTTTGATTAAAACTTAAGGCAGTTGTCATATGTTCATGAATGCACATTTGATAACAATATGATAATATAGTAATAATAGTAATGGCATCCTTATATTATATCCATTGTCATGTGTTTATGAATGCAGTTTGATAACATTTTACAGTGATATATTTCTTAAAGCAGTTGTCATACATTTATGATTGCAAATTTGATATGATAACACAACAGTTGTGATATAATTCATATTCCTATTGTTATGTTTATATTTGCAAATTTGATAACAATTTATAGGCAGTTGTAATTGATAACAATTTATAAGTAGTTGTATTAATTGATAACAATTTATAGGCAGTTGTATTATTATGATTGCAGCTTTAATAACTTTCTTTAGTACTATTTTGTTTTAATGAGGAGCATGGCTAGACAGACTGCTGATTTAGTGCTTATTTACCATACTTTAGCATTACTTTGCATGTCAAACTAGACAAACAAGTTTTTAAAAAAAAGAAGACAAAAAACTTCACCCCATACCATGAATAGCTTGCTTCTAGCCAACAGGAACTTCTCAAGTAACCCACAGCAATAGAAATGGTAACAGACAGCAAATAGCCCCAGCTGTTGCCATACAAACATGTCCATTTGCACAGAGATTCCAGGGATGAGGATGAAGAATCGATACAACTCACTGCTAGCTCCAGAGATAATTGGGAATAATATAAACCAGCGGAATGGATGCTTGCTTGCCAGCTCAATGGTCATGTGTTTGAATCCCTCAGGGAAATTGTAAAAAAAATGTACCTGTGCTGCAATGTTGATCCAACCTAAAATGGGTACCAGGAAATATCCCGGGATACAAGGATAGTCAGCGTGATATTGATATCTCCCATCAATTGCTGTTTTTGTCCGTGCAAACATGGGGCTAGCCCATATACCCAGTACATCTCAAGGCGTATCAAACAAGTCGTTTACTGTTTGCTGTCAGTGGAATGGACATTTCTGTAGATGGATTTGCAGAGAGAGAGAGATTGGAGATGAAGGAACAAGCGTCTTCATAGGACAAACAGTACCCAGAGCATCTGAAAGGGGTTGAAAGACATTATGCAGCTGCAGAATAGAATCTATTGCACTCCTGCATACATTGAGAATCTTCACAGAATAGACCAAAAATGAGACACAGAGACTCCCCCGATGTGTCTCCACCTTGCCGTGGTGGGGGAGCTTGCGTGTCCCATTGACCCCATCTGCTTGCCGATGGGTGAAAACTACATATCGGACAGCATATGGGATAGGGGCCAGACTAAGAGAGACACAACCTGCCGCTCTGCAGGTAGACTGAGGATAGCAGTCAAAAGATTAAATCAGGTACACGAAGGCAGAAGACCTTGGTCCGGACAATACTCTAAGGCTCTCTGTCGAGGGCTGTGGCTGAAAGCCTCTAAGCCACAAATCCTCAGATTTGAGAGCCGGGCCGATACCCACCTACCGAAAAATAGAGTTGAGATACTGAGCAAGCTACATGCTCAGGTCTGATACATGTTCGAAGGCTCTCAGCTGGGGGATATGAGGGATTCCCGGATGAGAGGGCCTGGCCGTTTCTTGTTCACTGCTGCACGAAGGTAAGGTGCTGAGACGGCAGCACATGTAGCCTACCTCGTGAGCGAGTACAAAAAGTCAGAAAAGTGCTTCAGTTGAATGAAATGGCTACGAAAACTGTCTGTATCTAACTCATAGAGAGTGTAGACAAAAGTGGAAAAACATCTCAATAACACAAAATGGAACGCACGGCGAGTGAACCTATTGCGTGGTCCGAAGTCAAAAGCAAAAGCTTACCGAGTGGATGTCGCCCGCAGTCTGACCGTTCCTGGTGTGTGCTTGAGTGACCAATGGCAAGCGAGATGCCCAACACATTGAAGTGAGGAACTAAAGCAGCCATGATCAGGGCGTGGAAACGCCTCGGGTGAGCCCAGTCTCAGAGCAATATGTGCCGGCTCTGCAATTATGGAAGCCTCCTTGGATAGCGAGGGAATGTCCTTGGTCTGCCCCTGCCTTCCCTTGAGGGTTGACCATGATGTTGTTGACCGTTCTATCATGACCAGCTGAGATGTGGGCAGCATCACAACAATAAGTCTAATGTGCCTTGAAACCCGAGGAAGGCTAACCTCATTAAAAAATGCCCGCCGAAGCCGGAAGTGCCGTCCTACGGGTGGCAAAATAAAAATTGGCACTACGCATTTACGTCCAAGTGATACGTCTCGTCCGAATGTCTCTCGTGCTAGGAACAGCTCTGACTACCTAGTTTCTGAATGCCCCTCTTGTTTGGAACAGCTCTGACTAGGTAGTTTTCCGAATGTCCGTCGTGCCTGGAACAGCTCTGAAGGGCACAAAGACAAGCACATGTCCGAACCGAAAACTCGCTGAGTGGATACCGTCTGCAGACTGGCCTGGTTTGTGCGGGAACGGCCCGTGGTGAAGGAAAGCCTAATATATTGAAGTGAGGATTTAAAGCAGCCATGAGGAGGACGTGACGATTCCCTCGGTGAGCCCAGCACCAGGGCGCTATGTGTCGGCCCTGCAACTATGGAAGCAACCTTGAATGGCGGAAAATGCTATGGACTGTCCCTGCCTTCCTTTGAGGGATGACCGTTGTCTTCGACCATTCCAACTTGGCAAGCTGGGTTGTAGATGGGACCACAAAAGTGAGAGTCTCCCAGGAATGCTACCTGATAAAAAAAGCACGCTATAGTCGGATGTGTCGGCCTACGGGTTTCGGCCCAAGGGCGCATAACAGACACACCGCAATCACATCTGGAAAAAAAAACACTCCGGATGAACGCAAAGAAGAAGAAGAAGACAGAGAGAGAGAGAGAGAGAAGTTGGAGATGAAGGGACAGGCATCTTCATAGGACAAACAGCAGCCAGATCGTATCATCTGAAAGGTTGTTCAAAGACATTATGCATCTGAAGAACAGAATCTTTTGCATTCCTGCATACATTGTCTTCACAAAATATACCAAAAACCAGATGGCAAAATAAATAATGTTCTTCAGAATCTTCGTTGACTAAAGAAGTCTCCAGAAAGAAATACAAACCTGGAAATGAATATGTGCGGTTTGAAATCAAATCAGAGCATCAAATGATCAACTGTGTCATGGCTATCCATGTACTGTGTAAACAATTGAAAAACATGAATGTAGGGCAAATTTATAAAATATAATATTTAAAAAAAAAAAGGACATTGCTGCGACAAGGCTTTATCAGCAAACAATAAGAAAACGCAACAATACTTAGACAAAGGAGATAAACACTGACTACAATAAGGCATAATATTGAACTTTATGAAATAAAAATGAGCAGAATGCAATAAAATATGTTGAACATAACTCAGAAGCTATGAATATGAAACATGTGTAATACTTGCTGATGAAAGCTTGGCGCTCCATCATCCTGTTTTTTTTAAATTGTTTTGTGAAGCTGCCCTACACTTCATACTTTTCAAATGTTTAAATGTCCTCAGTGATACCACCATTTCCCCTATTTCATTTATATTTGCAGTTCCCGAGGTAAAATTATTGGAAATGAGAGAACAGATGATTGTCTAAAATTAGAATCAGAGTGAAATGTCATACAGTGAAGCAAAAACTTTCATCCACAGCCAGTCCACCTCGGTGAAAGAAAAATATTTAGTGGACAACAGATCTAACTAATTCTATTAATTTCAAAAGCAAACTTACCTCCTTTCGCCAAAGACTTGTCCGCTGCAGACTACTTGGCAATATTTCATACTGCCTGAAAGTCTCTGGCACAGCCAAATGTTCTTATGGTACAGGTTTTCAGAACCCCGAACACATCTATTAAAATTGGCAAAGATAGAGAGATCTATCCCGCCAGATGGCGCCAGGGTACTGAAGTGAAGCATACATTATGGATCTCCCATATCGACTGGGGGAGCTGTGGTAGCATAGTGGTTAGACACTGGCCTGCCAGCCTGATGGTCATGAGTTCGAATCCGCATCAGGGAATGATTTCTGAAAATGACCCGGGCTGCCAGGTTGACACAGCCTACAGTTGGTATCAGAAAATATATGAGGAGGTCAAGTAGGAATTTGACCAAGGCTGCCAGATTGATACAGACTGCAGTTGTATCAGAAAATATATGAGGTCAAGTAGGAGAATGACCTGGGCTGCCAGGTTGACACAGCCTACAAATGGTATCAGAAAATATGAGGAGGTCAAGTAGGAATTTGACCAAGGCTGCCAGATTGATACAGACTGCAGTTGTATCAGAAAATATATGAGGTCAAGTAGGAGAATGACCTGGGCTGCCAGGTTGACACAGCCTACAAATGGTATCAGAAAATATATGAGGAGGTCATGTAGGAACATGACCTGGGTTTGTATCAGGATATATATGAGGTCAAATGTTTGATACACACACGGAAGGACCAGTCATATAATGTGCATTGTCTGGAACTAGAGTTAACCTTGTTTCTAAATTATCATCAAGTGCCATTTTCCCATGAAAGTCAGCTGTAATGAGACTTAATTGCTCTATTCTGTCTTCATGGTGCACTCATACAGGCTTCTTCCAGTCCATCCACATCTTAAATTCTCCTTCTGTGCATTACCCCATTTGGGCATAAGCTTTCAATCAGCTCACATTGGTCTGTTCTGTCCTTTGCTATATAGTTATTCTTATAGCACGCTTCATGATCTCCCTTTATTGTTCATCCCTGACTAATTCTCATCAGTATTTTGAGATCTCCCTCTGCTATGTTTGCCCCGTGAATTCCAGTGAACTGATTTTCTAGTTATAATATCTCAATGAACAGTCCTATTCATCACCGGTGTCTTTGCCTAACTTCTGGAGTCTTGTCTAGTTCTCTCCTTTAGCTCCATTTTAGTTTTTTTTTTCCTGCTGACATGCTCGCTTTTGAAATCAAACATAGTCCATACACATTACTTCTTGTAGCACTGGATTGCATTTTTGCATGCGGATTACCTTTCCCTATTACCAGTGTCCCTCGCCATCAGGCGAACCCACTCAGATTTCCGAGGTACTTGTAATTTACACCCCCAAGTCAAGGGCGAGAAATCAACGAGAAGTCCAACTGTCCGGTGTAGGAGTTGAACCCCTCATGCTGGCATCAGCACACTGGATGTTTAAGAACACGCATCCTTATCCATTTAGCCATGCTGACCTCCACGCCACATTAGTGATTCTGTTATACTAGTTTAGCCCTTCGATTCTACACAGGCGCCATTTAATGAATGTGCATAGTTACATCACTAGTGTATCTTAGATTACCACATGCTATTAAAGTTGCACAATTGCCTATTGTATTACCAGTGATACAAGCAAACACAAGAATTTCCAAGAAGACATTATGCAATGCCCACAAAACACTTGCACACTGTAAAAAGAATAACACAATAACTTATTGTGATGCAAACCATCACAACTTCACATTATCCTGGATACTGCAGAGTGCTCATAAACTGCAGCAGGATGTACACATTGCCCATATCCTTCTGAGACGGTTGATCATAACCTGCTACTGCACCTTGTGTTTCAGGACTTCAGACAACTTTTCTTGTCAATGCAATGCAACAGAGTAAAACACAATCTCTGGCTTCCCAGGATGAACTCATCCAGTACCAAACAACCCAACATATGTTTACTGGTTATCCTTACATGATGTACTTTTCTGAACTCTTACGTCCCATCAAAGCTGTTAAATTAATTAACTCATTCTATTTCATTGTTTACTTGCTCATTAGGTTCCATTGGGTTATTATTGGAACTCCTGCATACCTAAACATGGCCAGTGTGTTTCCGAGGACCATAAGGCTAGCCAACATTAGTAACACTATAAACAGCCATGCATGTTTGAAGTAACTAAGGAAGGTTGGCATGAAACTCTACCTCATGCCACAGAAAAAATACCTGCAAAATCCATCTTGTCTTAATAGATGACTGAGAGCCTATGCTCCTTTGGGAGATGAAAGTCAGAAGAGAGAGACCTAAACATATTACTTTAAGTAACAACCAATTAGGATTAAGCAAGTTAAATTAACATCTGTCTGGGACTAAAAGTGTTAATGGTAAGCTAAAAATAAAGTTAAAAGACCCTGTTTCCTTGCCATGAAGCATAATGGGGTCTTGTTGCGTAGGACATATTTTTGGACCTGATCAGCAACTGGTGATGTGTTCTGTGTCATGGCAACCATCTTTAATTTCCTATAACATTTTCTGATACCTGCCCTTTAAATGAAGCTGAGGGGGGCTGAGTGGTCTCGAGGTATGGTGTCCGCCTCTAGTGCTGGAGGTCCTGGGTTCAGGCCCTGGTGAGGACTGGGATTTATTTAAAAAATCCACCTGGACTTCCAGTAATAAAATTTGCCCTGGTCTCTGGGTAGTGAGACCGGATGCCCGTGTGTATTGTTGCGCACGTAAAAAATCCCTTGGCAGTTGGAAATCAAAAATTCAAAATTTCGAGTTAAAAATCTACCCAAAGTATTTCAGGATCCTCGCCGATGCAACGGAGTTCGTGCATTGAGCTGAGTTTCTCCAGACTCAGGTTTGAGTTAGGAGGAAAACGGAGCACTTATGGGTTAAACCGTGTGCCATGATGTTGATCCAATGACTAAACTCCTCAGCATCAAGGGGGATAGGGACCATTAGGTCAGCAGACGTGCATGTTAGCTACTGCATTATTGCACTTCCAGCCCAGAATTGCTAATCCGAGTTACTCAGCTTGTTGGTAATGGAAGCATAGAAGAGATGCTAGTTTGTTTACTGTGTGTAACTTAATACAGCTCACAATGCAACATATTTTTACCATAACTGCTGTTATAGGTATGATAATAAAAACATTGAATAAATTAAACTTGTTTATTTTTCTTATTGACAGATATAAGCGAAAATGCCAGAGATAAAATCTGGTGATTTGATTGGTGGAACCCACGCACAGAATGAAATAAATGCAACCGTTACAGACATATACCAACAACAAATTAATGATTCAACCGAACATTCCTTGAGCCAGTCTGATGAGGTTACAAGCATCTCTAACAAAGATTGTGACTTCATACTGAACAATCAGGATAATTCATTAAGAAAGTTGTCTGGTGAGATCAGCAGTGGATTCTCTACATCCCCTATAAACTCCAGAGCCCAGTCTCCAAATTTCTTGAAGAAAAAATATGTCACCCTCATAGAGAGAATCCGTGAAAAGGAGAAAAATGGAGTACCGTTCTACTCTCTTGAATTTTTTCCTCCTCGTACACAGAGTGGAGCCGCCAATTTGATTTCTACGTAAGTAATAGCAGTTATAGATGAATCAAAGTGAATAATCAGTTTATTTCATTAATTTTAATCTGAATTGTTTACTCTCTGGGTTTTGGGTTGTAGTCTGTTGACAGTGAAATGTCTAAATATGTGGAGAAAACATGACTAACCTAAGCTCAATCTCAGCCAGACTGCTGTACTGAATTTGACCCGATTACATCTTAATATCCCACTCCACAAATGTAAGATTCCAGTACTGATCCTGTACACCATGCAGATTTCAGAACTTGCAGAAGGGAAGGAAAGTTCTGCAACACAGTCCAGTGGAGTTTGTACCTAGGTACCGGGTTGGGAGAAAAGTTCTACAACCTCACATTGATAGATGCACACCTTTTCCAGGGCTCAGTGGTCCTGAATGCCAGTACATCATACTTAAGCTCAGGTCTTCTGGGGGAGTCACAACCAACCAGACATATACCGACAAATTAATGACTCAGCCGAACATTCTTTGAGCGAGTCCGATGATTTATAAGCATCTCTAACAATGATTGTGATGATTATTAACAAAAAGCTTTTGGTGGAATCTGCCCAGTCACCTGAATTGTGTGTAATTATAGATGTATTGCCAGTCTCCGTGGCGATGGCGTTGTGGACGCTATTCATAATGCCGCATACCCGTGTTCGAAACAGCGGCGACTGATCTGGCAGCAGACCATGTCACGCTGGTTTTAAGGTGTTGGTATGGGAGCCTGTCGTTCAGAAAGCAATGACACTCCATCCATCCATCCATCATGTGCCATGCCGATATGCGTGGGCGGTCATGTTCTGCTATCTTACTCGATCACCAGAGTCGTGATCAGCTCTGTGTTCCTGTCTCAACCATGCCACGTGGCCAAGCCATCCAGGTATTTACTTCTTGGTCTTCCCCTTGGTCTCTTCACTTCAATCTTGCCAGTCATCACCAAGCTCTCCAATTAATTTCTTCTCATAACATGCCCAAAAAATTTTGACTGTGTACGTCTAATATCTCTTATCAGTTTACGATCTTCATTTGTTTCTTGAAGGACTTGTTCATTGGTTTTTCTGTCTGTCCATGGTATTCTGTGCATTTTCCTCAGAAACTACTGAATGTAAAAACTTGCCAAGACATCAACAATGGCAGTAAAATGCTGGTGTTGACTGCAACGTCCTGTAAGGGATATGCAACTTAAAAAAAAAAAAAAGATTTATTGTAACTAAATATAATGGTGGTCCCATCACAGATACTACCATTGGGGTGTGAAACAGTTGGTCCCCAATAATCAGATGGGGAAAAAAAGTTCCTATCCTTGTAGCCTTTATTTCTTAATTTCCTGAAAATTCTGACAGTTTCATGCACAGGGGGAGTCACGGCTGAAAGGTTACAGTGTCTGCCTCAGGTTCAGAGGGTACAGGGTTTGGTCTCAGCATAGGGCTGGCGATTTTCCCACGAGCGCTTTGTAATGTTGTCAGTCTCTCCGCCCCATTGGGTCAGAGAGAAAAACAGGAGGTTGAAGTTGTGCGTGTTAAAAAGTCCACGGTCGATGGAAATTGCAAAGAGCAGGCTATAAGGCTGCTGCCCTAGAAAAATTGTTTGGACAGAAAATCTACCCACGGGTAATTAGGTTAACTTTCCATTCTGACCGCGTGTTGGGTTCATTCCATATGTTGGTCAGTTGGACATAAATATTTGCTTCCCTTTCAGAAAGCATGGCAAACTACAGAATGTAAAATAGCCTAGTAAATCAATCCCCGTAAAGGTAACCAGGCCAACAAATGCCTGAAGAAGTCGTATGTATCGGCTGAAAGGTTCAAATATCGCAGCTCTGTTGTAAACAGGCACAACGCATTTACATCTAAAAAAACATTCCGGATGAACGCAGCAGAAGAAGAAGAATCAATCAATCAGGTGCAGTCTCCGCAATGAAGGTTGGCTGCAATGGATCTTCAACACTGTCTGTCTCTCGCCCTGACTGTAAATTCTGTCAGATTACTGTTTGTCCATATCTTGATATTATCTTCCTACTTGCATTGTTTTCTACTTCTTGCTCGCTTGCTTTCAATCTTACCCTCCGGTACATCTTTATAAGAATGTTATAACATATTGCAACATCCCTCAAGGAACATGCAATTTAAAAAAAAATGAGCTTTGGGTGGAATCTTTCTAGAAGAAGCAAGCCTTACACACATGCATGCAAAAGTCGGATACACTCTTTGAGGTGCAAAACTAGGTGCAGTAAATCTTTTCTCGAAGGGAAAAATGTCATGCCAATTTTATGATGCTAGGACAACCTCACAGCTGCACTGATGGGACCCTATCTGGCCATTGCTGAAGTTTAAACCAGAACCATTGTCCTGATAAGGAAGTGCGTTAACCCTTATGCCATAGTTATCCCTTATTGTAACTATACATTAATTTATTTGAAGCTTTGGTTAAGACCAGCAGTTCCCCCGACCTTGTCAAGCGAAGTCCAGTTATGCAACAATTGTTATTGTGAAAAGTGAATGAAGGACCCAGCGCCATGAGGGTATTGGGTATAAGGTGCTAGCCTCAAGTTTTTAGACCAATCGGCACTCAGTGGGTGATGGGGTCAGTACAACACCGGTCATCTTTACTTTCCAGAACATTTTGTGGTACACATTTAGACTGGGTCGACCTGGTAACCCAGGTCAGTCCAAAATAATCCCATATCCACCAGGTCAACATGCAAGCAGACTAGCTTCTGCACCACTGTGGCCCCCCCATTTTAAAAAAAAGTCTCAAAAGTCGAGAGGATCAACTTCATTGCACCGGGTTTTATCCCATATGACTTAGCCTCTTTCTGCAGGTTGGCCTGCTGAAGGCGTCGCATAAAGCAAGGAACTCCACAGCTTCAGCGATGACCCCTAGGAGTCTCCAAGAAAAATGCACCCATGAAACGAAAGATGTAGCCCGGAATTGAACCCACAACTTTCAGAGCGCGAGGCAGACGGCTTTACCACTTCACCACAGAGACTCCCAGCCCCCATCTGATAGTATCGACAACGTATTAATGTGTTATATATAGTAAACCATTGTGGCCAGCATGAAATTAATCACGTTACTCATTGAGTTAATTATTGGTTTACAAAAATATAGGGCTAGTGGCGCCTTACGCCCAGGGAGTTGCATTAATAAGGAGCAAGTTCTCTGAAATTAGAGTGGGTTCCCCTGATGGCGAGAGACACTGGCAATAGGGAAAGATATACCACATGCAAAAATCAGTCCACTGCACTGATAGTAGCATGTGTATGGACTGCTTGAGCTCAAAGCGAGTGAACAGGAAAAAAAATACTGAAGCAAGCGCTAGCCTTGCCAGCCCCAGTCATTATGTTCGAATATCCACCGAGAAGGTTTTTTTTTTACAAATCTGAACTGGTCTGTTAGGTCGACCCAGTCTAAAATGGGAATGAGAAAATGTCATGGGAAGTAAAGGCATTGGATATCAGATTGACCACATCACCCGTCAAATGCTGATTGGTCTTAATAAATATGCGCCTGGAATGAATCAGTGTCCAATGCATCTTATAGCCTGTAAAAAGTTTTCTTTTTTTTTAGCGCTTGCTCGCTTTGATCTCAAGCGTAGTCCATATACACTACTTCTTGTAGTGATGGACTGAAATTTGCGTGTGGATTAGCTTTCCCTATTAAGTGTCCCTCGCCATCAGGCGAATCCACTCTGACTTAAGAGGTACTTGTAATTTGCGCCCCCAAGTCAAGCACTATAGGTCCACATTTTAGTCCAACTGTCCGGTGTGGGGGCTGAACCCCTTATCTCGCCATCAGTACACCAGATGTTTAAGAACAAATGTTCTTATCCATTCGACCATGCTGACCTCCGTAAAAAAAGAGTTATTTACTTTTCTTATCTTATATCCTTTATATCTCCTGGCTGGAAAAATTGGTTCTGTATCTTTTACTTTACTATATTTAACCATTACATTCATCCTTTATGTTTATAAACATTATGTTAACCTCTTTTGTGCTGACTTCCTCTCTGCCAGGATTGAGCGTCTGGCAGCCTGTGGACCTTTGTTCTGTGATATGACCTGGCACCCAGCAGGTGACCCCTCAAATACAGAAAAACCTACAAGCTCTACTTGTATTGCCGGTACAATGCTCAACTATTGTGGGCTTGAGACAATGCTTCACATGACTTGTGTTGGAATGACAGTTAGCAAAATCAAAGAAAACCTGCAGAAGGCCAAGGAGTTGGGAATTAGGAGCATCCTGGCTTTGAGAGGAGGTATTTTATCACTGTTTGTATATTAGAGGTGATTAGGTGATATTTACAATGCAGACTGCTTAAGGCAATCTCGGATGTGGCAAATTTCTGTTGTAAAGAACAACTTGTTTATCCCTCGTAATTTTTCTTCTTTGTCTTTGTAAAAAATGTCCGGTTAAACGGAATCCATTTTATCATGCATTTTCTGATATGCTGAATGATTAACCGTGTCCCGACTATATAATTTGATCTGCTTTTTTTTTTTTGGCGCTCGCTCGCTTTGAGCTCAAGTGTAGTCCATACACACTATTTATAGTAGTGATGGACTGAATTTTGCATGTGGATTAGCTTTCCATATTAAGTGTCCCTCGCCATCAGCCGAACCCACTCCGACTTCAGGGGTACTTGTAATTTACGTCCCAAGTCAAGGACGACAAGTCAACATTTTAGTCCAGCTGTCTGGTGTAGGGGTTGAACCTCAGCATCAGCACAACGAATGTTTAAGAACACGTGTTCTTACCCATTCGACCATGCTGACCTGCATTTGATCTGCTTAAGTCAAATGTTTTTCAAATACCTGGACATTTGTACAACTTTTCTGATATTTTTGGAAATTGAGCACTTCATTGGTGTTACCCGTGTGTTGCAGGGGCCCATACGGGGAAGCAAAGAATAGTAACACTGTTGCCTACCATGCACGTCGTAAGAGGCGACTAAGGAGGCTATGGTTCCGTCGCCCTGCTACTGAGTGGGTGCGTGGCACGACACTGTGAGCTGTGAATTTCATGTGGAATGCTTTTGCATCTGTCCACGGTTGTTTTTAGCGTGAACTGCATGTTCGAAACGATGACGGCCGGCTGTTGCTGGATTGACTGATTTGCCTTTTCGATTCAAGAGTGCATTTTTCAGGAGACCATGGGAGTCGTCGCTGTAGCTACGGAGTTCGTGCTTTGTGCGGCGCTTTCGGTGGGTCGCTTTGCGGAAAGAGACCGAGCCATATGGCATAAAACCCAGATCATTGAAGTCTTTCTGGTGACTGCCGTTTCCATCGACGATGAACTGTATTTTTCGTGGAGGACTTTTGTGTTGGCATTCTGGAGGCGGCATTAGGCACAGTGTACCTGTGCGGGCTGTTGGTTTGCCGACAAACCTGTCTATTCCATTGTTCACATGGGGCAGTGAGGAGCTTTTTGTGTGATATTCACTGGCACAGGAACGGAGCAATATGGGGACAACCCGTTGCCATGAAGTTGGAACCGTGACTAACTAACTAACTAACTAACTAACTAGAATTTGGTTTATTTCCCCTCTAAAAATAGCTGGAAAATTAAAATCCAAATATTTGAAAAGAAAAATTGAGCTATCACAAGGAGTGAAAAATAGTGGCAAAAAGAAAATGGAAATAGCAAAGGAATTCGACATTCCAAAATCAATGCCTTTAGGAATGATAATAAAATAAGGATCGGTACTGAAAAATGTTTTATGGTGGACAAGTTGATTGTCACAGAATGAAGAACCCAAACGCGGCGTTGAATTTAAGGATGTCATGGAAAGACATTTTTATTAACTCAAGTACGGTGCTAAGATACAGAGGAAAATTGCAGCTTTTTCATTTCAAAGTGTAAAAAGTGCTGTTATTTTCTAGATAATTGTGCCAACTATGTACACTAACACTTTTGGTGATTTACATATTTTCTGTGCCATACATCTGTCGTATTCAACGCTAATTCATTATTGTATTGTATGTTGTAAATGCATGACCATAAAAATTACTCTTATCTGGATAAGATGAATTTCTGTTAAGAACTATTTCTTGGGTCTCTGGTGAGTTCTCCTTATCAGGTCTGCACTGTATGCACAAATGTAAATACTCATTAGCAAGCCATGGTAGGCAGTGGCTAGCATACCATGCTGGTGGTCAGTGTTCAAATCCTTATGAAAATGAGGATTTAAAAAATAACCTGGGCTCTCTGGTGATCCCAGTCTAAAATGAGTACCAGGAAATATTCTGGGACAAAGGTGGTCATCATGATGTTGATCACATGACCTGTCAAGTGGCGAGTAGTCTATAAATACACAGGACCAGGTACCATATGCTCTAGGTGTGGAAAAGGATGGAAAAAAATTGGAAATAAGAAGAATAAGAGATTCAAAGAAAAATGAAGATTATGAAAGAGGCTTTCCTTGAGGAAAATTGCAGGGAAATTGAAAAGTAACAACACGCAAAATATCAAATTACTGCGCAAAAGAAACAGTGAGCATACAACACCACAGCTTAAATTATCGATGTCCCAATATAATTTTAAATAGGCCAAGTCACTAGGCTGCTGAACACAATAAATGACACTGGAGACATACCTCTTGATTCACGTAAATATGTTTATTGCAATTTCAAAGAAATGAGGAGCCTTAGAGTGTGATCGACATCGAGCATTTAGCCTTCACATCATGAAAATTTTTACTAACAATCATTATGCAAAGGCTTAGGAAGAAAATATAACTTGAAATAGGGAATGACCAGTGTGTCTTTTGAAGGCATGCTACAACAAATGCTGTGTATTTACTGAGAACATTAATAGAGCATTTGATAGTGAAGACCTACATCTTTACTTCCTAGACTACACAGTGACTTTTGATAGTCTAAGATGCATTATGATAAAGGTGTTTGCAGATCTACAAATTGATGGGAAATACCTTGGACTTTAAAAGGAAAAATATTGAAAACAATTTGCTTTCAAATAAATTGATAATGAAGTCGTACAATATCAACCATTCAAAAGGTGTGTGGCAGGGATGTGTAATGTCTCCAGACCTTTTTTGTTTCCTTTATGGTGAAAATATTAGAAATTTAAAAGAGAAATCACTTCGGAAGACATAACATCAGCATTATAAGACATCTAGATACATATTGATTATAGACAGTGAATGAGTTCTATAGCATTTAGTAGGTGTGGTTATTGTACACAGTGAGCAACTATGGTTAGAATTAAATTGTAAGAAAAGAGATTATGGTCATTTCCAAGAAGAAAGAAATACATTGCAAGATCCAAGTAAATGAAAAAATTCTTAAACCAATGATTCAGCACAACTATCTCGGAACAGTCATAACATCTGATGATATCTTTCTGAGATAAGAACGAGAATCCCCATGGCAGAAATAATCTTTTGCAAGATGGAAAACATTCATACCAATAATTGAAAAAGTCTTTAAAGTGCTATATAAAACTTATACTGTTGTATGGAAGTGAAACATGGGCAATAAGCAGACATGTGGAGAAACATCTAATAACAGTAAAAATGTGGTTTCTGAAGTTCTCGAAAAACTGGGGAAAAAAGAGAGTTGTTGAAAGAAATAAAAAAGAAGCAAGTGAAATATTTCGGCCACGTCAAAAGACATAACACTTTAAAAAAAACATACTGGAGGGTAAGATTGAAGGCAAGCGAACAAGAGGGGGGAAAGATAACACCAAGAGATGGATTAACAGCAGTCTGGCAGAGTTTACAATCAAGGTGGGAGAGTATTCGAGGTCCATTGCAGCCAACCTTCATTGTGGAGACAGCACCTGATTGATTGAATGTCTCCACAGGGTTTAGATATTTCATTGTTAACACTCCAACACACTGCCCAAGAGAAATAATTATTCTGACAATAAAATGAATCTGATTTATTTACCTTGATCTGTTATGTAATTCTTTTATCGTGAAGATATCCCAGAGGGAAACACAGAATGGAAAGCCACACCTGGAGGCTTTAGTTATGCGACGGACTTGGTGAAGCTGATCAAAGAGGAGTTTGGTGATCACTTCGTCATATGTGTTGCAGGTAAGGCAGGTGTTATTCTACCTGTGGTGGAAATTCATGTCCAATACCTCTGTGCGACACGCGTTACATGGCATTTTTAGCAGGTTGAATTTTGTCATTTAAAAATAAAGGTTGCAGGACCCCAGATTTATTTTATAGGCAATTTTACGTTCAGTAGTTTGCCATTGATTTCTGAACAAGAGGTCAACATTTTGTCCAACTGACCAGAGTAGGTAATTAACCTGCTACCTTGTCATAAGAATTCTGCAGTCATAATTTTAGTTCTTGTTTTCATTAAATTGGCACTGGGCTTAGGGACAATGTTGTATCGTCTATACCAGGGGTGGGCAAACTTTTTGTGCGGAGGGCCGCATTGACAAATGTAAAGCTATTCGGGGGCCGCATATATATATATATATATATATATATATATATATATATATATATATATATATATATATATATAATGTCCATTTGTTTACAGCAACCTATCACAAATTAGTAATTATTAATTATTTATAGGTTACTAGCTGACACGGCCCGGCTTCGCCCAGACTCTGGTGGGGAGCATCTCATTTAATTCATATAAGTAGTCATATAAGCTCCCGTTCCCGACTGTCTGTCTGTCTATCTATCTGTCTGTCTGTCTGTCTGTCTGTCTGACCCGGCCCAGCCCATGGTGGAGAGCATCTCATTTAAATCATATAAGTAGTCATATAAGATCCCGTTCCCGACTATCTGTATGTCTGTCTGTCTTGGGTAAATGGAGGAGGGAGGTGGAGGAGGGAAGAGGAGACAGGAGGAATAGGAGGGAGGAGGAGGGATTAGGAAGAGGAGGGAGGAGGAGGGGGAGGAGGAAGAGGGAGAAGGAGGGAGGAGGAGATCGCAGGAGGAGGAGGAGAGGGAGGAGGAGAGAGTAGGCGGAGGGAGCAGGAAGAGGGAGGAGAAGGAGGAGGGAGGAGTAGAGAGTGGGAGGAGGGAGGAAGAGGGAGAAGGAGGAGGGAGGAGAAGGAGGGGAGAGGGAGGAGGAGGAATGTGAAGGGAGGAGGAGGGAGGAGGTAGAGGGAGGAGGAGGGAGGAGGAGGAGGGATGAGGAGGAAGAGGGAGGAGGAGGAATGTGAAGGGAGGAGGAGGGAGGAGGTAGAGAGAGGAGGAGGAGGGAGGAGGAGAATGGAGGAGGAGGGATGAGGAGGAGGGAGGAAGAAGGAGGAGGGAGGAAGACGGATGAGGGGGAGGAGGAGAAGGGAGCAGGGGGAAGGAGGAGGAGGAGGAAGAGGGAGGAGGAGGGAGGAGGAAGAGAGAGGAGGGAGGAGGAAGAGAGAGGAGGGAGGAAGAGATAGGCGGAGAGAGGAGGAGGAGGGAGGAGGAGGAGTAGGGATGAATAGGAGGGAGGAGAAGGGAGGAGGAGGGATTAAGAGAAAGAGGGGGGAGAGGGAGGAGGAGGATGAGGAGGGAGGAGGAGGAGGGAGGATGGTGAAGGAGGAGGAGGAGGAGGGTGAAGGAGGAGGGGGAGGAGGAGGAGAACGTAGGTGGGGGAGGATGAGAACGTAGGTGGGGGAGGATGAGAAGGGAGGAGGGAGAGGGAGGAGGAGGAGAGAGGAGGAGGTGGAGGGAGAAGGAGGAAGAGGTAGAAGGAGGAGGGAGAAGGAGGAGACAGGAGGAGGAGACAGGAGGAATAGGAGGGAGGAGGAGGGATTAGGAAGAGGAGGGAGGAGTAGGGTGGAGGAGGAGGGAGGAGGAGGAGAGAGTAGGCGGAGGGAGGAGGCGGAGGGAGGAAGAGGGAGGAGGAAGAGGGAGAAGAAGGAGGAGTAGAGAGTGGGAGGAGGGAGGAGGCGGAGGGAGGAAGAGGGAGGAGGGAGGAGGTAGTAGGATGATTGATTGCCATCCCACCAGGTTAATATCTTATCGCGGACCTCAGAGAGAAGTGTCTATGTAGAAGACCATTTCCTGGACGTACGTATTTTGGGAGGGGGAGGAGGGAGGAGGGAGGAGGAGGAAGAAGAAAAAAAAACTACGACAGTTGGCATCTCTGGAATGAAAGGAAGGCGTGTAGAAAATTTCATCTCAATCGGATGGGCCGTTCGCGAGCGTATAAAGGACATACATACATACATACAGAGATACGCACATCCTAATTTATATATAAGATTAAGAAGTATAAATAACTAATTTTTGCAATTTTATTTTACTTATACACGTATACATTATATTTGACAATATGGACAAAAACTTATACTAATTTGTTCACAAGATTTTACATCTTGTTATTATAACAAATATTCTTTATTATCTATCAATGGCTTTAATTTAGACACAGACCAACTACATTGTCACTATAATTGTTGATTTCTAATGAGATGTATGTAACTGCTTGAACTTTTTGACAATATTCTTGAAATCTGGAGCAAGTTTACTTGTTGAAATTCGCATGAAGCATGCAAGGTGCAGTGCGACAATAAAGGCCTAGTCTTAGATTTGTTGATCTTCAAGCAAAAGAGTGCTTGTTCGCAAATGTGTGTTGATCCAAACAATGATAAAAGTTTAGCTGCAAAGTTTTGCAAGTTGCGAAATGATTCTTGTGATAAAGATCCATAGAAATCCAGCAAACCATCTGACTTGAATTTCTCTTTCAGTTCATGATCTGCTTGTAAGTCAAGCAGCTCCAACTGTATGTCCTCTGTGGCTGTATCAGCTTCTGCACTAAAAGGGGAACTGAGAATATTGAACTGTGGCTTTAAGTTCTTGAAATATTGGAATCTCCATCCAAATTCTTCAATCAATGCATCTAATTGGGCTTTGTACTTTTCAGTCATTTCACCAGAAATGGTTTCTTTTTTCAGCAAAGGGAAATGACAAAATCTTTTTTCACTTGCTTGTCTGGAGAACAGTGAGAGTTGTGCCTGAAATGATTTTACATGTACATACAATTCATGTGCAAACACACCTTTGCCCTGAAGTTTGACATTCAGTTCATTTAACTTTTCCATAATTTCAATGGTAAACATAAAGTCTAACTTCCACTCTTTATTGACAATGTTAGTATTAAAGTCGCATTCAATGCCCTTCATCTCTAGGAACATCACTATTTCTTTTCTGAGTTCCCACACTCGCCTCAACACCTTGCCGAGACTCAGCCATCGAACACTGGTGTGGTACAGGACATCGGAATGTTCAGTTTCCAAATCGTCAAGTAATGCCTTGAACTTTCTGTGATTAAGTCCTGTTGATCTGATGAGGTTGATGACACTGACAACTGGGTCAATAACATGCTTGATATTCAAAACAGTTTTACACAGACTTTCTTGATGAATCACATAGTGAAGTGGTAATAATGTATGGTCTGGATATTCTGCTTTAATCTTATCACTTATCAACTTTACCAGACCTACATTTTTTTTTTCCAGTCAAAGCATGAGCTCCATCAGTTGTAACACTTGCCATTTTGTTCCAAACCAACCCAGTTCTTTCAATACAGTTAGTAACAGCATGTAATATATCATGGCCTGTGGTTGTGTCTTTGAGTAACTCAACACTCAGTAACTCTTCAGTGAGTTTGAAAGAAGTGTTTATTCCACTTATAAATATCAATAATTGGGCAGTATCATGTACATCGGTACTCTCATCCAATGCAAGAGAGTACCACAAAAATTGTTTACTTTCATCATGACGTTTATGCATCAAATTGTCACTTATCTTGTCAACACGTCTTACCACAGTTCTCCTTGATAAAGTAATGTTGTCAAATATGTTTTTTTTTGTTTCTTTTGTTCTGGACACATGTTTGCTGCATCTAGCAAACATTCCTTGATGAACTCGCCATCAGAAAATGGCTTGTTCTGTTTTACAATTCTTTGTGACAGCACAAGACTAGCTTCAGTTGCAGCATCTTTAATTGAAGACTGTTTAGTGAAAATAGTTTACTGTTTCTCCAAATTTTTCACCAACTCCAGGCATTTCCTTTCCCTCCCTTCGGTTGTTAAATTGTATCCGAAATCCGAATGTTTTGTTTGATAATGTCTTTTTAAATTGTACTCCTTGAAGACAGCCACTGACTCACGACACAACAAGCAAACTGATTTGCTACCAACTTTTATAAAACAGTACTTAGTTGTCCATTCATCATTAAAAACACGGCATTCATCTTCAATCTTACGTTTTTTTATTGACACCCATTGTTTTAATAAAATTCTAACACGTGGCCCGGAATCGAACCCACAATCTTCGAAGCCCAAGTCAGACGGCTTGACCACTTCACCATGGAGACTCCCCAAAAAGTGAAGAGTAGTAACACTGTAACCCACTATGCATGTCATAAGAGGTGACTAAGGAGGGTTGGCATGAGTCTGGCTACCTCATACCTCAGAAAACTTTAGCTGCAAAATCCAACCAATCATGCAAAAAGTCTCCAGAGCACCTGGCCAGTGTTAGTTGAGGGTCAGTGCTTCATTGGGAGAGGACAGGCAGAAGGAGAAGGCAGCTGATGTAACACTGGCCACATCACCCAGAACTTTTTGATTGGTTAAGAAAATATGAGACACAATATCCTCATTATATAACAGTGGCAAGTAAAATTGCTGCTTTTTCGTTTTAATAAAAAATAAGTTAGTTGCTTATTCTTTACAGGACGTCACAGTCAATCTCAGCATTTATTTTCTTTGGGCTGTTTGTAATTTCTTGTAAGTTTAACTTTAGTTGTTTGCCATTGCTTTCTGAACGACCAGCACTCATACCATTGTGTGAAAACCATACAAGGTGGTCTGCTGCCAAATCATCCACAGCTGTGTTTTGAACCCAGTATGTGGGATTACTAATTGCTTCCGTCACCACAGAGCCGCCTGACAATAAATACGGATGTATAAATAAATAAAAATACATACATGAAATATCTCAACAGGTTACCCAACAGGGCATCCAGAATGTAAATCATACCGTGAAGATCTTCAGCATCTCAAGGAGAAGGTGGAGGCTGGTGCAGATTTCATCATTACCCAGTTGTTTTTCAAGCCGGAGACATTTGTAACTTACGTAAAAGATTGCCGGGCGTTAGGCATTACTGTTCCTATAATTCCAGGCATTTTACCTATTCAGGTTAGTTTTGCATTTGAATTGTATAGTTTTTTTGTTGGTCTTCCTACCTACATTCCTTCATCCCTACCTATGTACTTACCTACCTACCTCTTTCCCTACCTCTGTACCTATCTACCTGCCTGCCTGCCTACCTACCTACTTACCTACCTACCTACCTACCTACCTATTTTTATACCTACCACCTACCTCTACCTACCTACCTACCTCTATACCTACCTACCTATATACCTACCTACCCTTATTCCTATCTTCCTACTTACCTCACTACGAACCTACGTACCCACCTCTGTCCCTAACTGCCTCCTTCGTTCATCTCTCCAAGATTAGCTTCATAAGTATACATGAAATAATGTAAGAAAGCTGAGTGATAAGAAGGTCAGAATGTCAGACGGGATGGCATGTCTAACATAGCAGACGAACGAACGGCCAGAGTAATTTGTGAGAATATTGTTTCTTCACTGCCTTTTAATTTTCATTACATTGTATAGTGAATGAACACCATTAGTTGATTTCCATCAACTATTGACTGGCACCTTGCCGTCTTGACAGACGATAGTTTGTAAAAGTGTGTCATACCTCTCCATAACACAAAGCCTGTGCTGAATTTAAATACCATGTGTTGCCCATGCAGCATGATCCCTCTATTGGCCTGTCTAGTTTACTCCAGAGGAAAGGTAACACCAATACGTCTGGAACAAGACAAGCTGCAGAAGCTGCCTGATCAGCAAAGCAGTATTCTGTCCGCCCGTTGGAGCTTCCATCCTAGACCAGTTGCCGACCAAGGCTTAGGGCCTGGTCTGCCCTGCCATGACATTTAGTCTTTAAGTTGCATTACCTCGCACTAGGGTAAGGCTTGTACCCTCCCAATTGCACTCCTCTGCCCAAAGCCATTGGCACAATGTGGGGTGTCGGGTTTGGTGAGTGCGCCCAACATTCGGCGCTAACAGAAAGCAGGCAGCACCATCTACTGTCATACTGGTAGCTCAGTCATATCTGACTAAGATCTGACACTATCAACTATTTTTTTTTAAATGCTGCATATCCCTTTCAGGACGTTGCAGTCAACACCAGCATTTATCAACTATTCTATTGCTATTATGTACATATATATATATGCTCAACACACATGCTAGTATGCCTGCCGGCACATGCGTGTGCACCCACACAGAGAGAGGGGGGGAGAGTAATATTTAGTTCTCATTATGACTGAAGCTACCTGTTTTTATTTTTCTATACCTATAATAGAAATCACAGAGCTTCTGCAATTAATGATTTGTTATATACTCTGACAGGCCTACCAGTCTCTAAATCACATTGTCAAGCTATCAAAACTAGAAGTGCCTCAAGACATCATTGACACCATAACCCCCATCCAGCATAATGATGAAGCCATCAGGAAGTACGGAATTGACCAGGCTGTACACATGTGCCGTCTGCTTCTCAAGTCTGGGCTTGCTACAGGCCTTCATTTCTATACACTTAATAGAGGATTAGCCGTCAAAGAAGTTCTGGAACAGCTTGGGTTGTGGACACAGAAGATTTGTCGTACCTTACCTTGGAAGAAGACTGCTAATCACAACCGCTGTGAAGAACAGGTCCGTCCAATCTTCTGGAGATGTCGACCGAACAGTTATGTGTATCGTACTTCAGATTGGGAAGAGTTCCCAAATGGACGCTGGGGTGATTCCCGAGCTGCATCTTTCAACGATATTAAGACATATCACTTGTTTTACTTGAAAAGTAGGTCATCAAAAGAAGAGCTTCTGAAAATGTGGGGTGAGGAGCTGACGTGTGAGCAGGATGTTTGGTCAGTGTTCGTCTGCTATCTCACAGGAGAGCCCAATAAACATGGGGTCAAGGTATAACTGATGATCACTTTATGATTACTATTATTGACATAATTATTACTGAAGTCTTGAGTAGATTGCCCACTTTATTTTACTCTAAAATCTTCTCTTCTAATTACATGTTTCCATTATATTCCCAATAAACATGGGAGTCAAAGTATCACCGATGATCACTTTATGATTACTATTATTACCATAATTATTACTGTAAAGTCTTGAGTACAATGCACACTTTTTTGTTTAAACTTTAAAATCTTCTCATCTAATTACATGTGTCCATTATATTCACAAAGTAAATTTTATTTTTTTTCCTGTAGTCCTATTTTGAGCCTTTAAAATAGTATAAATTTAATCCGGTTCAGGGGCTGTATGCACATTTATAATAAATTATATCAGCAGTAGCGATCTATTGGATTCATTTAAAGCACATCATTTCAAAAATGTATTTCACATTGTAAAATATTTGGATCACTTACGAACATAAACAGTGGTGTTGTAATGTTATAGTTTAATTACTAGTCAGTGAAATACCTGCATTTATGAGTTAAGGCTGCACACTACATTTGTGAAATTAAAAAAAAAAAAAGCTACGAACACCGTAGCTCCGGTGACGACCCTCAGGAGTCTCTGAGAAAATTGCACTCTTAAACCAAATGACTTTCAGACCAAGAGAAGGTGACTTAACCACTTCACCACCAAGCCCCTGTATGACCTGAGAACAGCACTGTTTCATCTGTGTTGAAAAGCTTTTTGCCTGTTTCGCATAATCCCAAAATGCTAATCTTATAATATTTAATTTCCCCTACCATCGGCACAATCTTTCCAAATGCACACAAAGTTCTAAGATTCCCAAGTGCCAATTCTGGAAATTTCCTTAGGTGAAAGGAGGTAAATCGGTGAGGTAAATACTTCTTTAGAAGAGCAGCTTCTTTTCTTGGCTGAGTTATTTTGTTTTCTTTTAGACTTTGTTATGATTTGTTGAATTTTGCAACAAAAGTCAGTTATCAGTTGGGGTATCTTCATTGCACTCCGGACATGTCCATAGGTGCTCAGATCCTCCCCCCAGCATATGCATCAGCGTCCGGTGGCTAATAGTGCCAGTTCTGTGTTGGTTGACGAGGCACTTTGTTTTCCCGATGTACCTCTCGCGTCTGGCTGTGCCGATTCTTACTCCCAGGTCTTTCATCCTGGACAGCGATGTGGAATCACTGACGTCAAAATCCTCTGTTCTCGCCAAATCGTTAAGGACGTTAATAACATCGGCACGATCCATGGGCTGGCCATCTACAGGGGGTGCAGAGCCAGCCAGTTTGTCAGCTCGTTCATTTCCCTCGACTCCCACTTGTCCCGGGACGAAGATGAAGGTGACTTTACGGACAACAGACTTCCGCAGCGATTCAGTCCACTGTCTACGTACAGATCCAGCTTCGACCTTCCGAATCATGCTCATTGAATCACTTAGTACACACACGTTGGTATAATGCTGTGATTCCAGCCATATGAAAGCCTGTGTAACTGCCATCACCTCCATCGTCATGCTGCTTGTGGTCATAGAGTGGGCACCACTGGATTCTTGAACGGTTCGGCCCGCTGAACGGGCTGTAAATGCCCACGCACTTCTCTGCTGCTTTACAACAGATCCATCTGTATAGATGAGCACTTCGGGGCTATCTGAGTGTTCATAGATGAGCGCGCTAACCTCTGCATTGACAGCGGCAGGGTTCTGCTCTCTGCACCGTCTGTCGAGTGTGATAGTGCAGGAGAAAGTGCACTTAAAGGCTGGAGGCTCCGGCACCCATTCCTTGCCAGGGTTGATACTGGTAAGACTGCAGACCTGTCTGACGACATCTTCTGCCCGACCCATCCATGATTTGCCCCTCTTTAGCCTGTCACCCTTTTCTCTGAATATAGTGTCATGCAGAGGGTGCTGCTCATCTGCACTTATTTTTAAGTATGCACGAGCTCTCCAGATCTTGATCCTGTGTTCCATTGTCGGGAAGTCAAGGAGGTATCTCATTGCTACACAGGTGGTGTCTCTCGTGCAGCCCAAAATGATGCGCATGGCTTCGTTTTGTACCTTTTCAAGTCTTCCAATCTGTGTAGGGCTGACATTGAGGATGGCCAGGGCATACTCGATGCATGAAAGCACACATCCTTGGAACAGAAGTATTAGCAGTCTTTGCTCGATATTGGCAGTCGCCATGACTCTCATTGCTGACAAACCTTTTCGAGCCTTCGTTATGACATAATCGACATGATCTCTGAAGGACAGGCTACGATCAAGCCTCACGCCAAGATATGTCATTGACTGGGTTCTACTCAAACTGCTCCCATCCATTCTTACTGCCGGCAGGTCTGTTTTCACAATATGGTTGTTTAGTGAGAACCGCGTAACCGATGCCTTTGCATGGTTGACAAGGGCATCGGCATCAGCACACCATGAGGAAATTCGATCTAGTTCGCCCTGCATATCATTGGCAACCGCCTGTCTATCTCGACCCTGTCGATACACGAGGATGTCGTCAACGAATGGCAGAGTCCTACCCCTCCCGTCCAACTGTTGTTCAGTGATCGGCACCGTATACACGTTGAATAGTACTGGTGACAGTGGTGAACCCTGCGGCAATCCTGGACATATCGTTATCGGCTCAGAAGACCAACTCCCGCATCTTAGCACCACCTTCCTTTGGAGCAGAACTGCAGCTATCCATCGTACAAGGTGAGGGTGCACTTTCAGTCTGAGGAGGGTTTGCGTCAAGTGCTCGAAAGATACTCTGTTATATGCGTCCTCTAAGTCTATGGCGGCCGCACATGTCTCTTCTCTGACCTGAAATCCTTCGTACACATCTTGAGCAAAGACTGCCGCATTCAGCCATGACTCTTTGTTGCATCTGTATCCTCCAAGTGTGGGCGGGAAGCAGCCGAGCTGTTCCAAGTCCCAAGCAAGTCTGTGTGCTACAATTTTCTCCAGTAGCTTGCCAACAGTATACAAAAGTTCTCTACATGATGGGAAAACCTGTCCCTAGCCAACCTTCCCTAGTTGCCTCTTATGACATGCATGATAGGTTGTGGCTGACACAGTACGCACATTACAGCCTTGGGGATAAGAGGAGAGACTCTACCCTGCAACATAGCAGTAACAAGGCTTTGATAGGCAGTAGGAACTTTAATGAATAGTTTCACTATGTGATAATGTTGTCACTTTAATTTGAGTCTGTTTTCAGAAAATTTTTTTGTTCCTGGTATTTGCATTTTAAAGGCACTTACATAAAAACCTGTTTATTATTGTTTTTTACAGGTAAAAAGAATCCCTTGGGATGATGATGAGATTGTTGAAGAAACTTCACTTATTGCCAGCAAACTTGCTTGTGTGAACAAGCATGGGGTGCTGACCATCAATTCACAGCCCAGGGTCAACTGTATGCCTTCAACAGATCCTGTGGTTGGATGGGGTGCTCCTAATGGCTATATTTATCAGAAGGTAATTATAGTCCGATCTTTGGAAGAGAAAGAGAGAGAGAGACACTGTAGGTTTGCACAGCTGAAGATATACTTAAAAGAATTTTTATTTATCTGCAGGAAGTTTGGAATATCAGGGTGAAACTACAAATGTCAGAGCATATGGAACGAAGAAACGAACAAACTTTATTTTCGAAGGATAACAAATTGGGCACGCACGCCTGTCTTAAATTCGGCCCTTCCAATCACTCATCTTTCGTTCATCAGTGCATAGTGGATTAACATAGGAAAAAAACATTGTCAAATGAATGTTGTAAGCATAAACAATGCATGTTACCATGTTATGAGACATATCCCCCACCCACCCATCTCCTATCCATCCGCACATCCCCCACACACACATCCACCACCCAACCACACACATACATGACCCCATCCATCCACGCATCCCCCAACCAACACATCCCAAACACACCCCCACATACATCATCTCACTGCCCACACACATCCCCCACCACACATTCCACACACACTCAGGCACACATGCATGCAACCACCCATCCATACCCACCCACACGCACACATCCTCCACCCATCCCATAACCTACCAACACTCACCCACCCACATATCCTCCACCCCCACCCACATGCCCCCAAACACTCAGCCAAACACACATACCCCAACCACATTTCCAACACCCACACACACACATATTCCCGCCAACTCACATATCCTGCACTTCTGGGGAATTCTGGGAAGCCACTAAGACAGTTCATAAATAACTGTACAAGTATTGTTTGATGATCATATGAGTAGAAGAAAGGGGGAGAGACTAGAGGACACACTAGACAACATAAAAATTGAAGGCGCTATATTTACCTCACAGGGATTCGAACCAGTCACCTCCATATGATAGAGCCTAGCTGTAGGAACAAGAGTACTTCAACGGATGACCAGCTGGACACCTCTAACAAAAAGGTGTCTTCATTAGCCAGGTCTATCATTCACCTGAATCAAAAATGGGAATATGGAAAGAATTTGTATCTAGCCATTGAAATACGAGTAGCAGCTTAGGTCTCAGAATTTATTTTAATCCGGCATAGGTCAAATAATAAACTATAATACTGTGTCCAGTAAATTAATGTACATTTAAAGAAGAGAAATATCAGTTGATGAACCATTTGTCCACTCTTAGATTTCATGTGTACATTCTGATGGTCAGTGTATTTACCATGATGCTTCATGTGTCCACCCATGTGTTGTACATGTCCACCCTGTGTCAAACCTGACATTCATGTCAACCCCGACATTCCACACACTCACGCTTAAGCTCCACATGTCCTCCCTGATCTGTGTATCCCCTTTAACACTCCATGTGTCCATTCTGATGGTCAGTGTATTTACCATGATGCTTCATGTGTCCACTCTGACACTATGTCCACCCTTGGAACTCCTTATGTTCACCCTGTCACTTTGTGTCCACCTTGTTGTACCACATGTTCACCCTGTCACTTTGTGTCCACCTCTTGTACCACATGTTCACCCTGTCACTTTGTGTCCACCTTGTTGTACATATTCACCCTGTCACTTTGTGTCCACCTTGTTGTACCACATGTTCACCCTGTAACATTGTGTCCACTCTGTTGTACCACATGTTCACCCTGTCACTTTGTGTCCACACTGTTGTACATGTTCACCCTGTCACTTTGTGTCCACCTTGTACCACATGTTCACCCTGTCACTTTGTGTCCACCTTGTTGTACCACATGTTCACCCTGTCACTTTGTGTCCACACTGTTGTACATGTTCACCCTGTCACTTTGTGTCCACCTTGTTGTACCACATGTTCACCCTGTCACTTTGTGTCCACCTTGTTGTACATATTCACCCTGTCACTTTGTGTCCACCTTGTTGTACCACATGTTCACCCTGTCACTTTGTGTCCACCCTGTTGTACCACATGTTCACCCTGTCACTTTGTGTCCACACTGTTGTACATGTTCACCCTGTCACTTTGTGTCCACCTTGTTATACATGTTCACCCTGTCACTTTGTGTCCACCTTGTTGTACCACATGTTCACCCTGTCACTTTGTGTCCACCCTGTTGTACCACATGTTCACCCTGTAACGTTGTGTCCACTCTGTTGTACCACATGTTCACCCTGTCACTTTGTGTCCACACTGTTGTACATGTTCACCCTGTCACTTTGTGTTCACCCTGTTGTACATATTCACCCTGTCACTTGTGTCCACCCTGTTGTACCACATGTTCACCCTGTCACTTTGTGTTCACCCTGTTGTACCACATGTCCACCCTGTTGTACATGTTCACCCTGTCACTTGTGTCCACCCTGTTGTACCACATGTCCACCCTGTTGTACATGTTCACCCTGTCACTTTGTGTCCACCCTGTTGTACCACATGTCCACCCTGTTGTACATGTTCACCCTGTCACTTTGTGTCCACCCTGTTGTACATGTTCACCCTGTCACTTTGTGTCCACACTGTTGTACATATTCACCCTGTCACTTGTGTCCACCCTGTTGTACCACATGTCCACCCTGTTGTACATGTTCACCCTGTCACTTTGTGTCCACCCTGTTGTACCACATGTTCACCCTGTCACTTTGTGTCCACCCTGTTGTACCACATGTCCACCATATTGTACATGTTCACCCTGTCACTTTGTGTCCACCCTGTTGTACATGTTCACCCTGTCACTTTGTGTCCACACTGTTGTACATATTCACCCTGTCACTTGTGTCCACCCTGTTGTACCACATGTCCACCCTGTTGTACATGTTCACCCTGTCACTTTGTGTCCACCCTGTTGTACATGTTCACCCTGTCACTTTGTGTCCACCCTGTTGTACCACATGTTCAGCCTTTGTAACTAACTAGACACACCCACAAACAGTTGGTCATGTGTTGAAGCACACTTGTTTCCTGCAGTGAGGCTCTGCCATCATTTGGAGGTTACAGGTTCAATTCCCTGCATGGTACCTGTGGCTTTCAATTTTAATGCTGTCTAGAGTGTTAGCCGAGTGTTAGTGATAACCGGTCTCTGTGGCTAAGGGCTTGTGAACACGGTTTGAAACCCAGCGGTTTTGGTTTTTTTTCTTTCGAAAAAGGTATAGGAGCCGGTCTTTCAGAAAGCAGTGGCAAACTACTGAACGTAAAAAAATTGCCCAGGAATCACGAACAGCGAAAATGCTGGGGTTGACTGCTACATCCTATGAATGACATGCAACTTAATTTTTTTTTTTCTAACTATTCTAGCTAATTAATCTCTACTTCTTTTTTTTCTACTTCTGTTGACTACGTACAATCAATATTTGAGAATTTGTTTATGAACTGTCTTAGTGGCTCAAAGGGTTCCCCATTTGATATTTCTAAGAACTTTTCAGTACATAGGTTGCTTGCTTTAAAATAAAGTTAGTAGCATATCCTTTACAGGATGTTGCAGTCAACGCATGCATTTTTTGGCTGTTTCTGATTTCTTGATAAGTTTATGTTCAGTAGTTTGCCATTGATTTCTGAATGACTGGCATTCATACCATTGTATGTAAATTAATGCAATGATTTAAAAGAAACTGATTATGCTTTTTTCATGGGGATACTACTTTAATCTTTTTCTTTGAGCAGTGGGAAATAAACCAATAGTCTCCCACTGTTTATGCTTCACTTTTACACCACAAGGTACAAGAGAAACAAGATGAGATGATAATACTTTGATTTACATTGTATAATTTCAGGCATATTTGGAGTTTTTTACCTCGAAAGAGAATGTTGCAGCACTGAAAGAGATCTTACCTAAATATCCACTAGTCAACTACCATATTATAAACCACACAGTGAGTTTATTTTTTTGGTTACGTTATACAATGGAGAAACCTTGAAGGCATCTTAACAAGTAAATTAATTTATTTGTTTTTCTTATTTGTTTGTATGGTATCTAAAAAATTCTTTTGGGTTTTGCAAGCCAAATGTTTTAGAATGTGAAAATTACTGCACAGTAAGTCCTATGAGGAATAATGTGATAGTAATATAATTATGAGAAGAATAAGAAGTAAGATGAAATAGGACATTTTTCTGCCTTTGATCCTGTAAAGGCCCTCAAACGACTGACACTAGGCCGTGGACTTGCTCATGGTTGGTTGGCTTTTGTAGCTCGAGTATTCTTTCTGATGGGCTAGCCAGCTCAAGACCATCCCTCTTGACTACTCAACTCTGATGACCTGCTGTTCAATATACCCTCACCTGGGAGGACAAATACACAGACCTGATTAAAGACTGGTTATCTGTGTGAGATGGTGATTCAAGACTGGTGATTGTGTGAGAATAGATGTCTGGTTTTGGCATGGCACATGATGATGATGTATATTTAAACTCTATGACAGGAGAGTATAAATTGATATCATCATCATGTGCCATGCTGAAACCAGACATCCTATGGCAGTCTGCCTTGTGCTCCGACGGTTGTGGGTTCGATTTTGGGCTATGTCTTTCGATTCACAAGTTAATTTTTCTCTGTGACTCCCGGGGATTGTCGCTGGAGCTATGGAGTTCATGCTTTGTGCGATGCTTGTGGCAGGCCGACCTGCGGAAAGAGGCCAAGCCATATGGGATAAAACCCAGTGCAGTGAAGTCAATCCTCTCGACTTTTAATACTTTTTCCTTTATACTCTATGTCAGTGCGTGCCATGGGGTTATTGATACCTTTGATGTAGCCGCCACATCTCTTGATAGATTGTGAGATGTTATTTTAAAAATCTTATTCCACTTTGTGTTTTAGGGTATATCTGACCACACAAACTGTGATTCGCTCCAGCCGAATGCTGTAACATGGGGTGTGTTCCCGGGCAAGGAGATTGTACAACCTACAGTCGTTGACCCTGAGTCTTTCAAGATATGGAAGGTAATATAGTTTGTTACAGTATTTTGTGTTCAGGTAAGGTGTGAATTGGCTTGCAATTATGTTGTTAATCTCTAACTCCAAGAGGACCAAGTTAAATCAAACAAGCCTGCAGACGTCGGATGTGTCTACCTAGCGGCGCAAGAACGCAGCTCTCCTGTAAACAGGCAGAACGCAATCACGTCTGAAAAAAAAAACTCAGGATGAACGCAGAAGAAGAAGAAGAAATCAAACAAGCTGTGGATTTTATTTAAAAAAAAAAAATAAGAAACCTATTAAAAGAAAACCGACTCATTGCTATTTTTTAAATTTTTTTGAGCATTCTCTTGCTTTGCTTTGAACTCAAGCGTAGTCCATACACATGTTACCCTTCTAGTGCTCTGGATTGATTTTAGCATGTGGATTAGCTTTCCCTATTAGCAGTGTCCCTCGCTATCAGGCGAACCCACTCTGATTGCTGAGTTACTGGTAATTTAGGTCCCCAAGACAAGGATTAGAAGTCAATATTTTAACCCAACTGACCGATACAGGGATTGAACCTGCTACACCAGGTGTTTAAGAATGAGTACTTATCATTCAGCCATGCTGACCTGCAACTAGCTTATAAACAGCGTCATGTCTCAGAATCTGAAACACTGGCTGTATTAAACATGACAGTGGTTTTGAGAAAACCGTCAAGGAAGGCATGGCTTCAGGAAGAAGAGATAGGTTAACCAGCTAGATTAAGCCACAAACTTGTCAGGGGCAGTTAAGGGCTGTAGAAGGCGTAACTGAAGTTTCTGATGAAATCGGATGGCTTGGACTCCAGATATAAAATGAAAAAATGCCAATTCTTTTTGAGACACAACCCTGTTCTGTTGAGGACAGTTTAAGGGCTACAGAAGGCGTGACTGGAGTATCTGATGAAATCAGATGGCCTGGATTCCAGATATAAAGTGAAACAATGCTGAAAAGTTTGCTTTTTTTGAAGGTTTCATACATTTTATGACAACTGATATTTTTCTAACAAGCAGGCTTCTTATAGATTATAATGTTGAGTTAATCATTTTCCATCTCTATTGTGAACGATAACTATTGGATCTGCAACACTTTCTTCCTCTTATATTTACAGTCCATGTGATGTGGACTGTAAGGTGATCATGTCTGTCCACAGCCTTCTATCTCTCATCCTTCCAATTGTTTCTGATACCAACTTTCCCTGTGGCCATGATGTACCATGTCAAAGTGTCCAGCATCTTCTCTCTTGGTTTCACCCTTCCACTTTTTCATTCCATCTTTCACATTGTGACAACATACTCCAGCTTTCCTCTTATTATGACAAAGAATTGTGGACTGTTTTCTTTGTGAGTTAACTTCTTTCAAAATATCTTCATTGCTCTTTCAATCTGTCCTCTGTGTTTTAATCATTCTTCTATAAAACCACAGCTTCCACATAATTTCTCACTTATTGTCCATGATTTGCTTCTATACATCAGGATTGGCTCAACATAGCTCTCAAGATCATTTTATTGGATCTCCATCACATTCTGTCTCCATTCTATAGGTACACTCTGAAGACTGTTATATGCTCTTCTTTTGATTTTGTCATACTTATATCTTTGCTTGCTTCAGATTCGCTTGCCTGAAACTTTCCCCATGATTTGAGTTCTTATAAAAGTGCCATGTCTTTTATTATAGCAAAACTATTTGAATTGTCTTTATTTCTTTCATCAGCCCACTTTTCATAAATACTATACCAGGTGATCAGTCTTTCTTTCATATCATCATCATCATGTGCCATGCCAATAAGCATGGGCAATCTCACATGATCACCAGAGTTATGATCAGCTCTGTGTTCTTGTCTCGACAATACCATGTGGCCAAATCATCCAGGTATTTACTTCTCTCCTTCCCTTTGTTCTTCTTCCCTCAATCTTGCCAGTTGTTACCAAGTTCTCCAATTTATTTCATCTCTTGTGTCCAGAAAATTGTTCTCTCATATAGCGAATAACAAAAGCTAGCAATGACTCCTACCTAGTCTGACTGTTCCCATGCCACTGTAAGCATAACATTCTTGTCATGTACCCACTCTTACTGAATCACATACAGGGTGGGCCTATGACAAGTAAACGCTCTCCTTTCATCTACAAATTCAACGCCGAGGCAAGCTCGTGATTCATTCCAGTTCGGAACGTTTAATAAGTCATCTAGAGCGTCCCAAATATAGTAAGGATCGCTCGCTTCACAACAACCGTGCGGACTCAATACAATGATGTCGGAATGGGAAACAGAATAATTACTGAATATGTACACTGAGCCATCTATATGCAAAAGCTCACATTCGTGCACAATCTTGCCATAGCACTCAAATGGCATACAACGTCACACTCAATCAGAGCACGCTAGGTGTCTCACAGTTGTATCACTCGTATCCTCACAATTATACCACGAAGCAGTCTCTATATCTTTCATTCATCTCGCAAGTCTCAATACGCAGTCTCCTTTCACAGCAAGTCTGTCTCAGTCACCCGTCTGATACCGTCTCACTGGTCCTCGGTCCGGTCGTCCACTCACGGGTTCTCTAGCCCTGTGATTCACACGTCCTACCTCGGTCTGTCCGTCTTCGAGTCTGTACTGAGTTATAGGCTCATCTGTTCTTGACCCCTTCGTGTCTGTCAACTGTCATGACCTGTTCCAGTACTTCTACCTACCTGTCATATACTGGAGTCCCTGTTGGCTGACTGTCCTTACTCTGTGCTGTCCTGTCAGTCTTGTCTCTTTCATCTCTATGGGATTAGGTCTCTGACAATTCTAATTATTACAGAACAACAACAATGCCAGATATAGATCTGTGAATATGTAATGTTAAAAGTAGGTGGATATAGCAGAAAACATTGTTGTAGTTGTTCATATACCATTCAAGTCTGTGAATGTGCCCTTTAAAGAGGATGGATATAGCAGAAAACATTGCTGTAGTTGTTCATATGACCATAACATCTGAACAAATGTTATTCTAGGATGAAGCATTTGCTCTTTGGCTGGAAACCTGGGCTGAGATTTACCCACAATCCTCCAAATCTAGAGAGGTCATTCAGTATATCCATGACAACTACTATCTAGTGAATTTGGTGGATAATGAGTACCCAAAGGACACAGTCTTGTGGGACATCGTTGATGAAATGCTGACATCTGCTGGAGGAAAAAGTGAGTGCAGTTTTCTATATTATATTTGTCACATATTTTAGATCTGCCTGTATTGTATTGTGTACCAGTTTCTTCCCTTTCTTATGTTCATCTCATCTCTGTCTTGAGTTGTCAGTATTTATTTATTATTCATGTGTTCAACTTGTTGTGTCCTAGGTTAATTGTTAAGACAACTTACTCTGTTTTAGCATTACATTAACGCCTAGTGTTTCATACATCTCTTAGTTAACCCATTCAGTTCCAGTCGTTATTATCTCCTTTTTATCCTACACAGTTATTACTTTAACCCCTTCCAAAACATTTATTAAAGCACTGTCTATGACAAAAAGTTAAGCCAGTGCATCTTATGTGATGACTGGGTCAATATGAGAATTTTAGACTTGTGTTTTCTAAAGTTGCGGTGGCGTAGAGGCTTACTTACATGCATGATGGACTAGTGGCTCTGGTTTCAACCTAGCCTCATGAATTGGGTACCAGATACTTTTCTGGGAGATAAGGTGGCTGGCATGGTAATGACCACTAGTGTGATAAATGACCATAAGTTATAGAGAACCGTTTAGTCAAAAAAAAAAAAATGGGCCTAGAATCATATCCCTAATGTGTCACATTGATATGAAGACAGAGTACTATGGAGAAATGTCTGAAGACATGACAAAGAACCCAGTTATTATATCTGAAAGGGAAGAGAAAGAACCAGAACCTTTGTGAGATGCAGTGAAATATGCCAGGCAATAAATTATGCAACATATTGTTTGTGGCCTGTGTGTTTAAGACCAGAACCGTTATTGGAAGTGTGATCAGCAATACAAAGTCTGGAGAAAGGGACATTACCAGGCTGTGAATACATACATAACTAACTAACTGGCACCTTGCCGTCTTAACAGACGATAGTTTGTTTCATTGTCCTTCAATTAAGGCATAATAACTACAACCCATGGAGGTAGCGAATGTGACTGATCAGACTGTAAATGTTCTTTCACAATTGATGCACGTGAACACATCATTTCCACCATCACACACCATCTGACGTCTCACACGCTAAGTGTTTGACCTATCTGCAATCATTTTCTCCTAGTATTTATTCCATTCTTGATCTTTGCCCTCCATCCAACACAATCAGGTGAATACATACCAACAGAATTAAGGAGGAGAAGCTAGAATAGGTATCTACCATGCACTATGTGTGAAGATCTGGAACAGAGTTGTTTGATCCAAGGCATGGAAGAGAACAATCTACATCCTTCTTCTAAATAAAGATAATTTAAAATTGTACACAACCTACAAACTGGTTCTGTGGGAAAGGGGTTACCGACACAATTGGCAATCCCATATTCTGCATTCGAAACACAGCTGTGGGTGATTTGCAAGCAGTTCAATTTGCGCTGGTTTTCTATACAGTGGTATGAGTGCCTGTAATTCAGAATGGCAAACTACTACACATAAACATGCCAAGAAATCGCAAGCAGCCAACACCACCTATTGCACTGTTGCACTAAGAAGTCATGCTAGCAAAATCCTTGGTGAATCCTTATGAAGTGGATTGAAAGGAAGGTAGAATGTGAATTACAAATCTGCAGGCAGGTTTCAGACAGGGCAGAGATACCAGGAACCATATCTTAAATATGAAAACCATCTGTAAAAAATGTAGAGTATAAAGTAGATCTTTATACTTGATTCATAAACATTAAATGTCTGATAGCAGGAATCTATGCTGTGGGCAGTTGAAATGTTATTACTGTCACATGTTTGTAGGGGAGTAAGTGCACGGAGAAACAGGTGGCCAGTTTTTTTCTCATATAGCCAATAACAGCTAGCATAGAAACCTAGTCTGTCTGCTCTCAAGCCATTGTCAGCGTAACATTCTCATCATGACACAACAACAACAATGCCAGCAATACATTTGTGAAAATGCCCTTAAGAGTAAGTGGATTTAACACCTACAATCAAAAAGTTTGAGGTGTAAAGGGAAGTAAGACAAGGTTGCATCTGTTTTATTGTGTTCTTCTCTTTGACTGTTCAAATAAACAATTGTGGAACATAATGAGAGATATGAAGAGGTATCATCACAGTTGATCCGCTTGGTTGAAATGTATCATGAACAACAAGCAGCCTGTGAAACATTGAAATACTTTAATGTACAGAGGGAAGTCAGACAGGGTTGTGTTCTCTTACAATACCTAATTTATACAGAAAATGTATTGAGAAATGTTAAGAATGATGTAAACTGACAATTTTGATCAATTCATAGTTGGTGAAAATTCATTTCCAGAACTCAGATATGCAGTTAATGTCAATCTCTTCTAAAACAGGCTAATCAATTAGAACAATTAATTCTGTCTCTTAAAAAACTTTTAAAAAGTAAAAATAATGTACACAGACAAAACTATGTAAACCAAACATGAGTACACCGCAAAAAAAATTTAAAATATAAAATTTTCCTTGGCTCGATAATTAACAACGGGGACTTCACTGGTGGGGACTTTAAAAAAAAGTCAGACGGGGAACTGGCAAAGGACTGAAAATCTGTTCAGTGGGTTGTGATGAGAGCAACATTCTACAGTTGACCTGCTGCATGATGATGACGTGATGTTTGTAAAAATATATTTGAAGCCACGTGTTTAATAAGCATGTTTACCTAGCACAACAGATGTCATTTTGTAATGTGTTTTTTTTACCACAGAAGAGTCTCGCTGTGCGGAACTTGCCAAGTGATGTTTTCAGTGGCACATTCCAGCAGTCTTCAAGTGATATTTACAGTGACATTAACTCTTTAAGGGACATGTGGGTTTTTTCCCAGCTTTTTGGCCAGATTTTTTCCAATTTTCTGGAGTTTCTATAACTGCTAAACAGTCAAACATTTAGTTAATACTATATTGATGGTTAGAAAGGAAATATTGCAAGTGATTTCATATGTTAATCTAGTATTAGATTTACTGGCTGCTTATTTCATCATTAAGTCTAATATTACGTTTGAGTTTTGTTTCTGTTTCTCATTCTGCAATTAGAATTTTTTATATATTTACCCAGATTTATACCTAGAACAAAAGTAAATATATGTTGAATCCTTTGGTGAGAGGTCTTGTTGTATCAGGTTTAGAAGAGGTTCATGGTTCAATCCCAGCCAAGGGCTGGGAAATTTCTCCAAAACTATTGGTATTTAATTATATCACACCCTCCCCAGTTCTCTTGGATAGTGAGATCGGATACCTAACCTGCTTGGATAAGGGTGAAATAGCAGGAGCTCCAGTGTACTAGTCGCACATGTTAAACATCCTATGGCAGTTTGAAATGGCAAATTTAGCCAAACCAGTACTGCCCTGGCCACATTGTTAGGAAGGACAACCTACCCACAGGTTGTTACAGCGTGTTACAGTGGATGGAATGTCTCTAGAGAAAGCACACCCTACCCACAGGTTGTTACATGTTACAGTGGATGGAATGTCTCTAGAGAAAGCACACCCTACCCACAGGTAGTTACAGCGTGTTACAGTGGATGGAATGTGTCTAGAGAAAGCACACCATACACAAGTGCATGGCCAAGTCAGACACACTGATCTACCCAAAGGTAGTTACAGCATGTTACAGTGGATGGAATGTGTCTAGAGAAAGCACACCCTACCCACAGGTAGTTACAGTGGATGGAATGTCTCTAGAGAAAGCACACCCTACCCACAGGTAGTTACAGCGTGTTACAGTGGATGGAATGTCTCTAGAGAAAGCACACCCTACCCACAGGTAGTTACAGCGTGTTACAGTGGATGGAATTTCTCTAGAGAAAGCACACCCTACCCACAGGTAGTTACAGCGTGTTACAGTGGATGGAATATGTCTAGAGAAAGCACACCCTACCCACAGGTAATTACAGCATGTTACAGTGGATGGAATGTCTAGAGAAAGCACACCCTACCCACAGGTAGTTACAGCATGTTAGTGGATGGAATGTCTCTAGAGAAAGCACACTCTACCCACAGGTAGTTACAGCATGTTACAGTGGATGGAATGTGTCTAGAGAAAGCACACCCTACCCACAGGTAGTTACAGCATGTTACAGTGGATGGAATGTGTCTAGAGAAAGCACACCCTACCCACAGGTAGTTACAGCAATGTTACAGTAGATGGAATGTCTCTAGAGGAAGCACAAACTACCCACAGGTAGTTGCAGCATGTTACAGTGGATGGAATGTATCTCGAGGAAGCACACCCTACCCACAGGTAGTTACATTGGATGGAATGTGTCTAGAGAAAGCACACCCTACCCACAGGTAGTTACAACTTGTTACAGTGGATGGAATGTGTCTAGAGAAAGCACACCCTACCCACAGGTAGTTACAACATGTTACAGTGGATGGAATGTGTCTAGAGAAAGCACACCCTACCCACAGGTAGTTACAGCGTGTTACATTGGATGAAATGTCTCTACACATCTTACACAAATGCTAGGCCAAGTTGGATACACTGATCTTTGACTGGTTGTGACACACTCCCCTTGAAAGAGGAATGAAGAATAATAATAATACTTCTTTGGAAGACTTGAGTTGTAACTTCGATGCATTGACGATCAGGCTACCTGGGCATTAAAAATGGTGTGCATCATACATGCATGTGAAAAATTGAATAAAGTATTTATCCAATCACTGTTTTCTAACTTTTCTTTGGTTATAAATGGATTAACTACAAAATATGATAGTTGCAATAGACATTGGCCCTGGAAAGGAGACACACTGAGAAAACCTGGTAATAGAGTAACTAGAAAAGTTCTGTATCTGAAATCTTCTCCTTCTGTTTTTCATTTGCTTGAAATATGTCTATAACTGCAATGTTATACTTGTATGAATTTCTGAAATCAACTTACATATTCTGTTTGTTTCTAGATTTATTTTATATTTATTTCCACAAATTTCCCAGTATGCTGAAGGCTCCTCTTGTCTTTTGTATGTTATATTTTAAAACCTCAGTCTGTTCCACCAACTTTGTCTACATAGTTACCTACATATTTGCATGATTCCACCTATTGAAGTGAGGTGTCACCATGAGAAAGCTGGTTAATTTTAGTTTGATTTATTTTCATTATCTATCTTTCCCCTATGAATCTTTGAACCTAATTGTTGTGACCCCTTGTAATGTGTGTTTATCTTTCATCTGATTTCATGTGTGGGTCAGGACAGCAATGTTGTTAGCAAATTATCGGCCCTAAATATTGGACTCATGTAGAAAACATTTCAAAATAGCTGGAAAACACTGTCCACCATCGTAGTAATCAAAATAAAACCTCATTGCTTTAAAAGAAAATAGTTGTTAGCTGTGAGAAGACTGATTTTTGTGTGTGTACTTTTTCTCGCTTTGAGTTTGAGCTTAGTCCATAAACATGCTACCACTTCTGGTACACCAGACTGATTTTTGTGTGTGGATTAGCTTTCCCCATTACCAGTGTTCCTGGCCATCAGGTGAATTCACTCCGACTTCTGAGGTACTGGTAATTTAGGTCCCCATGTCAAGGACAAGAAGTAAACATTTTAATCCTACCGACGAGTGTAGGAGTTGAACTTGCTACCTCGGTAACAGCACACTGGATGTTTAAGAATGAGCGCTATTGTCTATTCGGCCATGCTGACCTCTGGGACTGATTTTTTTTATGGCTGTATTGTTTGTTTTGGTGCAAGGAGCCACCAAACTGCAGTGGCTAACATGCTTACCTGCCGACCTGGTGGTCATTTGCTTGAATCCCCACTGAGGCACATTTTATTTTTAAATTATGGTTTTCCATATTGACCCAACATGCAGTTTGTACCAGGAAATGTTCTGTCAAATAAAGGTGGCTGGCCTGATATTGATGAGTGTTGATTGGTCCATAAATAATATGGAACAGGTGCCAAATACCTAATATAACCCAAGGCATGAAAACGGGTTCTTTGAGTTTTTCTTTTTGTTTTAATCAGTTTTTCACTATTGTTGACCTTTTGAGAAAAATAAATAAATAGCAGCATTGTTTGTAAGTTACTACATTGAGAGATGAGACACTCAACTATGTAATTAGCGATAATGTAATTTATTTGTAAAGTCTGTACAGATGAAGTGTGTAAATACTCTGCCACATCAGTAGAATAGAAGTATTACTGTACAATTATAATTTGGGGACATTGATGTACATACTTGGTTTTCATTTATATCAATTGGCAAAAAATGTGTTATGTAAGGAATACAAGAGAAAGAAGTGTGTAAAGGTGAAACTGAATTCAGTTATAATGTTTTAAAGGAAATATAGATACTTTTGATTTTTTTTTTTTTTTGGCGCTTACCCGCTTTGAACTCAAACGCAGTCCACACAGACTACTTCTAGTATTGCTGGACTGAATTTTATGTGTGGATTAGCTTTCCCTATTAACAGTGCCCCTTGCCATCAGGCGAACTCAGTCTGACTTCAGAGGTACTTGTAATTTACATCCCCAAGTTAAGGACGAGAGGTCAACATTTTGGTCCTGTGTAGGGGTTGAACCCCTTACCTTGGCATCTGCACACCGGATGTTTAAGAACACATGTTCTTATCCTTTCAGCCATGCTGACCTCCCTTTTGATTTTTATTGACCGGCTTCAGTTGAAATGAAACTATTACGTTAAACTTACAAACTCTGGATATTGTGTGTTTTAAAATATGTAATAAGCTTTGTTTTAAATAATGGGCACTATTGTGGTTTATTGGAGATACACTGCTCATGTCATGAGCGCGGGTGGGCCAGGGTTTGACGCCTGTGTTAGAGATCCGCTAGCAGTGGAAAAGACCCCGTGCATCCTGGCCCACAAAATGTGATTGCCCTATCACATCACAGACCCATAGGATGTTACCGCTTTGTGACATTTGTTTTTTTTTTGGTGATTTTGTTTTTTTATATGTAATACAATACAGTATTCAAGAAAGATACCTGTGTAAGGAAACATTGCTATGGCATGGACACTGCGAACAAAGAAAGGTTGTGTGTCACAGTAGTTTGTGCTGAAACAGGCAGTGGGCAGCAATTGTGGGTTTTTATTTTGTTTTTGGCGTTCGCTCATTTCAATCTCAAGTGTAGTCCATCCGCGTGTTACTGCTTCTAGTGCACTGGACTGATTTTTGCGCATGGATCAGCTTTCCCTATTACCATTGTCCTTTATAATCAGGCGAACCCAATCCAACTTGTGAGATACTGTAATTTACGTCCTCTAGTTAAGGATAGCCGGCTTCGTGGCTTAGAGGTTATGACTTTTCTCCATAATCTCGTATACTCTCGTCGGTAACGTGATGACGGTGAGAATCAGCAGTGGTTCGAATCGCATCAGTAACTTACGGGGTATGTGAGCCGGCCGCTCAGAAAGCAATGGCAAACTACAGAGCGTAATCTTGCCAAGAAATCAACATACAGCTGAAAGATGCTGGTGTTGACAGCAATGTCCTGTAAAGGATATGTAAAAAAAAAAAAAAGTTAAGGATTTGTCAACATTTTAGTTTGTCAACATTTTAGTCCAACTGATCGGTATAGGGGTTGAACCTACTACCTCAGCATCAACACAATGGAGATAGCACTCTTATCTTTTCTCCATGTTGTGTGAAACAAATAATATTATTGTAGTACATCATCAACTTGGCGTGGCTTGAGGCATAACAGTCCAGCTGTGAAAGTATGATACAATGTCAGATAATTCAATCAACCCAAGGACCGGTGGGAAATATTTGGGAAATATCAATCCGCCATAAATCTGTGTAGTGTCCATAAACTTATTCTTGGTGAATTGAGATGGTTTACACCTGCCTTCCGTGACCACATGAGATTTCGCGGTCACTGTTGTTCAGTGGCTTGCTGGTGCAGAATTCTCCCCCTACCCCCACACCATTCTTTTGAAATTATCTTAGACCAGATGCCCTACCTCTATTGCTCTCACGTGTATATTAGTATATTATCTATCACATTTTGGATCCATCTATGTTGCAGTCTTCACTTCTTTGCTTCCCTAGTGCACCTTCCATAATTATCTTTCACATGAGATTTACATATTCTATTGTCAGTTGGTTTTCTAATATTGGAATCTGGCCAGTTCAATGGCAAGCTATGGCCTACTATGTACAATGTCTGACAGCTGAGGAATCTTTAGCATATGGAACATACGCATGGGATCTCCTGTTTGTTTGCCTTCATCCAAGTAGGCTGGAGATTTTCCCATTATCCAAGTAGGCTGGAGATTTTCCCATTATCCAAGTAGGCAGGAGATTGATACCTTTATTTAGGAAGTCTGGAGATTTAGACCTTTATTTACGTAGACTGGAAATGTATACCTTTATTTAGATAGACTTTATTTAGGTAGGCTAGAAGTATAGACTTTATTTAGGTAGGCTAGAAGTTTATACCTTTTTAAAGTACAATGGTGGTTTATACTATTTATTAAACTAAGAGGTTTATACTATTTATTTTAGCACATTAGAGGTGTTTATTATTTATTTAAGCACATTGCAGGTTTATACTATTTATTTAAGTAGGCTGGAGGTTTATACCTCTTAAGTAGGCTGAAGGTTTTTTGCCTTTCGATTTAGAGGCAGCACTTTTCAAACTATAGGTAAATATGGTATCAATCCATAAGCCGCATCATCTCATGCATATGATACATAATACTTGTGACCAAGGGTGTCTCTTTGGCCAAGTGGTTACATCATCGGCCTCATGCTCCGAATGTTGTTGGTTCGGTTCCTGAATGCAATTTTCTTGGAAGACTCCTAGGGTTTATCGCTGGAGATACGAAGTTTGTACTCTGTGCGACGCTTTCAACAGGACACCATGTGGAAAGAGACTGAGCCATATGGGGTATAACTCAATGCAGCGAAGTCAGTCTTCTTGTTTTTTAAATTCGTGACCAAATGGTTTGAAAGACAATTGTGATAGTGTGACATGACAAGTAATTGTGATAGTGGGACATGACAAGTAATTGTGACCATGGGACATAAGTTTATGATTGTGGTAGTGGGACATGACAAGTAATTGTGACCATGGGATATAAGTTTATGATTGTGGTAGTGGGACATGACAAGTAATTGTGACCATGGGACATAAGTTTATGATTGTGGTAGTGGGACATGACAAGTAATTGTGACCATGGGAGATAAGTTTATGATTGTGGTAGTGGGACATGACAAGTAATTGTGACCATGGGACATAAGTTTATGATTGTGGTAGTGGGACATGACAAGTAATTGTGACCATGGGACATACGTTTATGATTGTGGTAGTGGGACATGACAAGTAATTGTGACCATGGGACATAAGTTTATGATTGTGGTGGTGTGACGGGACAAGTAATTGTGACCATGGGACATAAGTTTATGATTGTGGTAGTGTGATGTGACAATGGGAAATAAGTTTATGATGTGGTAGTGTGATGTGACAATGGGAAATAAGTTTATGATTGTGGTAGTGTGACATGAAAGATAATAATTTTGGTCGTATGACATAACAGACAATAATTGCTGGAGTGTGACATAAAAGAATAATTTTGGTAGTCTGATATAAAGGACATTAATTCTGGTAATGTGACATGAAAAATAATTGTAAACCTTGTGACATGACAAATAATTATTGTGGCATGAATATATTACTGAATTAATATGGCATATGCAAGAATAACTACAACACAAAATCATATTTTGAAATACTAAGAATGAAATAAATAAAAAAAGAAATAAGAATGTTATGCTTAGCAGACACAATTTTGGTTTTGTTTGTTAACCTTTTTTTTTTTTTGTTATCATGTTGTATTGGTATGTGTCTGAAGTGTTAATCAGTTGTTTTGTGTGTATTCATCTGTGCTTTGGTGTTTTTTTTTGGTGCTCCTCCTCCTGCCTCTTGCTTTCTGTATTCCTTTAAAATGACACAATTAAAATTAGCTCCCTTGCAGGAAGCAAATCTCCAAACTGTTAACCATTTGTGTAGTAATCAGTTCTGTGGAAATGACTTTGTAGTAATCAGTTCTGTGGAAATGACTTTGTAGTAATGAGTTCTGTAGAAGGTCCTTATGGTTATGATATCTAGAATTGTCCTTGTAATATTTTTTTTTTTAGTAATGAGCTCTATAGAAAAGTCTTTGTCGTAATGAACTCTGTATAATTGTCGTTTTAGTAATGAAATCTGTAAAAATTATGTTTTATATCATCAAACAACCAGTCTTGTGGACAACTTGGCAAAATCAGATAATTCATCAGTGCCAGTGCAAAATCTGATGCAATGAAAGTTAATTCCCAGCATCCTGAATTTGGTTGTACATTCTGCCAGGCTGTGTCCTGTACCTTGATGTTGCCCGTCCTTTGAGACTCATTAGCACTTTCTCCTTACCATCACTTCCAGATTTAGCTTTATTCAGTTAGTTTTTCAGAAACCAAGTTTGTTTCTTCAGAAAGCAAGTTCATATTTCTTCAGAAACCAAGTTATATTTCTTCAGAAACCAAGTTTATATTTATTAAGAAAGCAAGTTTATATTTTTTTTTTCAGAAACCCAGTTTATATTTCTTCAGAAACCCAGTTTATATTTCTTCAGAAACCAAGTATATATTTCTTCAGAAACCAAGTTTATTTTTACAGTATTCAGAAAGCAAGTTACATGGTTCCTCAAGTTTACTTTTGTTAAGTTTGTCTCTCGGTCTGCCCCTGCCTGCCTGCCTATCTGTCTTATCTCACTCGCACAGCACACATGTCCTGCTCCCCCCCCCCCCCCCCCCCCACCACCATCCTGGTGTAGTGGCTCTAACTAGCCATCTGGGACAAAAGCCAACAAGGCAGACGCACATTCTTCAGCAGTTGGATATTGGAAAGAGCAGGTCAAAGAGGCCTCTGTCTAATCAGTCAATCAGGTGCCATCTCCACAATGAAGGTTGGCTGCAATGGATCTCCAGCACTGTCTGTCTCTCGCCCTGACTACATTCTGACAGATTGCTGTTAGTCCATCTCTTGATTTTATCTTCCCACTTGTATCGTAGTCTGCCTAGTGCTCACTTGCCATTAACCTTGCCCTCCAGTATGGTTTTTATAAGTATTATGACTTTTATGGATGGTAATATTTCACTTGCCTCTTTTTAATTTCTTTCATCAACTCTCATTTCATTCCCAGTTTTTATAGAAGCTCTGTATTTGATTGTTTTTGTTTCCATGACATATGACATATTCGTCGGTACACCCACATCTTCAGGGCCTCTATTCAACTTTCTAGTTGCTTGTTCGATGTCCAGGCTTCCGCACCATACAGTAGCGTTGAATATAGTAACATTTGACAATTTTTAAAAATTTTTAATGCATTGTTGATCTCTCTAGATCAGTGGTCCTCAACCTTTTTTGGCTCATGCACCCCTTCACCTTATGTTCAGAATGTCATTCCCATCTTTTGTATTTCCTCCCTATAAATTGCCCCCCCCCCCCCCCCCCCCCCCCAAGCACCCCTACACAGTATACGTAAAAATGGAGGCTAAATTTAATAACACATACTAGAACAAGTCTAGATATCTACATAAAACGTGATTTGTGATTTGCAGGTCTACTTACATTATAAAACGAATTTCAGAAGGGCAAGAAGTACAGAACCGTAAAGTATGGAGGGAAAAACAATATAAATTAACCGGTTCTTGTATTAATACAATCTTGAAATAATCTTAATTTCTCTCCCCCAACCAGGTTGAGAACCACTGCTCTAGATGTTAATACTCTGCCTAAGCTAAATGTTAAAACGAGAAAACCTGGGTGAATCTGGTTTTCACACGGATGCATCCTAACGGATGCCATGTTCTTACATTATGTGACATGTCACAGTCAACCCCAGCATTTTTTTATGTCTTGACAAGTTTACGTTCAGTAGTTTGCCATTGCTTTCTGAATGACCAGCACTCATACCACTGTATGAAACCAATGCAATGCGGTCTGCTGCCACATCGGCGACAGCTATGTTTTGAACACGGTATGCGAGATTACGAATTCATATCGTAAATCTGCCACAGAGCTGACTAATGATGTATACATTCGAAAACTGTTTTATTATTATTGTCATTATTAGAAACCAATGATTATTGTAACAAAAATGCCCAGCCATATGCTAGGATCAAACCTATTCCTTTCTAAACCTGGGACGGACACCGTAACCTTTGTGCTACGACTCCACCGTTTCATTTAACTATTACTATTGTTTCCATATTTTTCCTTTATCTATCGGACGGTTTTCAGAACAGATGGTGGGGAAAGTAATTGGCCACGTCATTGGAGCCTAGAATGTGAAGGCCTAACATGTCACACAATGGCATTATCCTCCATGTGACGGCCTAACATGTCACACAATGGCAGTATCCTCCATGTGACGGCCTAACATGTCACACAATGGCAGTATCCTCCATGTGACGGCCTAACATGTCACACAATGGCAGTATCCTCCATGTGACGGCCTAACATGTCACACAGTGGCAGTATCCTCCATGTGACGGCCTAACATGTCACACAGTGGCAGTATCCTCCATGTGACGGACCTTCCTGTTCTTAGACGTGGTTGTATGTATCTTTGCGCCTGTTTATTTCTTTCGCTTCGAGAAAAATGCACCCATGAAATTAACAACGTAGCTCGGGATCTAACCCACAACCTTCGGAGCGCGAGGCAGGTGGCTATTTCCTCACGGAGACTCCGTTGTTGGATGTTTGTGAATTACTAGGCAGTTTTACACTCAGTAGTTTGCCATTGCTTTCTGAATGAGAAGTCAACACTTAAGTCCAACTAACGGCAGCGTATTACTATTATTGAGTGACAGTTGGAAAGAAAGATTTATGGAAAGGGAGATAGAGGAAGACAACGAGGACAGAGTTGTAGAAAGTGAGATAGTGTAAGACAACGAGGATAGATTTGTGGAAAGTGAGATAGAAGAAGACAGTGAGGAGAGATTTGTAGAAAGTGAGATAGAGGAAGACAACGAGGATAGATTTGTGGAAAGTGAGATAGAAGAAGACAGTGAGGAGAGATTTGTAGAAAGTGAGATAGAGGAAGACAACGAGGATAGATTTGTGGAAAGTGAGATAGAAGAAGACAGTGAGGAGAGATTTGTAGAAAGTGAGATAGAGGAAGACAACGAGGATAGATTTATGGAAAGTGAGATAGAAGAAGACAGTGAGGAGAGATTTGTAGAAAGTGAGATAGAGGAAGACAACGAGGATAGATTTGTGGAAAGTGAGATAAAAGAAGACAGTGAGGAGAGATTTGTAGAAAGTGAGATAGAGGAAGACAACGAGGATAGATTTGTGGAAAGAAAGATTGAGGAAGGCAACGAGGAAAGATGTGCGGAAAGGCAGGTAAAGGAAGACAACGAGGAAACATCTGTGAAAAGGGAATGAACGCCGGCCGCCCTGTCTTCTAAAGAAATTTCTGGTACATATTTTAGGCCGGGTCGCCCTGGGATTCCCCAGTCTATTTTAAAACCCCGAACTAGCTCCGATGCGGATGGAACCTATGACCAGCCCGCCGACAGGAACGAACGAGAGAACTTTATTTTCACAGGGTCACAAACTGGGCACCCAAGCCCGTCTTACATTCGGTCCACCCAATCGCTTAACTTTCGTACATCAATTATCTATTGTGCAAGAAGCACGATTCCCCCATGGCAGTCGGCAAGTTAGTTAGTTAGTCAAGGTTCCAACTTCACGGCAACGGGTCGTCCCCATTATGCTCCATTCCTGTGCCAGTGAATATCACACAAAATGCTCCCCACTGTCCAATGTGAAAAGTGGAATAGACAGGAGTCTCGGCAATCCAACAACCCGCACAGGTACACTGTGCTTAATGCCGTCGCCAGAATGCCAACACAAAATTCATCCACGAAAACCACAATTCATCGTCAATGGACTCGGCAGTCAGCAGAAAGACCTCATTGACCCGGTTTTTCTCACATGGCTCGGTATTTTACCGCAGGGTGACCCGCCGAAAGCGTCGCATTAAGCACGAACGCCGTAGCTTCAGCGCCGACTCCCAGGAGTCTCCTGAAAAATGCACTCGTGAACCGAAAAGGCAAATCAGTCAATTCAGCAACAGCCGGTAGCCAATGTTCCGAACATGCAGGTCACTGTACAGGACAGATGTAAAAGCATTCCACGCGAATTTCATAGCTCACAGCTACAAACATAAAGCACGCATACCGTGCTAGAAATACAGCTGCGGGTGATTTGGCAGCAGGCCTTCTGGCGATGATTTCCATACAATGGTATGAGTGCGGGTCGTTCAGAAAGCAATGAGAAACCACTGAACGTAATCTTGCCAAGAAATCCCGAACAGCCCAAAAATGCTGGGGTTGACTGCGACGTCATGTAAAGAATATGCAACTAACTAACCGCAACCCCTTCGCCACTTCGTCTTTAACACACATACACACACACACTCACATACACACACACTCTCACACACACACACACACTCACATACACACACAGACACTCACACACGCACTCACACACACACACACTCAGAGAGAGAGAGAGAGAGACAAGTTCTTTGAATTGTATGAATGTATCTAATCAGACAGATAGCTAGAGAGGCAGAACCGCTCGCTCACGCACCCAGGTCGCTTAAATCGTAGCTAAGTAGATGGAGTGACGTTAGCATATGGTTAGAACGCTCACCTTCCAAGGTTTATCCCCAGCAGAGGCAGGGGTATTTGTACTCCAGAAGTACGGCTCTGGGTTGACCCAGCATCATAAAAATAGGTACCAGACATTTTTATGGGAATTATCTGAGCAGGAAAAGCGACGAGGAATGTAACTGACCACCTTATCTATTGTCATGATGTGGTCTAGAATGTGTGAAGGCCTAAAACTTCACACCCCATGGGTAGTATCTATAGGACTACATTACTTTAGAGAGAGAGAGAGAGAGAGAGAGAGAGGAGGGAGAGAGATAGGGAACGAGAGAGGGAGAGAGAGAGTTAAAGAGCGAGGGAGAGAAGGAGAGCACAAGTAAGAGAGAGAATTTGTGAAGGTCTAAAACCCCACGCCACAAGGGCAGTATCTATTGGGTTTCATTACTTTAGAGAGAGGGGGGGGGGAGAGGAAGAGAAGGAGATAAAGAAAGAGAGACAGGAGAGAGAAAGCGAGGAGAGAGAGAGAGAGAGAGAGAGAGTGTGTGTGTGTGTGTGTGTGAAAGAACGAGGGAGAGAAGGAAAGCAAAAGTAAGAGAGAGAGAATTTGTGAAGGCTTAAAACTTCACACTCCAAGGGCAGTATCTATGGAACTGCCTAACTTGAGAGAGAGAGAGAAAGAGAGAGAGAGAGAGAGAGAGAGAGAGAGAGAGAGAGAGAGGACTGCTTAACTGGTTAGTGGGTAAAGATAATGGGTGTATCAATGCAGTAAGACTATTTCGCAGCACAGACTCGACCACATATTTATCATCTGCCTAAGAAAATTCTAGAGACTAACAATATCTTTGCTACGCCGAATGTAATCACAGAGAGAAAATCACCTTATCCGCCAGAGCAGAGAGAACGAGGAACAACAATTCTTCACGCCCGAGAGACGGAACCAGAAGCCACAACGATAAGTAATAGGAGGTCGTGGGGGGGGGGGGATGGGTTCAGAGGTCACAGACAGTTATGAATATTGTCACAGTGATGGTGTGTGAAATATAAGCCAACGCGTGGGGGAATATTTAAGGTGAATTATGGGGAACTTATACAGAGTAATGCTGGCAATACAGACGCGCCTTGGCGAGGCTTGAAGAAATTAATCAGAGCCGTGATCTGGTTAGTTATGATGATTAATATCTGATTCTTATCGATCTGAAGTTGGGGTGTCGTAGTAGTTAGCAAGAGGCTAGAATGCCGGGTTCTTCTTCGGGAGACCCTTGTTCGAATCCTCGGTAAAGTGTGGATTTTTTTTTTTTCTGTTGGAGGCAGACAAAAGAAAACCCTAACCTGCACAGTTCGCACAGCCAGGCGACCTTAATTCCTCAGGCTGAAGACATGTTCCACTGCTCCTACACCGGAAGGTACACTGTAAGCAGTAGATGACATGACAGATCCAACCTAAAATGGTACCAGGAAATTTTCTGGAAAGAAAAGGCGAGGTTTGAAGAAATTAATCAGAGCCTGCGTGCGGTTAGTTGTGATGATTAATATCTGACTGTTATTGATCTGTAGTTCAGATGGCCCAGTGGCTAGTAGGCTACACTTTCCTACCACCCTGGTGGTCATTTCTGCAAATCCCCCGATGAAAAAAAAAAAGTTGATGTGGGCTCCGAAGTCGACTCATCCAATAATAGCGCAGTGGCTAGCACTCTTGACAGCTGTCCTGGTCGTCATGTGTTCGAATTTCATTCATGGTGTGGATTTTTGAAAGTTGATATGGGCTCCTAAGTAGACACAGTTTAATATGGGTACCAGGAAACGTTACGCGAGGTAAAGGCGCCGGATGTGATATTGACCGCATCGCTCATCCAGTACCGGCTGGTCTATAAAGATTTGGGGTTATCACCATATACCCAATGCGGATGAAGACACGTAAAAATATCATTTACTTTTACCTCTTACAAAGAGAGAGAGAGAGATATTTTTGGGATGTTTGGTTAAGGATGAATTTCAATGCAGACATATATACCACAGTCTCTTCCTGTACACCACTACACTAGGAGCATCTTAATGCCGTTCACAAACCCCGTAGCAATAGTGAGGTTCCAGCCGTAAGCTTACTAGAATCACACATCCTATAGTTTGTTCTGGGTGGGTTTTCTGATCGTTAAATGTTGTCTCCGGCAACAGCCTGTCCGAGCTGCTCTTTTCCAATTTTCAAATGCTGTGGGATTTGTAAAGCGCACACTGGACTCTCGTTGTTTGTCGCCCTTGTCTGAGTAGGCTAAACTTCCTATCCATTACACCATGATTGGAGGGGGAGGAGGAGCGGGGGTGGTAAGTTGATTGATAGACAGACAGACAGATGGCTACCTAAATCTAAATGGATGAACGGAAAGACAGATAGGCAGGCAGAAACAATCGTTTACGCATTTATATTGCTTGAATTGTAACTAAGTGGATGAAGCCATGGTGACATGGTAGTCAGGGCGTTTACCTACCAAGGCAGAGGGTCGGTTTCATTTCTGCCTTATTCCCTCCCCCCCCCCCCTTTCTGGGGTTGATTCATCATCATCCAGTGCATTGTCGGCTGGCTTGGGCGATAATGCCTCTCTTCAAATTGCGATCCCCGACGGCATGGATCAATTCGTGTGACTCCCTTCCGTGCCATGACACAAGACTGTCAGGAATTTTCTCAAGCTGCCTTTGTCTATTTATCTTTCCCCAAATCTTTCCGGTTGTCTCAACATGTTCCAGTTTTTTGTCTTCTCATAATGTGGCTATAAAAACGATGACTGATTTTTTCTGATGTTTGTGATAAGTTGTCTTTGTGACTCAGCTTCCCTCAAAATATGCAGATTGCTCACTTTAGGTGTCCAATGAATTTTCAGAATTCTTCTATAAGACCACAACTCCAAGGCTTCCAGGTTTTTTTTTTTCCCCGCCTGTTTACTTATTGTCCAGGATTCGCAGCCGTATGTTAAAATTGGTTCTATGTAACATACTAGAACTCTTTCTCTAACTTTCAATGACAGTGGCTTTTTGCACAAAACGTTCTTCATTTGACAGAATGCGGTTTTTGCTTGTCCTATTTATTTTGTTCTTTATCTCAGTGATGCATCTTCCATCTGATGTTATCCATGTGCCTAGATATCTGAATTTCTGCACCTTGCGCCAAAATAACGTCATTTACTTTAATTTCACATTTAGGCACAATCTGTTTATTAGATATCATTTTAAACATTTAATTTGCATACATTTGCTTGATGATGATCGGGTATACCATGCAGCATATGATGCCTCCTAGCGGACGAAGAAACTTCACTTGAATCCCCATTAACGTCGTTATCTTTATCGATTTTTTTTTACTGGCATGATTGTCTTGGGAAAATACAGCGGTGGTTTCCCCTTGCCTTTCGCCGGTTTCTGTATGGTTGACTGGGGGTTGGTTCAGCACCATAAAAAGGTAACCAAACAATTTTCAATATTGTGTGCGAATTATCCGGAAGGAAATGTTACGAGAAAGGGAAATGGTTACGCTTATCCCATGTTGTGACTTAGAATATGTGAAGGTTAACCCTTCACGCCACAATGGCAAAATGTATTTGACTTCCTTGGCTTAGAGAGAGAAATAAAGATAGTGAGAGAGAGAGAGAGAGAGAGAGAGAGAGAGAGAGAGAGAGAGAGAGAGAGAGAGAGAGAGAGAGATAGTGAGAGAGAGAGAGAGATAGGCAGCGCAGCATGACTGGTTGACCGGTGATGTGATGGGTGTAGCAATGCACTAAGACTATTTCGCAACACCAATCCGATCATATATTAATCATCTGCCAAAGCATAATTTTAGACACTAACAATATCCTTGCTACGCCGAAGGAAATCACGGCGAGAAAATTCACCTTATCCATCAGAGCAGAGAGAACGCTGAACAGCAATTTTTCACGCCCGAGAGACGGAATCTGAAGCCACCATGATAAGTAATAGGAGGTCGTGTGGCGGGTCAGAGGTCACAGACAGTTATGACTATTGTCACAGCGATGGTGTGGAATATAAGCCAGCTTGTGGGGAATATTTAAGGTGAATTATGGGGAACTTATTCAGGGTAATGCTGGCAATACAGACGCGTCTCGGCGAGGTTTGAAGAAATTAATCGAAGCCTGGGAGTAGTCGGTTGTAATGATTAATAACTGATTCTTATCGGTCTTATTGATCGTCTTGTCCAGTAAAAACGGGGCAAAGGCTGTGATATATTTGAAAACTCGTCATCATCAACATCGGCAGCAGCTGCACCATCAAGATCCTCATCATCGTTAGCAGCACCAACAATAACATCATCGCCAGCAGTGACACCAACAACATCAAAGTAAAGGGCTTCCTTTTTTTGGGCCCCTCACTCACTTTGAGCTCAAGTGTAGTCTATACACGGGCTACTCATTCTAGTGCCCTTGACTGAGTTTTACGTGTGGATTAGCTTTCCCTGTTACCAGTGTCCCTCGCCATCAGGCGAACCCACTCCGACTTCTGAGGTACTTGTGATTTACGTCCTCAAGGCAGGAGCGAGAAGTTAATAATGAAGCCCAGCTGACCGGTGTAGAGGTTGATCCCTGCTACCTCGACATTAACACACCGGAAGTTTAAGAAAAGAGTTCTTATCCATTCTGCCACGCTGACCTCCGAGCTTACTATTGAAACTAATCAATCAATCAATCAATCAGGTGCCGTCTCCGCAATGAAGGTTGGCTGCAATGGATCTCCAACACTGTCTCTCGCCCTGACTGTACATTCTGTCAGGCTGATGCTCGTCCATCTCTTGATGTTATCCTCCCACTTGTATCGTTGTCTACCTCAACATTGCCTTCTAGTATGGTTTTTATAAGAGTATCATGTCTTTTAACAAGGGCGAAATATTTCACTTTCCTCCTCTTTATTTCTTTCATAAACTCTCTCGTCATTCCCAGTTTTTCTAGGACCTCAGTATTTGATTGTTTTTGTTTCCATGAAATACGACCTATTCGTCTGTATATCCACATCTCCAGGGCTTCTATGCGACTTTCTAGTTGCTTGTTCAGTGTCCAGGCTTCCGCGCCATACAGCAGTGTTGAATATACGTAGCATTTGACAATTCTCATTGTAAATTCGTTATTAATCTTTCTAGATTGAAACTAAAGGTATTGATAACTCCATCTCATCATGCATCAGGTCCTTTATACAACATCGCTCTCACCAAAGCCCGTAGGAAAAATGTCTCCACCCCAGGTGGAGTTCTCCGTTCTCTGGTCTCATACACCCTCATGTCCACGGTATCTGCAAGATTTTGTTTCCATCTTCGTGCTGGAAAACCCCTGTCTCATCTCCCAGGAATCATACGTTACTTCACTATTGTTTCCTAGCAGCCGTGGCGTTTGATATGACCAAAGTGATTTAGTTTCCCAGACACGATACTGTGTAGGAGCTAGTCTTCTTCATTGATCAGATCAACGAACATCATTTACAACACGTGACTGCTGCAGGATCTGAGCAGCCCAGTTAAAGTTAGTTATGTATTACAGGACGTCGCAGTCAACCCCAACGTTTATTGGCTGTTCGAGATTTACTGGGCAATTTTAATTCAGTAGTTTTCCATTGCTTTCTGAACGGCCGCCGTCTCAAACCATCGAAATCAACGCAAAGTAATCTGCTTCCAAATCGCAGCAGCTGATTCTTCATTATATATCACGCCATGCCGATAATGTTGGCGGTCATGTTTCGTCATCTCGCACGATCACCAGAGATGTGTATCAGCTCTCGACCATACCACGTAGCCAAGTCATCCAGATATTAACTTCTCTACCTTTCCCTTGTTCTTTTCCCCTCAGTCTTGCCCGTTGTCACCAAGTTCTCTAATGTATCTCACATAATGATGATGAGTGTACGCAAATATAATCTCAACACAATATATCCACCAGACCTCTTGATCACGTGAATATAAAACGTCATGATCGTCTGTCATACCGAGAGGCGTTGGTAGTCATGGTTCGCCATCACAAACGATCACCAGAGTTGTGGATAAGGTCTGATTACTTGTCCCGAATGCGTCATGCGGCCAAGCCATCTGGGTATTCATCTAATTGTTTTCCCCTTGTACTTTTCCCATCAAGTTTGCCAGTTTCCACCAAGTTTAAAATTCACGCTGTGTTCCCGGAGCTTGTTGGGGAAACAAAGCATAGGAACTCCGTAACCTACCATGCATGTCGTGACAGGCGACTAAGGAGGGGTGGCGTGAAACTGGCTGGCTGTCTCATTCCAAAGGAAACTTCAGCTGAAAAATGAGAACAGCCATGTTCTCGGGTCTACACAAGGCTTGGCGCGAGCTGGTTGAAGACCTATGCTACAGTGTGATGTAAAAATCAGCAGAAGAAGAAAACCATATACACAATACCCCTCCAGGCGTGTAACAGGGTCCTTGGGAGTTCAGCGTGACCGAACGGACAAGAGAGCTCGTTCTTAAACTTCCGGTGTGCTGATGCCGAGTTATCGGGTTCAACCCGTACACTGATCAGCTGGACTAAAATTTTGACTTCTCGTCTTTGACTTGGGGACGCAAATACAAGTACCTCTGAAGTCGGAGTGGGTTCTCCTGATGGTGAGGGACACTAGTGATAGGAAAAGCTAATACACCCTAAACTAAATCCAGTGCACTAGACGTAGTAGCACGTAAATGGACTACGCTGGAGTCCAAAGCGAGTGAGAAAAAAAAACACGGTTCTTCACTTTAACATTACTCAACTGTACAGAGATGTTGTTAAATTCACGTATTCCTTGTGGTAAAAGAACAAGCTGTACATAAACATGTACCAGATGAAGTTAAATTCAAGTATTTTTCATAACCAAAGTATAATTTACTTACTTGTATATCCTTTGCAGGACGTCGCAGTCAACACCAGCATCTTTTGCTGTTGTGATAACTTGGCAAGTTTACGTTCAGTAGTTTGCCATTGCTTTTTGGACGACTAGCATCCATACCATTTCGTAAAAAAACCAAAGCAAGACGGTCTGCTACCAAATCGCCCGTAGCTGTGTTTCGAACGCGGGTATCCTGAAATACGAACTGCGTCCGTAATCTCTTCTCCACGGAGCAGGCAAAGTATAATTAGGACGTAAAAATGTATTAAAATGAAGTCACAATCATTATTTCTTGTGACATAGGAACACGCCGAACGTAAACAAATGTATTATGATAAGTCGAATTCACATTTTTTTCTTCAGTAGGCTCCGTGGCGAAGTAGCCAAGCCGTTTGTCTCGGGCTCCGAAGGTTGTGGGTTAATTCCTTCGGTTCACGAGTGAAATTTTTCGGAGACTCCTGTGGGTCGTCGCTAGAGCTAGCGGAGTTCGTGCTTTGCGCAACGTTTTCCGCGTTGCGGAAAAAGACCGAGCCATCTGGGATAAAACCCGGTGCAATGAAGTCGACCCTGTCGAATTTTAAGCGAATTTTTTTAAACGATATTTTTCTTCTGGCCAAAGAATAAGTGGAAAGTAGAGATATACTGTGACGAAATTAAATTCAAGTAATTCTGGTCACCGTAGAATAAGTAGCACGTAAACATGTGCTGAGATTAAAATACAGTCATACATTTCTTATGATCAAATAATAAGCAGAACATAAAATATACTACGACGAAGTTAAATTCATGCATTTCTAATGACGAAAGATAAAGCAGAATGTGAAAATGTACTGAGCTGAAGTTAAATTCGTGTTTTTCTTGCGACTAAAGAATAAAGAGAATAGGAAATATGTCGCGATCATCGTATCTTTCCTTCTGGGGAAAACCACATTTTTATAACAAACAAATTTTATAAATTGGAAATGATATCAGATATCTTCTGCCTGTAACCTCAGGTCGGTTTTAGACGGAGCAAGGCAACATTCAGGCGACCAAATGGCCAGGATTTATTGCATGGGATGCTCTTTATTTTGCGAAATGTGTTTTTTTTCTTCCCCATCTTGTTTGTCCTTATCCTATATTTACCATTTCCATTAACGATTATTATACAGAAATTCTCTACGAGTGGCTCCCCTTTCAAGCCGAATATGCAAGTGGCTGGAAGTTGCGAAAATTACATAACATGTTATATTTATTCCCGGATAGCTTAAAATTGAATGAATAACACTAATAATAATAATAACTATAGGATTATGGAATATTGTATGTCTGTACAGCGAAGTATTATAATCATTCTGGAAATTTCTTTTCCCCTAATTTGGACTCAGATCTGAGTATTCATGACGCCAATGGCAGCCGCGGTTAGATTTACGTGCACGACATTTGTGTGCAGTTATTGGTCGCAGTGAGTTGGATAATGTCGTGTTTGTTTACATGCATTGTTGTTAGCTGGGCAGGGTCATAGAAGATAACCCCTCCCACCCACCCACCCACCCACACACACACACACACACACGCACGCACGCACGCACGCACGCACGCACACACACACACACACACACGACACACACGACACACACACACACACACGACACACACGACACACGCGAGCACTACATACACACTCAATAAACACAAACACGCACGCACGCATGCACACACACACAAACACAACACACACAAGAGGCACACAACATACGCATACGCATTCCACTGGCACAACACACACAACACGCATGCACGCACTCACATACTCTGAACACAACCACACGCTCATTCAGACACCACACCACACACATGACACACACACACACAATACGCACACAACATACGCACACGCAAACCACTGGCACAACACAACTCACACGCACACACGCACATACTCTGAACGCACACCACACGCACACTTAGACACCACGCATCAACACACACACACACACACACACACACACACACACACGACACACACGACACACGCGAGCACTACATACACACTCAATAAACACAAACACGCACGCACGCATGCACACACACACAAACACAACACACACAAGAGGCACACAACATACGCATACGCATTCCACTGGCACAACACACACAACACGCATGCACGCACTCACATACTCTGAACACAACCACACGCACATTCAGACACCACACCACACACATGACACACACACACACACACAATACGCACACAACATACGCACACGCAAACCACTGGCACAACACAACTCACACGCACACACGCACATACTCTGAACGCACACCACATGCACACTTAGACACCACGCATGAACACACACACACACACACACACACATACTCACACACAAGGTTCCGACGAACTTATCTCAATCGTCAGATATAGATCACATTTCAATATGTGGTGTCCTGTCAATTAAATATTTTCTATAGTGTTTTTTTGTTTTGTTGCCTCAATATAAAATTCAATATCTCAGTAACTAACTGATGGAAAATAATGAGATTTAGTATATAGCCTTATCATTATGTCCACCCAACAAAAAATTTTGTTCTGGAGATTGTACAGCAGATTTCAATTTTTGCTTATATGCGGTATATATTTTACGGCCCCGCCATGAATGCCTTAATTTTTAGAGCTCAGCAAGACCCATTCGCGCTATTTTCAAAATTGTCTGGCGGTCTTTCGTTTTTGCACAGACTGAGTGTTATAGTTCAGAGGCGTCGTCAAACTGTGGGTTCTTTCATGAAACGTGATTATATAAATAAATCTTACCATTAATGTAATCTTAATAGCTAATATTTGAATGTGTTAATACTGTTCAATGGGATTAAAAATGAAATTGTGTACACTTCAAAACATCGCTATGAAGTTGTACACATATTTTTGTCAAGAAGCTGATCGCAGGAAACTGTTTCATACTGTTACAAATCCCGAGAAAAAGAACAGTGCATGCATTAGGTTTGAGTAAACGATCGTTTCGTCGATGGGTGCAAGAATCTGGAATGAAACCAACACGCGACAAGCAAACGCTAGGTAGAAAGGCAATTGTAGACAGCTTTGACAAGGATGTCATCAGACGAGTTATTATAAAAATGATGGATGCCAAAGAAACAGTGAGTGTAAGAAAACTGAGGGTTTTGTTGAGAAAGGACAATAACATAGAGCTATCCAAAACAACTTTGTGGAAAATTATAAGGACATTAGGCTTCACTTTTAGAAAGTACAAGGGAGGTAGAAATATCCTTTGCGAGCAACCGCATTTAGGAGCCATGAGAAGCAGATACCTACGTGAAATAAGGGACATGCGCAAAGAAAATTATGACATAGTGTATTTGGATGAAACGTGGATCAATGCGCACCACACAAGTGAAAAGGAATGGCAATCAATGGATGGAAAGATAAAACGTTATGTGCCCAGTAGTAAAGGACAGCGTTTGGTCATAGCCCATGCTGGTAGTACTCATAATGGCTTACTACAGAATGCTGGGCTCGTGTTCGTATCAAAGCATACAGACAATAGGGATTATCATAATGAGATGAATGGTAATGTATTTAGAGATTGGCTCGAGAATACAGTACTTCCATCCATTGATAGACCGTCTTGTCTAATCATGGACAATGCATCATATCACAATGTTGTTGCCCAAGAAGACAAAATACCTACGGCATCGAGCACAAAGGAAGCAATAAAGATATGGCTCCGAAGGGAAAATATACCATTTCCAGAAACATATTTCAAGCTACAGTTGTTGTCCCTTGTAAAACAGACGCAAAAAAGCAAGAAATTTCAAATTGACAAGTTGATAGAAGAGCATGGCCATAGGTGCTTGAGACTTCCGCCGTATCATTCTCATTTAAACCCTATAGAACTTGTGTGGGCTAAAATTAAAGGACAAGTGGCAGCTGCCAATACTACATTCAAATTGTCTGACGTCAAGATACTAACCCAGTCCGCGCTATTAAATATTGATAAAAGTTACTGGAAAAAATGTGAGGACCATGTGTTGAAAGAGGAAGAGGACTATTGGAGAAAGGATGGATTGAATTTTATGCAACCGAGAGCAATCATCAACCTACTGGAATCGTCCGACACAGATTAAGGTCTGAGCAGAGTATGCCCTGGCCATCCTCACTGTCAGCCCTACACAGATTGGAAGACTTGAAAGGTACAAAACGAAGCCATGCGCATCATTTTGGGCTGCACGAAAGACACCAGCTGTGTATCAATGAGATACCTCCTTGACTTCCCGACAATGGAACACAGGATCAAGATCTGGAGAGCTCGTGCATTTTTAAAAATAAGTGCAGATGAGCAGCACCTCTGCATGACGCTATATTCAGAGAAAAGGGTGACAGGGTAAAGAGAGGCAAATCATGGATGGGTCGAGTGGAAGATGTCGTCAGACAGGTCTGCAGTCTTACCAGTATCAACCCCGGCAAGGAATGGGTGCCGGTGCCTCCAGCTTTTAAGTGCACTTTCTCCTGCATTATCACACTCGACAGACGGTGCAGAGAGCAGAACCCTGTCGCTGTCAATGCAGAAGTCAACGCGCTCATCTATGAACACTCATATAGCCCCAAAGTGCTCATCTATACAGATGGATCTGTTGTAAAGCAGCACAGAAGTGCGTGGGCATTTATAGCCCATTCAGCGGGCCGAACCGTTCAAGAATCCAGTGGTGCCCACTCTATGACCTCGAGCAGCATGACGATGGAGGTGATGGCAGTTACACAGGCTTTTATATGGCTGGAATCACAGCATTATACCAACGTGTGTGTACTAAGTGACTCAATGCGCATGATTCAGAAGATCGAAGCTGGATCTGTACGTAGACGGTGGACTGAGTCGCTGCGGAAGTCTGTTGTTCGTAAAGTCACCTTCATCTTCGTCCCGGGACAAGTGGGAGTCGAGGGAAATGAACGAGCTGATAAACTGGCTGGCTCTGCACCCCCTGTAGATGGCCAGCCCATGTGTCAGGATCTTATAATTGGCTCGTTAGCTAACACGTGTGCGACAGTACAAGTATAACGTGATTCGACGTAAAACACAGCAACACAAGTTCTATGGATTTATTGCCACATTAAATACAGAACGATAATTACAACAATCTACAATATATAACTCACGACGCTCACAACCACAATACAGCTCATAGGTCTGACGCTCAAGATATCAGTCGTTCGGCTTTCAATCACGGAGATTCACACAACCGCCTTGCTCTCATCGCACATGTCCGTCCAGTCCCCGGTCCCAGCTCGGTCTGAGGTTAGCACGCCAACTGCCCACTGCCTCTAGTGGTGTCACGTGTCTTGCGTGCGTCTGTCGTCAGCCTGACCGCTGGTCGCGTGTCAGGTAACAATCTTGTCAGCCGACAATTCTTGTCCGCCGGGTGTCGCAACGATGTTGCTGCACAGCTATACCATGTTAGGCTCTGACATTCTCCCCGGGTACCTCAATGAAAGATGTCATCTTTCATTCATGACGTATGTATATACTGGGGTAGTGTTAACTTCATGTCAGAGACTACTCTTTCCCAGTGTTATGCATGAAAATACATATATGGCATGGAAATATATACAAAAAATGTAAGTTGCATTGAAATGACAAATGAAGTACAACTTTTAACACAACTCCGGTTTCATCCCCCTGATGGCTGGTTACCTCCATTGCAATAATACCCAGTCAGATCAGTAGTACCAGCTTCACGCATCTACCTCGCAGCAATTTGAAAAAAACGTAATAATATGGTTGTTTTGCAACAGCCATCTAGCCAGACTGAAATACGACTTTACATAAGTCGCATTAAACACTCAAACTCTGACCTCATTTGGCCAGGAGCTCTTATGTTGGTTTGCAATGTTGGCAGCTCTCTGCCATGCTTGGTGGACGCCTACACGGTGTGTTAACCATTTGAGCAACAAAATGTCTATTTATACAATACACATTAATGAATATGTTTCAAATTATGGCCCTTGGTGTAATTCATAAATGCAAGGGAAGTAATTTTGACAATCAAGAAATTCAATAAATTAAAATAATTATTTAATTTCTTAGCGTCATTGCTTGACGTTTCTTCATATTAACGAGAAAAAGTCGGTAATATGAATACATTAATCAAGATATGATTCTAAGATTACACTAATCAAAATAAATAAGTACCCCATTGGTGTATTATATTTTATAGATTCAAAAGGATTTTACAATCGTCATAAGTTTTTGACTATTTGTATATCGTCTGCTAATTTTGCTATACTTTTTAAATTACACAGGAAGTACACACGAAACGCAAAATTTAGTTGCTGTTACACGGTTTGAACACAAATGCTCCCGTTTTCTTTTGTAACGGATAGTTAAATGTTCTCAAAGTTCGTGTTTGATGTTCTAGTATCACAACTATCGGATTATGATGGAATGTTCTTATTTCCGATGTGTTCACAACTTCTGGATAAAGATTGAATGTTCTTATTTCCGATGTTCAACTGTCGAACATTTTGGATTAAATTCGATGCAGAGGTGGTGTAGAAGTCACTGTTCAGTCCACATTTGCACACGTCGTTAAAATATCACGGTGAAGAAAGTCACTCACAGCTGTCACTGTTAAATGGTAAAGTTCGCTTCTGGTAAGTGGTTAAGCGTCTGTGACACTGTTCTTGGTGTATATTTACAATTAATAATGTTCTCTTTCTAACACACACTACACAATTATACTACACTCATTACATGGCTTGATTAAAATAAGTATATTATACATGTCGGTTTTTTAACCGTATCACAATTACAATTATAGACCTTACACAGTAGGTGAATAGAAACAACATTCACTCATTGGTGGCTGTGTTGTTCTGAGTGTATTAGTACACTCTGCACTCAGACATTGCTTACTGGGTCGGTGGGACAACGGGACAAAAGATCGGCAATAGTATTGATTCTGCCTGAAATATGACGAACCTCGAAACTGTAATTTTGAAGCTTCAAGGACCAGCGAGCAATCATATTGTTGGATGGTACTCCGGCATTTATATACCGTAATGGACTGTTGTCAGTTTCGATGATAAAGTGACGTCCTAGAAGGTATCTGGATAGTTTCGTCACACTTTCTACTAAGGCAAGTGCCTCTAATTGCGGAATGGACCATGCCCGCTCTCTAGGCCTTAGTTTTCTTGATATGAAACAAATGGGATGCAGGATGTTGTTGTATTCCTGCAACAGGACTGCCCCAATCGCAACGGAGCTAGCATCTGTTCTCAATCTGAAAGGTAAACGAATGTTGGGCAATTTAAGGATGAGATTATTCGAATTCTTATCAGAAAAGTATGTCAAAACTTTATGAAATGCATTTCGTAGGCATTCATCGTGTACAACTTTTTCAGGCTTATCCTTGGTTAGTAAGTTAGAAAAAACCTCGGTCAGTTCTGAAAAATCAGGAATGAATTGCCTGTAATAATTGATCAGTCCCAACAAACTCCGGACTTGTTTCTTATTAGTCGGGAGTGATAGTTTTAGAATTTTGGAGACAATTTTGTTGTCTGTCATGACAAAGCCATTGGATATTCTGTACCCCAAAAATGATATCTCTTGGTAAGCCATGCTCACCTTTGAAGGCTTCACTGTCAGTCCGTGCTGTCTGATACGTTCTAGTGTCTGTTCTAGTGTCTTTATATGTTCCGTCATTGTCTCTGTATGGACACAGATGTCGTCAATATAGCAAATGATATTAGGAATGTCAGATAGGAGGAGTCGTGTCATGCGTACGAATGTGGCTGGGGCATTGACTAGCCCAAATGGAAGTTTGCACCATTCGTACAGTCCCCAAGGCGTGGCGAAAGCTGTTAGATGTCTGCTGTCTTCATGTACAGCTATCTGCCAGTAACCTTTAGACATGTCAAGCGTCGTAAAGAACTTAGCGTCAGTCAGTTCTGTCAGAAGATCGTCAGTGTTTGCCATTGGTTCAAGATCTAAAACAGTTATTTTGTTCAGTTTTCTGTAGTCGATGCAAAGTCGTATTGTCTTGTCCTTTTTGCGTACAATGACCATGGGTGAAGAGAAGTCTGATAAGGATCGTCTGATGATGTTGTTTTTTTCTAAGTTGATAATTTCTTGATGTAATTGTTCTTTGTAATGTAATGGTATTGTGTATGGTCTGCATCTTATGGGTGTGTTTGATGTGAGTGTGATGTGATGCTGTACTAATTCTGTTTGTCCTGGGTTGTCTGAAAAGATGGTGTTGTACTGTTGTATCAACTGTTTGCAACTGTTTGTCTCTGCTTGACTTAGGTTTGGATTGATCTTGATCTCCTTCAAGCAGTTTGTCGTGTCTAGTGTAGGTGTTGGAATCTCGTCGCTAGAATCGTCATCTTCGTGATCTATTATCACGGTGCAAGCTGTCGTATCGTCTTGTTCGTTGTCTCTGTTGTGGTATGGTCTTAGCATATTTATGTGAAATATTTTGTGTTTGTCTTTTATTAGGATTTCATAGTCTACAGGTGAGATTTGTCTTGTCACTTTATAAGGTCCCTGCCAAGAATCAGTCAGTAGCTGTCTGTCACTTGGTAGTAGTAGTAGAACGTCCTGTCCAGGTGTCAATGTTATAGTCCTGTTACCTTTGTCTGCGTACTGTCTGTAAGTAGCACCAGATAGTTTAAGTGCATTTTTAGCAATTTCACATGATTTAATAATCCTTTCACGCAATGATGTTACATACACAAATGATGATATGGGTTTCAGTATTGGAGTAGAATCAGTTAACATTCGGTGATAAATTGTTAATGGGCCTCGTGGTTTGGCACCATAGATTAGTTCAAAAGGAGAGAAACCGGTACTTGAATATGGTACCTCGCGATAAGCAAAAAGGACAGCTGGTAAGTATACATCCCAGTTGTTGGGGTGATCTTGAGTTACTTTGGCAAGCATGTGCTTCAGATCCCCATTAAGCTTTTCTATAATCCCGCTAGAGTGAGGATGATAGGGGCTATTGAAAACTTGCTTCACTCCTAACATTTTAGTGAAAGCTTGGGTGGATGCGGCAATAAACTGAGTGCCTCTATCAGACTGGATAGTATCTGGAAATCCAATTCGGGAGAAGATATGGAAGAACACTTCCATGATGTCGTTGGCAGTAATGTTCTTTAGAGGAATCGCTTCTGGCCAGCGACTACATTGATCAATCAAAGTTAGAATATATTTATTCCCTCTAGTAGTTGTATGACTAAGAGGGCCCACAATGTCAACTGATAATTTTTCAAAAGGTCGACTGGCTAAGTCAGTGACTTGTAACTTTGCCTGTGGGTGTTTACCTTTTTTTACTAGTTTCTGGCATGTATCACAACTTCTGCAATATGTTCTTATGTCATTGCAAAATTTTGGCCAATGAAACTGTGTCAAAAGTCTTGACCTGGTTTTAACATATGCCATATGACCTGCAAAAGGTATATCGTGAGCAAGATGTAAAGCTTGCTTGCGATAAGTAGTTGGCAAAACAGTTTGCTTCGTTGTAATATCACCTCTGGTGTAGTACCTGGTGAGTATATCATTGTGTAAAGCAAAATGCCATTTCGCATTTTTGGTTACTCTTGCCTTTTTGCCGATCAGGTCAAAGTACTTTGACAGTGAAGGATCAGCTTTTTGAGCTGTTATGAATGTTTCCTTCATAGAGTCACTAGGTGGTAATTCTGGGCTAAGCATTTGTATAGCCCCAGTTTGGTTACTTTCATCTTGCACTCTAGCAGTAGCTCTTGTTACTGCGTTCACACACTCAATGACATCAGATGATGATGGAATGATATCGTCAATGATGTGATGAGAACTTAGTGCTTCATTAGCTAACATACATTCAATAGGTGATATGACATTTTCAGTGATGACATTTGGTGGTGATGTGTTATCATCAATACATAGTGATGTTATGTCATGATTATGAGGTTTGTCATTCACCTCAGGTAAATTTCCTATGATTATATCGCACGCTGGGTTTGTAAGTGCCGCGACCTTTACTTTCCCGGTGAGGAATGGTGTTTCAATGTATGCCCATGCTAATGGATATTTTTCAATATTGCCTGAAAATGTTCTACATGTGATGTGTCTGCCTGTATAGTCTGTAGGCGTTATGAATGTTGTTTTCAGGCCAATAAGTGTACTTCCGGTGTCGCGAAGTACTGTAGCAAACTTGCCATTAACATACCCGTGATGGATGTCTAATCTGCCTTTTGAGTCTATTACCAAGTTAGCTTCCTCATTGGCAATAGGGATGGCGTGCCCGCATGTTAAGATACCATCTTCATAGAAGGTGTTACAGACAGTGCATTTGTTAGCACTAAATACATCACAAGCCTGTGCTGCATTCACAGGATGTTTCTCTGGATTTTCGTCTTCTGACGCTGAGCTATCGAACAAGGCGGCATTGGCTTTGTTGGTCATATGCCTGCCTCTACAATCCATGCGATGGTGCCCGAAAGCCTTGCAGAGAAAACATTTACGTAAACTTTTGAACGATTTACGCTCTCTGTCTTGTCTGTTTACCATATTTTGCAAGTATGTTTGGTATCCTGGGTTTTTATCGCACATCTCGTTCAAATGGTGCGAAAATTTACAATGAATGCAATGTCTAAATTTCTCAGAGGTAGGCCTGTTTGGTTTTTGCCTACTATAGTTTTTCTCATAGTTGGCCGCTGCTACCCAGTTACTGTCAGTAGCTTCAGTGGCAAAGCATTGTTTGTTAGCCGTGTAATAGGCCGACCCACGTCTTTCAATTTCTTCCACACTTGTGCATTCATTCTCCTGTAAGAACTTAGAAAACGATGATGGGATAGAAGAAATGATTTTATCTCGAATGATGAGATCTTCTAATCTATCATAACTTTTATTAATTTTTGCTGCTGAAGTCCATTTGCTGAAAACATCTCGGACTAAACAGAGGTAGTCAGAGAACGTTTGAGTTGATTTTGGACTCAATTTACTGAATTGTTCTCTGTACCCTGCCTCGTCTAACATGAAATGTGCCATTATCTTAGATTTAATATAATGGTACTCTTTCCTTAGGTCTTTGGGGATGGTTTCAATGACTTTAAGAGGTTCCCCAGATAGACTCCTCATATATAGAATATTCCATTCAGAAAGTGGAACTTGGTAATGTTCCATTAAAGTCTCAAAATTTTGGGTAAAGGCTGCTATGCAGTCACCCGAGGTATAGTTACGTACGATACCTTGATACTTCTTATACTGGTTTTCTTTTTCCAGTCTTTCAGATTTCTTTGACTCTTTATTCATTGCAGTCTCAGTGTCAAGTTGTTTCATTTTTAACTGTAACTCTAGTTCTTCTCTCTTACTCTGAGCTGCTATTTCTGCTTTCTTAAGTTCACTGTCTATCTCAGCTTGCTTTAATGCTGTTTCTGCCTCTATTTGCTTGGCAGCTTTTTCAATCTCTGCCTGTTTCAAGGCTGTTTCTGCCTCTGATTGCTTGGCAGCCATTTCTGCTTGTTTTAGAGCTCTTTCTGCTGCTCTTTCATCGCGTTCGGCAGCTCTTTCCTGCACAAGTAGGTATTCTGCGTATTTGTTCTCACTCCATTTTGTTAATTCATCACCTTCTAACTTCAATTTTAACCCCATATCGATGAAATCAAATAATGACGACATGATGAAGAAAATACGTCAATGAAATTCAACCACACAAAATATGTTATAAATGGTTAGTAATACACAATTTACAATTTATTTTACTATACGATGCGTGCCTACTATTGCATACGTAAAGTTAAAGTATAGAAAAATATACTCAAGTGCCCTGGATACGGTGAAGAATGGTTGGACAATCGGGCTAGAAAACTGTAGGGTCGTTACTTCGGAACCACTAATGACCTCTACGGCAAGGTTATGGATGGTACGGAAAAACCTGCTTTGTTTTTGGAAGAAAATAAGTTAGCGTCTATTTGTTGGTGTGTGCCTGCAAGTCACTCAGTGTTGATTAGGTTTGGATGGCGTCGAGTGTAATTGTATGTCGTAAATTTGTCGTCAACAGTGTTTCTTTCAACAGAAGTTACACTCTTTCCAAAACTCTTTGCGTTCCACAAACTCAATACACAAAAACAATCTATCTGTATTTGAACACTCAATAACATTGATGACACATCACTTACATCAAGATGACATTCAGTAAGGACATAGACATCAAGTTTACAAGATGGCGACAAGGTCAAAATGGCGACAAAATAACAATGTCGACAAGGTCAAACGGTGACAAGTTTCACAAATCACAAATGTTTTACACGTTTACAGGATCAAACAATATGTACTGCACATTTACTAATGGTTTTAAACATATTTAAACAATGTAATAATGGATCATACTGAGACTTTCACGATCACATTTACATAGCTATAACCTTGACAAATTTTACAAGATCAAGAATTATAGTTTTAAATACCAAAGACGAGCAACACACGTCTACATATATTAGGTTCTTAAACAAGGACGAGCAACCCACGTCCACACATGTCAGGATCTTATAATTGGCTCGTTAGCTAACACGTGTGCGACAGTACAAGTATAACGTGATTCGACGTAAGACACAGCAACACAAGTTCTATGGATTTATTGCCACATTAAATACAGAACGATAATTACAACAATCTACAATATATAACTCACGACGCTCACAACCACAATACAGCTCATAGGTCTGACGCTCAAGATATCAGTCGTTCGGCTTTCAATCACGGAGATTCACACAACCGCCTTGCTCTCATCGCACATGTCCGTCCAGTCCCCGGTCCCAGCTCGGTCTGAGGTTAGCACGCCAACTGCCCACTGCCTCTAGTGGTGTCACGTGTCTTGCGTGCGTCTGTCGTCAGCCTGACCGCTGGTCGCGTGTCAGGTAACAATCTTGTCAGCCGACAATTCTTGTCCGCCGGGTGTCGCAACGATGTTGCTGCACAGCTATACCATGTTAGGCTCTGACACCATGGATCGTGCCGATGTTATTAACGTCCTTAAAGATATGGCGAGAACAGAGGACTTTGACGTCAGTGAATCCACATCGCTGTCCAGGATGAAAGACTTGGGAGTAAGAATTCGGCACGGCCAGATGCGAGAGGTACATTGGGAAAACAAGGCGCCTCGTCAACCAACACAGAACTGGCACTATTAGCCACCGGACGCTGATGCATATGCTGGGGGGGGGGGAGGATCTGAGCACCTATGGACATGTCCGGAGTGCAATGAAGATACCCCAACTGATAACTGATAACTGAAGAAACAAGAAGGAAATGAAAAATAAGGTAAGAAATATATTCCTTCTACTTTCCTGTTAATTTACAAATTATTTACCCCGTGCCTCTGTAAATTCTCTGTCTTTACTAATATTGCACATTGCACCCCTCTCGGGATTCTCCGTGGTGAAGTTGTCAAGCCGTCTGGCTCGGGCTCCGAAGGTTGTATGTTCGATTCCGGGCCGCGTCCTTCATTTCACGAGTGCATTTTTTCGGAGACTCCCGAGGGTCGTCGCTGGAGCTACTGAGTTCGTGCTTTGTGCGACGCTTTCCGCGCTGCGGAAAGAAACTGAGCATATGGGATAAACACCCGGTGCAATGCAGCCGACCCTGTCGATTTTAAGCTAATTCTTTCATTGCACCCACTCTCATACGAATCCGGATACGCCTTTGTGTGTCAACAGAATTGACATGTCTCACATTACCGTAAAAATAACTTCGTTAGCAAGAAATCACTAGTTGTTCAGCAAAAGATCAAAGGAATGTCGCCGCTTTCAATGATTTAAGTTGTTTTTGGACCTATCAAAGACATATTCCTTGGGTGGGGGTAAATATAAGACGGCTGTAAAAATTTCATAACGATGCAACAGACAGTTTTCAAAATAATTGATCGTGAATGACGGCATTCATTTGTGGACATACTATAGATGTGTCAGTTTCCTGCTATGGCACATCAATGTGATATGGCCATCTCATTTTCTACGCCAGAACGCACCGGGAAGTATGTGGTCAGTCGTTCCCTCACTTAGCCAGACGACGACGAACATAGGAGCCAAACCCTGGTTCCACCGCGTTCATGGCAGTATCAGCGACGATCTCTATCAACTGTCGTGTCCTGTTGGCAATCAGAAAGTTATTAATACATCTCGCCCTTGAAAGCTGATGATAAACATCATAAAAGTAGGGTGTTTTACACATTTCTTTCTTTCTTTCTTTCTTTCTTTCTTTCTTTCTTTCTTTCTTTCTTTCTTTCTTTCTTTCTTTCTTTCTTTCTTTCTATCTTTCTTTCTGAAATGGACTTCCTCAGGTATCAGAGGCGATAACCTGAAGGTCTGAGTACCAACGAGGGAGTCAAAGGAGAGAAACGTGACAGTATAAGCAAGAACACCTTTATAACAATAGCGCATACCATAGGGGAATCGAAAGTCATAATTTGCGATATCTGCTCCATACCAGGACCCAGCATAAGAAGAGGAAGAAGGAGAAGAAGAAGAAGAGAATAAGAAGAAGGAAGAAGTAGTAGTAGTAGTAGTTGTAGTAGTAGTAGTAGTAGTAATAGTAGTAGTAGTAGTAGTAGTAGTAGTAGTAGTAGTAGTAGTAGTAGTAGTAGTAGTAGTAGTAGTAGTAGTAGTAGTGGTAGTGGTAGTAGTAGTAGTAGTAGTAGTAGTAGTAGTAGTAGTAGTAGTAGTAGTAGTAGTAGTAGTAGTAGTAGTAGTCGAAGAAGAAGAAGAAGAAGAAGAAGAAGAAGAAGAAGAAGAAGAAGAAGAAGAAGAAGAAGAAGAAGAAGAAGAAGAAAGAGGAGGAGGAGGAGGAGGAGGAGGAGGAGGAGGAGGTCACACACAGGACAATAAGGTCAGTATTACTCTGATAGTAAAGTAAATTACCCTTTTCCACGCCTTAAATCACACTGACATATGATATTAGACCCACCCTATCTTTTCATATGTCTAGTAGTAATTCGGGTGAAAACCCGTTTTTACTAGAAAGACAGGCCCCTAACTTGAACACCTTCAAGGCTTCCGCATAACACTAGATCTAAAACCATTTCAGCCTTGCAAACACCTAGTGATGTAGAGCTGTGCTCGTGAAACAGCTCAAATACACTCTTACAGTAATTCGGGAGCAAAGAAACGAACCCATATCATCTGAACTGGCAGACAAATTCACTAACCCGAACACTAACATGATTTCTGAATATCACTACACCTATCTGAATATAGCTGAATGGCGATAATTCAGTGGCTAGCGTGTCTGGTTGCCGACCGGATGAATTTATGTTCGAATTCCTTCTTGGCATGACTATTTCTTCAATGACCCTGGCTCCCCGGTTGATCCAGACTATAATGGGTCCCAGCTTATGACCTGGAAAGTAAGGCGGCCGCTATAATATTGACTTCATCGCTTCCAGTGCTGAATCCTGGGACCAGCACCATATACCCAATAGGCCTCGTGTCGTGAAAAGAGAGCTTTTACTTTATATTCATTGGATACAAAATACTCAATGAATACATCTAAACTTGCACCATTGTGCTCGTGACAACATTTTACTCGTGGAAAGGGTCAAATCCACGAGGACAGGGTCGAGTGCACTCCGAGAGTAATCACAGATATTAGATTAGGAACAATTTGGCCTAAACGAAGATTACACTGCGGGAAGACCTTTTGTGAAGTGTGGAAGGAAACTAAATGGGAGCCAGCAGGGATATAAAAGCTGAGTCAATGATGCCAGCACCGCGGAATATCGGATATAAAAAATACGGCTAGGAATGTGAAGAACAGCGAGACACGGTAATCCACTTAGAACAGCTCGGTGCTATAGACATTGCTACAAGTTGAAGTATTTAGGGGACAAAAGTAAACAGAAACCCGAAAAGCTGAAGTGGTGCTCGATGATCGAGGAAAAGGAAGACGTAGGAAAAATATGAGGAGGCAAGGATATTTAGACTGCTGTAACTCATTGTAGTGAGTTATTAACTTAACTCATGGCCGTCTCCGTGGCGATGGCGTTGCGGACGCGATTCGTACTGCCGCTTACTCGCGTTCGAGACACAGTGGTGACTGATTTGGTAGCAAACCGTGTCTCGCTGGTTTTAACGTGTTGGTATGAGAGCCAGTTGTTCAGAAGGCAATGGCAAACTACTGAATGTAAAATTTGCCAAGACATCAACAACGGCAGTAAAAATTCTGGTGTTGACTGTAACGTCCTCTAAAGTATATGCAAATAAAAAAAAAAAAAAACAACAACAACTCATTGTAAACCAAGTAACGTAGCGGACGTTGATCCGCTATATGACAAGAATACTTCCCAATTTTCTTCACCCCATCACTTTCAGACAATTATAATGTTTGTGTCGCTTAAGGGTAGCGAGCACAGCTTCACAATCCCGACCTTCCCGGTTCGATATTAGCCACAGGCCATTTGTGAGCAAACCGCTTTGCGTTGATTTTCACAATGGTATGAGCGTTGTTGCAAAAAACGGACGTGAGTCGTGGAATAATTTGGCAATCATTACAGATGAAAATTTAAAGTTTCGATTACAGAATAATTCTTAGAGTATAATGAACCAATAAGAAGAAAAAACATTGAAATATTGTTAAAAATCTGAACATCAAAGAAAACTAGTTCATACACAGTATAGTGTTTCGGAAACTAAAATACTTTGGTCATATTAAACTTTACAGTGGCTTGGAAAGAACAGTGATGGAAGGCAGGGTTCCTGGTAAAAGATACAGAGGTGAACCAACACGAAGATGGACGCTAACATTGCCGAAACCTTGGGCAACAGGATGTGTGAGACAGAGGTGAACCAGCACGAAGATGGACGCTAACATTGCTGGCACCTTGGGGCAACAGGATATGTGAGAAAGAGGTAAACCAGCACGAAGATGGACGCTAACATTGCAGAAACCTTGGGCAACAGGATGTGTGAGACAGAGGTGAACCAGCACCAAGATGGACGCTAACATTGCTGGCACCTTGGGGCAACAGGGTGTGTGAGACAGAGGTGAACCAGCACGAAGATGGACGCTAACATTGCTAGCACCTTGGGGCAACAGGATGTGTGAGACAGAGGTCAACCAGCACGAAGATGGACGCTAACATTGCTGCCACCTTGGGGCAACAGGATGTGTGAGACAGAGGTGAACCAGCACGAAGATGGACGCTAACATTGCTGGCACCTTGGGGCAACAGGGTGTGTGAGACAGAGGTGAACCAGCACGAAGATGGACGCTAACATTGCAGAAACCTTGGGCAACAGAGTGTGTGAGACAGAGATGAACCAGCACGAAGATGGACGCTAACATTGCTGGCACCTTGGGGCAACAGGATGTGTGAGACAGAGGTGAACCAGCACGAAGATGGACGCTAATATTGCTGGCACCTTGGGGCAACAGGGTGTGTGAGACAGAGGTGAACCAGCACGAAGATGGACGCCAACATTGCAGAAACCTTGGGCAACAGGGTGTGTGAGACAGAGATGAACCAGCACGAAGATGGACGCTAATATTGCTGGCACCTTGGGGCAACAGGGTGTGTGAGACAGAGGTGAACCAGCACGAAGATGGACGCTAACATTGCAGAAACCTTGGGCAACAGGATGTGTGAGACAGAGGTGAACCAGCACGAAGATGGACGCTAACATTGCTGGCACCTTGGGGCAACAGGGTGTGTGAGACAGAGGTGAACCAGCACGAAGATGGACGCTAACATTGCTGGCACCTTGGGGCAACAGGGTGTGTGAGACAGAGGTGAACCAGCACGAAGATGGACGCTAACATTGCAGAAACCTTGGGCAACAGGGTGTGTGAGACAGAGGTGAACCAGCACGAAGATGGACGCTAATATTGCTGGCACCTTGGGGCAACAGGGTGTGTGAGACAGAGGTGAACCAACACGAAGATGGACGCTAACATTGCAGAAACCTTGGGCAACAGGGTGTGTGAGACAGAGATGAACCAGCACGAAGATGGACGCTGGGCATTGCAGACACCTTTGGGACAACAGGATGCGTGAAGCAGAGGTGAACCAGCACGAAGATGGACGCTAATATTGCAGACAACTTGGGGCAACATGATGCGTGAGACAGAAGTGAACCAGCACGAAGATGGACGCTGGGCATTGCAGACACCTTGGGCAACATGGTGCATGAAATTGGAGAAATGGAAAGAGATCCAGAAACTTTTCAACGGGCCGGGATGAGTGCGATGTTCTGCAAAGGAGCTGCTACATGATGATAATGAGCGAAGACTATTCAGAAAATAAAAGCAAACTACTGAACGTAACGTTGATTAGAACAAACATCCAATAAATGCTGGGATTGACTGCGACGTCACATAAAGGATTTACAACCAACTGATGTTCTCCACTTTCATATAATTGCTACTTTAATTCTTCTGTTATTGTTATTACTTTAAGTCGTACAACTGTAGAACATATATTACAATACTGTTCCAAATAAAGGGTGTATTATTAAAACTGTGGAGTTTTTAAAAATATTGCCGTTACAAGTTTTGTATTTACCTTTTATATTGCATGAGTTGAGGAGCGTCTGGCCGAGTGGCTAGAATGTCGGATTCTCCTTCGAGAGGCCCGGGTGGAGTCTCTGTGGCGAAGTGGTCAAGCCGAATGACGTTTGACTCGTGAGCCGAAGGTTGTGGGTTCGATTCCGGGCCGCGTCCTTCGGTTTATGAGTTAAATGTTTCGGAGACTCCCATGGGTCGTCGCTAAAAGCTACGGAGTTCGTGCTTTGTGCGACGCTTTCCGTGCTGCGGAAAGAGACCGAGCCATATGGGATAAAAACCCGGTGCAATGAAGTCGACCCTGTCGACTTTTAAGCGACTTTTGAGGCCCGGGTTCGAATTCTCGGTAAGGTGTGGAGTTGTTTTCTGTTGGGGGAAAAAAGAAAACTCTAACCTGCAGAGTTCGCGGCGACTGCACTAGCCAGGCGACCTTAATTCTTTAGGGCCAAGACCCCCTTGTCACACACCCCGAGGTACTATATTGGCAGAAGATTGATAAACCAACACAGAACTTGTGTTGTTAGCCGCTGCACGCTGCGGGATTTGCTGAGGAGGGGATCCGAGCACTTATGGACTGAATGGTTCGATGTGCAGTGAGGATGATCTGTCGACTAACTAACTAACTAGTACAGTCAGTACAGTCAGCACAGTCAACACAGTCAGCACAGTCAGTACAGTCAGCACAGTCAACACAGTCAGTACAGTCAGCACAGTCAACACAGTCAGTACAGTCAGTACAGGAGCCCTTTACGTATCTTAAAGTGTGTTGGGTGTATAGTACTACGCCCATATTTTATAGACCAATCGGCGCTTGGTGGCTGATATGTTCATTATAATAGTATTATTAATACCGTCCGTCCTATCTTCTAGAGACATTTCTTGGTACCTATTTTAGGCCGGGTCGCCCTGGGATCCCCCCAGTCTATTTTAAAACCCCGAAACTCGCCCCGATGCGGACGGAACCCAAGACCAGCGGGCCGATAGGATCGAACGAACGAACTTTATTTTCAAAGGGTCACAAATTGGGTACGCAGGTCCGTCTTACATTCGGCCCTTCCAATCACTCATCTTTTGTTCATCAATTGTGCATGCATGTTACATTAACATAGCGACAAAACATTGTCAAATATATGTTGCAAACACAAATTACCATGTTATGAGACAGGCAGGCAGGCAGACACATGTACACACGCGCATTCATAAACACATACATACATATCTGCATAAATTCATAAATTCATTAATTAATTTAATCAGTAGCATATCCTTTGCAGAACCTGGCTTCCATAACAACTGTGCGGAAAACCTCTCGATCATAAGCGAGATGTCCCATGCCCGATACATCCATCTAGAGATCATCCGCCACATCCTGCACCCATCTTCTTTTTGGCTTTCCTCTTCCTTTCTGCATACATACTTACATCATTTACACAAACTCTCACAGTTATGCACCCACTCAACAACACACAAAAGCACACTCCCTCGCATACACATATACGCTAAGCTGAGCGAGCATCTAGCCACTACACTATCGCTGCTCCATCCATACATAGATTTGACTTTAACTCCCTCAGAAAGGAATTGGCCGGGGCATTCAAAGAAATGACGCGAACACGTCTTTGGCAAATAGCCACAGATATAAAGTGTTTCGACTGCGGTAAGTATCAGAGGAATAATATCAAGTGTCGGTGATAAACTATGGTATTGACGAGAAATGGACAGTTATGTCATCAGATTGCACAGTAACAATACGGGATCTGCAGCACCCGCGTAGAGTTTAGGTTTCATGGCGGAGTAATACAAGATAACAATAACAATAATTATAAGATCTTCGTAATACTGTATATATATATAATGTTTTTTTTTCTCCATATCCTTTCACAGAACATCGCTGTCAACACCAGCATTTTACTCCTGTTGTGATCTCTTGGCAAGTTTACGTTCAGTAGTTTTTCATTGTTTTCTGAACGACAGGCTCCCATAACAATTTGTTAAAACCCACCGCAACGCGGCCTGCTGCCAAATCGCGCACAGCTGTGTTTCGAACGCAGTTAAGCGGAATTACGAATATATATATATATATAATATATATATATATATATATATATATATATATATATATATATATATATATATATATATATATATATATATATATATATATGCACCAATACCATTATCACTACCACTACGATTTCCTCTTCCTCATCATCCTCCTTCTTCTTCTTTTTCTTCAACGTCGTCTTCTTTGTCGTCAGCTTCTTCGTCGTCTTTTCCCTCGTCATCCTCTTCTTCGACATTTTCTCTCATACATGCACTCTCTCTCCCGCATCCCCCCCTCTCTCTCTCTCTCTCTCTCTCTCTCTCTCTCCTCTCTCTCTCTGTCTCTCTCTCTCTCTCTCTCTCTCCCTCTCTCTCTTCCTCATCCACTCTTTTACATTAATTCAAAGTGTCTCTCATCTACATCCTTTCTCATCTACTCACATAAACTCTCCATCTCATTCTCTCTCGTACCTCTGAAGTCGGAGTGGGTTCGCCTGAAGGCGAGTTATAACGGTAAAAGGGAAAGCAAACCCACACGCAAAATTCAGTCCCTTACTATTCTAAACAAGTGTGTAAGGGTTACGCTTGAGTTTAAGCGAGCGAACAAAAAAGAAAAGAAAAAAGAAAAGAAAAAAATTCTCTCTCGTCACCCACCATCTCTCTCACTCTTCCTCACACATACTCTTTTTTCATTTAAACTCTCTCTCTCTCTCTCTCTCTCTCTCTCTCTCTCTCTCTCTCTCTCTCTCTCTCTCTCTCTCTCTCTCTCTCTCTCTCTCCTACACGCTCATTCCCACTCACTACCCCACACAATCTCCCCCCCCCTCTCTCTCTCTCTCTCTCACTCTCTCACACAAATTCACCCACACACACACTCTGTCGCACAAACTCTCTCTCCCACACAGCCAAATGTTTTATGCTCAAGAAATTGTTCGAGAAATATTTGTTTCGTTAAATAACCTGAAATTCCGCTAGCTGATTACCAACGTGGCTCCCGGCAAGACAAGTTTTTGATTTCCCTCTTTCCTGTGTAACTCTGTATGACATTGACTCCATACATTTGATGTTTTTGCGCTCTCATTTCATTCCTTGTTCGAGATATCCTCATTTTTATGAATTAATTTTTTTGTTTTCTAGGATATGGGGTAGCACAATGGCTAGTGCATTCGTTTGTCAGTTAGGTGCTTTGAGTTCAAATCGCCTCTGTAGCCGGATTTTGTTTCGTGGCTAGAAATGATTTGACACAGGAGGCCAGCATTGCTGAATGGATAAGTGGGATCGTTCTTAGATATTCAGTGGGCTGATGCCATGGCAGTGGGTTCAACTCCACACCGGTCAGTAGGACTAAAATGTTGTCTTCTCGTCCTTGACTTCGGGAGGTAAATTACAAGTAACTCTGAAGTCGCAGTGTGCTCTCCCGATGGCGAGGGACACGTAATAGGGAAAGTTAATCCAATCTCAAAAATCAGTCCAGTGCACTATAATTAGTAGCTTGACTACGCTTGAGTTCAAAGCGAGCGAACGTTAAAAAGAATTCGACACAGAGATGGCACAAGATACTAAAGAGCAAACATGGTAAAGTATCATAGGTCACCTTACCTAAACATCCAAAGATTAGGATGGATGTCAAGTGACAAATAACAAACGGTATTCCTCTTCTTGGGCGTGATAGTGACGTCACCCACTTTATGCCGATTGATCTATAAAAATACCGGTCTGGCACCATGTACCATGCGTGTAACGGGATTCTTTAAGTCTGAGGTTACAATCTTTTTATCTTTCTTCTGATCGTTTTGTTATCAGCGTCATTCTTGGTCCACATAAACATCTCCCAAGGAAAACGCATCACGTGAGAGATGAGATGCTTCAGCCTGGCTGTTAAGATTTTGTTTACAAGAGACAGAATGCGAAACGACAACATAAAACATGGGGCCCATAAGGGAAGCAAAGAATAGCAACACTGCAGCCTACCACGCATGTCGTAAGAGGCGACTAAGGAGGCTTGATGGTTCCGTCGCCCTGCTACTGAGTGAGTGCGTGGCGCGACACTGTGAGCTGTGACTTTTGTGTGAAATACTTTTGAATCTGCCCGAGGTTTTTTGGAACGTGACTGCATGTTCGGAGCGATGGCAGATGGCTATGTCCCAGAGTTGACCGGTTCTTGCCTTATGCAGAAATGCGTGGCTGCTGGGCTTCTGGTTGACTGCCACTGCCATCGACGATGAACTGCATTTCGTGGACTGTGTGGGTGAACATCTAGGAAACATTGGGAAAATGACTATCGATTCCATCAGAAATGAACTGGGTGTTTTGTGGGGGACTATTGTGTTGACATTCTGGCGGCGGCATTATGCACGGTGTATCTGTGCGGGATGTTGTTTGTCGAGACTCCTGTCTTTTCCACTTTTCACATTGGGCAGTGGGGAGCGTTTTGTGTGATATTCACTGGCACAGGAACGGAGCATAATGGGGATGACCCGTTGCTGTGAAGTTGGAACTGCGACTAACTAACTAACTAACTAACTAACTAACTAACTAACTAACTAACTAACTAACTAACATAAAATCATGATAGGCGTAACATCGTGCAGCGAATTCACTGAGAAACAAACTGGATTTTAAACATCTTATTATTCATTTTTTCCCTTGTTTAGCTACATCTATGTATGAGTGTCCATTTTCCACCCATCTCTCTATATAAATGTCCCTTGTCCACCTACATCTATATATAAATGTCCCTTGTCCACCCATATCTATATATAAATGTTCCTTGTCCACCTACATCTATATATAAATGTCCCTTGTCCACCCATATCTATATATAAATGTTCCTTGTCCACCTACATCTATATATAAATGTCCCTTGTCCACCCATATCTATATATAAATGTTCCTTGTCCACCTACATCTATATATAAATGTCCCTTGTCCACCCATATCTATATATAAATGTCCCTTGTCCACCTACATCTATATATAAATGTCCCTTGTCCACCCATATCTATACATAAATGCCCATTGTCCACCCACATCTATATATGCATCTTCCTGGTCCACCCACATCTATATATGAATGTCCATTATCCACCCACATCTATACACGAATGTCCATTATCCACCAACATAAATATATGAATGTCCATTATCCACCCACATCTATATATGAACACCCCTTATCCACTCACATCTATATATGAATGTCCCTTATCCACCTACGTCTATATATGCATGTCAATTATCCACCCACGTCTATATATGAATGTCCATTATCCATCCACACATATATATGTATGTCCATTATCCATCCACACATACATGCATCTCCATTATCCACCCACATCTATAAATGAATGTCCATTATCCACACACACACACACACACACACACACACACACACACACACACACACACACACATATATATATATATATATATATATATATATATATATATATATAAGTTTGATGGTGCAACTTCTGAAGAATTTGAAATCAAGAGTGGAGTTAAGCAAGGTTGTGTACTAGCTACCACCCTTTTTGGAATATACTTTTCACTTCTATTGAAATATGCCTTTCGTGATCAGGATGGTGGTATATACATTCACTCACGCTCAGATGGCGGCCTTTACAATGCTCAGAGATTGAAGGCCAAGACCAAAATTAGGAGGGTACTGATCAGAGAGTTGCTTTTTGCAGATGATGCTGCAGTTACGACCCACTCTGAGGAAGAATTACAATGTCTACTATCTGCATTCTCCAATGCTTGTTCTGAATTTGGTTTAACAATTAGCAAAAAGAAGACACAGATTATGTCACAAGGTGCACATGGGGTACCATCAATCTTTACTGATGACGCCGAACTGGAGATAGTAGACCATTTTACATATCTAGGATCAGTGGTAAATAGCAAATTATCCCTAGATCAGGAAATCAACATCCGGATTGGTAAGGTAGCAACAACAATGAACAGATTAAGAAAAAGAGTCTGGGAGAATAGGAAGCTTACTACCAAAACAAAAGTCCTTGTCTATCAAACCTGTGTCTTTAGTACTCTTCTTTATGGCAGTGAAACCCGGACAACTTACTCACATCAAGAGAAACGTTCAAACAGCTTTCATATGCAGTGTCTGCGAAGAATTCTTGGTATTAAGTGGCAAGACACAATCACAAATACCGAAGTATTGGAAAGATCAGGTTGTGTGACAGTATTTTTTAAAAACATTGAGCTTAACAGTTATGCTTTTCAACTAAACCAAATAGTTATTTACAAGCAACGTCTGCCTGGCACAGACAGGCTAACAATAGATACAATCTGCTACAAAATATGCCCAGAACATATTTCCCAAGTTCGTACAGAATCAGCCTTCGTGTTTTCCAGGCAATATTTCCCAACTGCAGCCAAATTCGATTATTTTGTTGCTTCTGGCACACATTATGTGTATTGTTTCTCTATCAAATTAAACAGCTAAGGACACAATGACCTGGCTCGAAGTAATGAAACCTGACCCCAAAATGGATCTGAAATATTCTCTTTATCTTCTCCCCACCAAATCTTCTCATCAACAAGTACTCTTGTCTTATCTGAAATTGTTCAATTTCTTTCAGTAATTTTTCATCTAGTTCTCACTCCTTAATTTTCCTTAAATATTTCTCTATTTCGTTTTATCCCAACCCTCCTTTTTCTTTAATATTCGCCTGTCTTCTTTTCGCCGTATCTCTTTCCCCTTAATTTATTTGGCATTTTCTCTTATGCCTCTCTTCATATGAGATAATCACCATTCTCTCCATTTATCTTCCATCTGTGCTGTTTTTCGTTTCATATTCTTCCTAAAACTAATGGAATTTTAAGTGACTCCTAATGAACCGTTGCGATTATCCGTTTTTGTGTCATTTTTACTGTTAATGCAATATTTTGTGAGCGCTTCCTCGCAAACGGTTCGCCGAGTGAAACAGGTTGCTGCGACCCTGGGGCTCTTTTTGTGCTATACTGTCTTAGAGCGACCATGTACCAGGATTCAAAACAATATAGAATTATAGAAATGATTATAAAAAAATAAATAAATAAAACACTCTAGGCGATGCACAACCATAATTGCGTCAGTGGAGCCGTAAGTGCGTCAGGAGAGCCGTAAGTGCGTCAGGTGTATCATAACTGCAACCAGAGAATCAAAAGATCTGCAGATATTGGCAACACGAGTGATTAAACATTAGCTGCCATAATCAACTATTTGATGGATGGTTGGTTGTGGTTGTAATAATCAACCATTTCATGCACGGTTGGTTGTGAGTCTTGAAGACTGTGAGCATTTATCTCTTAACAGATTCTGTGCTAAGCAAAAAGTAGGCTTGACAAAACAAAACAAAATGTGAATAACGGAAAATAGCAAGTAGGGGTAGGTAAGGTTGTGGCTAGGTGGACTTGGGAGCTCAGGTGGAGTTTAAAAATCCAACCTGATGAGGATTCGACCCCATGGCTATCAGGTGGTCGGCAGGCAAACGTGTTACCACTACCTTACCGTTACTCCCAATGTTACTATTACCACTATTTCTAATACTACAACTATTACTACTACACCTACTAACAATACAACTACTGCTACTACTATTTCCGCAACAAATACAACAACAATAACAACTGCGACTACTACTACTACTACTACTACTACTACTACTACTACTACTACTACTACTACTACTACTACTACTACTACTACTACTACTACTACTACTACTACTACTACTACTACTACTACTACTACTACACACTACTACCACTACCACCACTAACACTACTACCACTACTACCACTTCTACCATTACCACCACTACCACTACTACTATTACGACGACGACGGCGGCGACGACGACGACGGCGACGACTATTACTACTACTACTACTACTACTACTACTACTACTACTACTACTACTACTACTACTACTACTACTGCTGCTGCTGCTGCTCCTACTACTACTACTACTACTACTACTACTACTACTACTACTACTACTACTACTACTACTACT